>JBBDHG010000008.1:5355000-5742500 GCA_037951165.1 Lophius americanus | reverse complement strand
TTCGGAGAATCAAGTGGAAATGCATCCGTAACCAAATATTCAAGGTTGTTCCACTGGTTTCTGGTTTGAGGCTCAGTTTAGAGTGGGTAGTTTGTGGAAAACAAAGTTAGACAGAAAAAAATAAAGTAGGCTACTTGAGAGTATGGAAAGAGTAGGATGTTCAGGGTTTGCATTGGTGTTTTGGGCTAAAGATGATGAGGGACGAGCAGCTGTTTTGTTTAGGAATAGGCTCACAGTTTTTCACATGTCTTCAAGAAAAAAGTCAGATGTCTAAAGATGAACATTAAAACAGGTTTGCCTTGCTCTCATTATTCACCATGCTTTCTGAATGAAAATGTAAATGGTTTAGGAGAAAATATGTTGTCAAACATGAAGTGAAAAGTTCCTCTGAAGCTAAAATGACTCGTCAGCAGTATATTAATCCAACCAAGTGGTGTTCCCCTGACCGTACAATATTTCTATCCCTTCACTGTGGATATGCAAAGAGGGAAATTCATTCAAAGAACACATTTGGTAGAAACTTGCTTAGCTACTCGATAATTATTCATTTGTTAATCAAATCTACAGAAACCAGGGGTGGGAAGTAAAAGGAAAATTTACATTTACTGTATTTAAACAGAATATTCTTGAATCCGTGCTCTATTTTGATGAACAACTTTGTGCTTCTACATCCTACATTTAAAAAAAAATATCTGCGCTTTCTACTCCCTATATTTTCGTAGATGATAAATATATCAACAGATGAAACAAGACAACACAAATAAAAAACAACATAAAAAGATGAAACACGCAAGAAACACATGCACGAAAAAAATTCCCATGAAGAGAATGTGTGATGTCAGTTTATTCTGTCATCCTGAACACATTCTCTTTCTGTAGGAGGAAGTAATAGAGCTTTGAATAAAGATTCTGAATCCTCAACATTAACATGACATGAGGTTCAGTTAGGTTAGCACAAAAAGGGCCTTAAAAGAGTTACATTTTACTCTCCTGCTTTGATTACATTTAAGAGACAGTACTTTTAAATAAATAAAACCTTTTTATACTACAATTGACTTGACAATTGACATTCTTGCTTTTTTAAAATAATAAATATATATTTATATATACATCTGGTTGTCCGTATAATTATTTGTATATAACAGATTTAGAGTTTCTTGATGTTTAGTTTTTTTCAGCTCTATGTTTTCTAATTTACAGTAAATTATTCTCAGCATTAGTTAACTGAAAGAAATTAAACTATACACACTATTAATTTTATAAACTCTTTATTTATCTGGATAATAAAGCTAAATGAAAATGGTTGGGTTTTTCTAATCACCCATCACATTACATTAAAAACACTTTTGAAAGAGTTCTCAAAAGCAACTCTTAAGAAGAGTAATTTAATTTTACAAGCACGCAAAACCCAATTGCATCCCAACGTCCTCTTCAGACATGGTGGAAAAAGTGTGAACTGATCCTTTAATGCTGAGAGGCGGACATAAAATGTGACAGAGAGAGAGAGAGAGAGAAAGGGAGAGAGAGTGAGAGAGAATAGAAGACAGAGAAAAGAAAAGAGAGAGCAAGTTCAAACTCTTCAGCAAAAAAAAAGAGAATAGCCTAAGAAAACCAGGAAATGGACAGGGCTGACTCACAAAGGGGTCTTTACACCATAATGACACGGACATTATGCTGAACGTTGGCTGCCGTAACTGAAAAAGAACGGCCACTTTCACTGCTGCAGATCTCTGGCCAACAGCATGCTATACTGTTAATCTTTCAAATGCCATTGTGGGTGAGGCAACAAGTGCTGCTATATTTTTTTTATTCAATATGGGCTTGTCAAGCTATTAAGGAATATTAAATTACTATCCTGTGATTTTGTCTGAGCATCACCTGCTCAGAGATGGTAAATTGATTTTAAACACATTGTCGTTTCGTGTGATTTCATTCATGTCTGAGACCAGTTCAATGATAAGAGTGCTTCTACATACAGTGTGTGGCTCTCACACACATCTAACAGAGAGAGTGGTGCTAAACTGTTCTTCTTCAATGCAAAACCTGATCTGCACTGAACAGAGACTGAGGAGAGTACAGCTGAACAAAACCACAGGAGTGCTATCTTTACATGTGATTACTCAATTATGGGTAAACACTGTCAGTGGAGACACAATGAAGTAGATCACTCAAAGCACTGGATGATTCACTTCTACACCACCGCAGTTTACTCTAAAAAAAAGAGCCATTATGTGTTTGAACGCTAGAAGATAAGCCGTGAAGTGTTTATCTAAAATAAGCTAGATATGAATTTTTGACTTTGGTTTTAAATCCATTTGTTGCTATAAAGCTGGTTTTTCAGGTTTTTTTGTAAAGATAACTCGACTTTACTTCATACTATTTTACACTGAGTGGATGAAGTTTTCCGATCCATAACTTGAGTAAAAGTATACTAATACCTCTTATAATTAACTTACTTAGATGAAAGTATTTAATTATTATCAGCAAAATGTGTTCAAAGTATCAAAGTAATTGGAATGAAAAGTTTCCTCTCAGTGTTAGAGTTATTTTTGAAGTTTGTTTCTGCTGCATTAAGGTACAGGCATATGCTGCATTCAGAGTAGTTTTGCATTTTTAAGCTGTTGGGGGGGTTATTCTTTAAAAAAAATATCTGGTTATGTTATCTGTTACCTTTGTGAACCATGTTTCCAAAAAAAACTAAATAAGATTTGACTATGGTCAGCGTGTTTTCAGCTTTGTGACAAAACACTGGACAGATTAATCAAATTGACTTTTAGATAATCTGTGTATCTTTTACAAATTCACACTGTACTTGAGTAAATTGAATTTTTCATTGTATAACATTGCAACAACTGAAAACTCCTCACCTCCCTGGTCAGCGTTTGCATTGCAACTTTATTCCACTAGTGGGAGCTAGTTAACAGATGACATGAGACTCCCAGGATCCCCTGGAGGCTCCTACTAAGAAAATGTTCTTGTTTGAACAGTGTTGAGAACCAACATTGATTTTTGTAGGTTTGGTTAAAGAAAGACACAGGTTAAGACAAAGACAGCTAGGTAGATAAATAGATAGATGAGTTGGCCTGGAATGAGTGTTAGGTTACGTTGAAAGAGGCTGAAAGGAGGAGCAAACCCAAAATCCTTTTGATTAGTCTGTAAACATAAGGCAGAAATAAAAGAGTTGATAAGATGTAACACTTGCCCTGAGCTGCAACAACAGAGTCTGAGGAACATTTTGCCTCTCGTGTTGTTATTATTTCATTTTGTGGTTTTCGAGAAGGTTAGTCAGAGTTCAGCATCTTTCATATGGAGAACATAACCACAAATGCTCACAGCTACAAACAAACGCTGTGCGGTGTTACCTGCCTGTGGTCTCAGGTTATACCGGGCCTAAACACACAGCCTAAAGTCCTTGACTGCGGTCCCAAATGCCAACCATATAAGTTAACACACACTGAGTAAAACACTGTCCTCCACTGAAGCATCCCTTAGGCCTTCTAAACCTCCCCTGAGACAACCTACTGTGAGGTAATGAGGAATTACAGGAGAGGACGGAGGTCTCCTGAAGACTTACAGGTTTTAACTCCTGTTACTGTCACCCAGGAAAAGCCACAGGCCCGTGGCTATCAATAACAGCAACAACCACCTCCTGACCAGCACAACAACAACTCACAGCTACTAGGGGATTTGTAGAGGTGGCAGAAGATTTTTTTCGCTGAAAGAAAAAGAATAGAGCTTTGAACGGATCTTAATTTGTAAGCATGTGATACACTCTAACCTGTCAATTGTCTAATAAAAGCTCACGCGGGCCTTTTCTGGGACACGGTCTTTCATATGCGCATAATCAACAATATTGTGTTTAATTACACAATTCATCTAATAACATTTTAAAAATTTCCAAAATAACTGAGCAATAAGACAAAAAGATGAAAATAAAAATCTGAGAGAAGAACAGTGGCTCATATGATGATGTGGGATGTGTCATTTCTGAGTGATGCTCCTTTAGATCATGGGCAATGCACAGTTTAAGGGGTTACGGAATAATAGCTTCAAAATCTGCACAGAAAATGAGAAACATGAGAAAGCAAACTATGAAACAATGCACCGAACATGTAATGAAACAAGCTTTTCTAAGTTAACCTGCACCATTTCCACCCATTGGTATTATAATATACTGTCTTCATGCACAGTAAGGTTTAATTTGCCTGAACTTGTGTCACAAACTTCTGTAGCCACTCCTATTCCAGTTTGCTTCTCCCATGAACAAGCCCATTAATAGTAAATTAGATGGCCTAGTCTCGCTGTAAGCCTCCAGTTATTTAGAATCCTTTCATACCTTCTTTTTCTATTTTTGAATATCAGTTAATAATTATCTTCCACCTACAATTCTTTCCTGATATCTTGTCAGGTCTTTAAAGACTTTGTCCGTACGAATATGCCAGAACGATAACATGACATACTTTAGATTTACCGACTGTAAAAGCATCTATAAATAGTACTGGGTGTTATGCATTATCTCTTCAAAATGAATGATGAGCCCCCCTGATATACAAAATAGAAATATGATGCAATGTTTTGATTTAAAGTTAAGAGAGACAGTTGTACAGGGGATATTTAAACACACCCATGACAATAACTCAAAGAGTCCTCTGGCAGGAAATTTACAATGCTTCTGTGGTTACAGACAAAATCCTTTACAACTGCACATGTCACTATCAACCAAGAAATACACACAATCTGATCCACCCAGAAATCATGAAAAAAAGACTGGTTGATAGCTGTGCACCGACTTGCATTGTTAGAAAGGCATCGCAAAATAAATTTTAGAAATGGGTTATGCCAGTTTTCTATGTTATCTTGAGCTTTTGTGGTTTTGGTTGTCGGTTGTTTTAGATTCGATGAACAGCTGATTGAAGAAGTGCGCCTTCATACTGTCGGAAATATGCACCGGAGTGGGTCTTGCAGGCTGACAATGAAAGACAGGAGGCTCGTTCACTCATAAACGACAATACGGTGATCCATGTTTCAGAGAGGCCCTGTTTTCAGTGGATGGGCTTACACCCTGGACAGGTATGTACTGTGCAATTATCAGACTAGCTCATAGCATGCAATAATCACTAGGTGCCGTGCTATTAAGTATGAGGGCGGTGCTGCAAACAACCTTAAAGAGAGACCTCTAGTGTCAGGTGTCAAGATTTACTTCACCTGACTAATTTTCCCTACCTTACGACTGTAAAGGGTGTTCCCTGGGATGAGGACTCTCTGACATAGGCTGTGGTGGGTGTGTCCAAGCATGGGAGAATGTGTGTAGGTGTGCTCACAATTTTAAAAATAGGGCATGCCAGAGAGATAACTGACAAACTGAACACACGCATGTGTTTATGTTTGTAGTGAGGGAGACCGTGTGAATGTGACTCGACTACGTCTACGTCGGACACGAGGCATGAGAGACATGAGGATTCACTGGAGACAGATATAGACAGGATGATGAGCTGGCAAGAATGTGTGTTTGCGTGTGTGTGCCCAGGCAAGGGGCTTCAGTGCGTATGCTTCAAAAGCGTGAGAGCTATGCTGTGATTTTTACAGTCTATGTGTGTGAGTGTGTGTGTGCATGCATACATGTGTGTGTCTTCAGCCATGTCTGCAGGGTGAGGTGGAGGCCAATGCTTTGGCAGCAGGTCTGGCACGTATTTCAGGCCCAAACCTGCAGAAGAGAACGAGAGAGAGGAAATAGAGGCAGAAAGAAAATAGGTGAGAGAGTCTGTCTGACCTCATGTGATATCTTTCATTTACAGCTCACCGTCACTAAGCTGTCCAGGCAACGTCTAATCAGTGGGGTTTAAAGAGAGGTACAGTCATTGTTGCACAACATAGTAAGGCGGCAAAAAGTCCATTACTGAAATTACAATCGTTTCTTTTTCACATCCATAGGTTCTACTCTTTCCATCACTTTGGTTCCACTTTAGTCTGAGGACTATACTTTGTACATATTTCTGTGAAGATTAGTGCCCACACACTTTGTTTTGTTTTTGCATTTCAACCAGGCACGTCACTGCTGATGAACACATTGTACTTCAGCAGTCACGCATTTCAGGAATGTCTGCGATATGTATTTGTGGTGGCCATTTTTTTTTTCTCACTTTAGTAATTTTCCCCTATACATTTCAGCAATTATTTCAATGTATGTATCCAGTGATTCAATCGTACAAATGTTCATACGTTACGGTACCCATCGCCTGCTGGGCTCTGCACTCATCAAATTGGTTTAGTACAGTATAATCAAGATTTCAGGTTACATTTCCAAATTAAGTCAAACCTCTGCTGCGGATATTGTTAGATAAAAGGATTTCCTGAATAATATCCAGATAATACCTCCACCTACACAGGATCACTTCTAAAGAGGGTAGGTGTCCCCTAAGGCAGTAAATCACTCTACATTATGGCCACAGAACAAAAGTGATGTAGGAGAGTGTGTATCAACTCCATAAAATCAAAGGAAATCTCTATTCAGGGGCCATAAAGGAACACCTTAGTCTACTATCAGTGTGGGCCGGTGACAGAAAGAGAGACTGGATTAAGAGAGAAAACAGAGACGAGAAAAGTGAACAGTGTACAGGTGAAGTCCTGTGGCTATGGAGGTTTGTTCAGCTGTGCGGTATTCCTTTCTGCACCCCACCCAGTAACCAAAGGCTGGGATATCTTTCCATTTCACTCTTTTCTGCCCTCCCTCCCTCCATCTCTCGCTTTCATATTTGCACAGGTGAGAGGACAGGAGTCCAATACATGTGGGTGGGATACTTGAAAGTCAGGTTTGACTGGCTGGTGGAAGAGCTGTGGATGGATTGAGATCTGATGGCAGAGGCCCAGCCAGCCTTTTGTCTGCAGAGACAGACAGCAAACACACAAACAAACAGAAACAGAGGAATTCTTGCACCAATCAATTCACTTGAAATACTAAACCATGAAACTGGAAGGGACTATTTTTGATCATAAATAACAGAATTTTTAAAATAACTGTGCGGGAATCTGACATAAAGAATGCAATATAGTTATACAAGAAAATAGCTAAATATTCTTATGATATGAAATCAAAATTTTCTTATGGAATAAGCTTATTTTCATTGATTAAAGTTCTTTAAACTAGCATTCTTAAAGTCGTATTAGTCAATAGACAAATATATTTATTTTAATTAAGATTTTTTATTTTTTTTGCTCAATACAGGAACTAATTGCATATATTTAAAAAAAATTGGCTTCTTTATAGTAAGACATTTTTACATTGTGTAGGACCAGACTGTAGCTTTTTTAATACTACTAATAGGAAACATGAAGTTGCTGGAATAACTTATAAAAACAGATGAACAAACCTTACTTGGTGTGCTATAATAACAACCTTAAATTGAGTTGTTGGGCATCTGGTTGTTATCTTAAAATAAGGAAAACAATCCTTCCTCTGCAGGAATATTGTTGTACCGTGTTACTAGTTCCATGCAGCTTGATATTAGCTGGAATATCTATTAGCTCTCTGGAGTCTACGATGTTGCCAGTGTGATCCCAACTCTAACCCTGCATGTCATTGAATTCAGGATCATAATACAGTGTGTCATCGGGCTGGTGCCTCGGAGCAAGAACGTTTTGTGTTCAAATCCAACTGTATCCTGGGGCCTTTGTGTCTGGAGTTTGCATCTTTGCTCTGTGTTTGCTTGGCCTCAAATATGCGTTGGAATATAATTTTAAGACAAAAAAAGGTATTTTCCCTTTTATGTAGTTTCTTATTTTGCAGTGCGTAGCATTTAGTAATGACAATGATTTCAGAGAGAGCCCCCGGAGTAAAGGGAGGGAATGAATGAACATGGCTACAGATCACGGAGGCAGGGGAAGCAGTGCTGGGATCATAAGTGTGGGGAGGTTTTACTTCAAGGGCCAAAAGTTCAGAGCAAGGCAGAGCAAGCAGGTAACCCTAGCCTGCATGTACCAGAGTCTCACGTGTTCCCTTCATTGTCTTAACTGGCTGAGGCTCAGGTTTCTGGCACAGAAAGCTTCCTGGGAGATGAGGTCCTTGCACCTCCATCCACCTCCTCACCCATCTAGCCCCTTGTCCATCAACACAAGAGTAAACATACTAGTAAACAGTAAGCAGACATTTATCAACACATGCATATGTGGTGATAGTTATAATTGATGAATTCTGTAGAAAACAATTTAGCCTGAGAAATCTGCCTTTATCACGCATGTTCAAGCATAAGCAAATAAAAAACAGCTCCAAGTTACAGCCCGTCGGTCGGTCCAAGTCAAAGTGAAGTCTTTATTCTTCTGAGAATTATGAAGAGCCATGTACTACCTTTCATTGAAATGAAAAACACTCATCCTATGTAATATAATGGTTGGCAACTGGAGGAACGAGTCGTAAATAACCATAATTACCATTACGCCCATGTCGAGCGAGTCTTGCTCAGACACATGAAGTGGGATTATCAGACGTGAGGACATGTACACCAGAGGCAATTTCCTTCTCTTTTGTTCTTTCTTTTAATTCCACTAGATGTGTCTGATTTATAACTCAGTCCATGAGATGTTAGTCTTCATTATCCCCTGTCATTGCTGGGCTAAGGAGCAGCTGCATTCCACTTCCTTTATATTGTCCTGCTACAAATGTGTGGCTTGGTGCATTTCCAAACATGCAATGTAGCATACTTTATAATTATTGTATTTCTTTCCCTGGGCATAAACCCTGCGGTCATCAAGGTCACAAATTATCCCTTCAAACGTCACTTTCTAAGCTTTTTTAGATGAAAACTGTCTTCGTGTAATTCTTTTATAAGTATGACTTTGATTCTAGCCCAGTGAACAGCATTATCCTTTCTTTTGTTGAATACTCTCAGAGGCTGTTCATACCTGATATTAGATGGGTCCTATGTGATCCCATCACAAGTGGACTGCTCTAAGTCCAGCTCCTCATGCGTCTCGAGTAACCACTTTCGGTCCGATCCCACTTCCCCACTGTATGCTAATGAACATCTGCATTGAAGGATTATTATTTTTAAACAAAAATTGAAATAATCAATGTGCACCATTAGCCAAATTTACAAGAAGTCCCAAATAATGAAGAATTCCTCATAGACAGATTTAAAAACATTTCTCGCAAACACAAGACCTTCATTTTTAAGAAGGGAATCATGGACTCTCTGCACTGCTGACAAAGAAGTAGCATATATTTGTTACCTTTTACTGCATTTTTAAAATGTGATATGACCACCATCAGTAAAATGTTGTATTCTTTCATAAATGCAGTCTAAATGGTGAAATGAGGCGCACCCATGTGTTCAGCAGGGCAGCGAAGAGGAGGTCCAGCCATCCAGTGAAAAATGTACAACAAATAAAAACCTACTGTTTCCAATACTGGATTTACAACGTAGCATGATATCAAGTTTTTCTGAGATCTCCTTACCTAATCACTCACAAAACGGTGGACTTGTTCAAGGAGGTCTGAGGGCATTGTGGTCATTATTTTGATAATGAGTTTAATTAGACAGTGAGGCAGTGAGGACAGCGGGGAGGTGCTGATGATTGGGAGCAGGCTGAAGAATGCCTGAGGAAACCCTACCAGATTAAGGAACCAGAGTGCACACAACCTTTTCTACTCCCAGTGACACAAAGGTATACGCTGTGGTGAAATAATGTGATGAATTGCATCCCAGATCCCCTCTTAGTGTTGTCTGAGCAATTGCAATGAATCTTGTGTACATTCATTTAGAATTGTTCAGTTGAGACCAGATCAACCGTTTGGGGTGTTGATAACGAAGAGCAAACAGTCTGTCGGTTGAACCAGGCTGGAACTGGATTTGTTTTACATTTTCTATTTCTAAAAGAAAGCATTAGAATCCATGAGGTAACAGTTATCCTCCCCAGAGGCTACGTCACAAACCTTTCCATCTAGCACCAACATACAGTTAACTTTCTGATTGTTCCAAACTTTGTTTAGACCCACTGATCAAATGATAGCAAGCTGCAAAATTCAAGAACCTCATAATTTCTAACTGTAGTTATAATTCAGTTTAGTAAAAATTGTATGTTCTGTGCCTTCATTTTGGATTTGTGAGGGTATGTTTGCCAATGGCTGCTCTGTGCTTTGTCGAGTAGTGGAGCTTCATCTTCCAACATTTAAGAGTTGCCACAATCTTGGATATGAGATATACACCGTTAGAAATTGCTGTGAGGTGAACTTGGAAGAGTCTTCATGTGCCTTTAATCCAGCTGCCATTATGTTTAAATGCAATGGAGGTATAATGAGGGACTGTGTTCTTCTACTTCTGAGATGGCACAAACGGTAATAGTACAGGCCAATCAATGACGTCTTGACGCCATGTTATGTGTGGGATCCAAATATATACACAAGACCCTGCAAGATATGAACACCATCTCGCAGCAAGGAGAGGCAAATTAATTGATCTTGTCTTCACACTGGTTAGACAAAGGTCTCGGAGCTCCTCACACTCCACACAGAGGACAAGACCTGCCGTCGTGTAATTGAGAGGGTAAAGACTTGATTTTTGCCTTCTTGGTCTATCATTTAAATATTGGCTAATATGTGAGGCGTCCAACTAGATGCAAACACTTATATATTATTATTATTATATAATATTATAAATTTGCCTCACAAAACCTGGCAATGTAAATGTGAGCCTGGTATAGCACTTGAATGTTCAGTGTAATCAAAGACAGCGTAGAGAAGGTCTTTTTGTTGAAAGGCTGTCATGCAACTGTCAGGTAAAAAAGGACATCTGACTCATTTACTTCTCCAACTGCCTAAAATCGTCATCCCAAGTGTCTATCTCACTGACAGCCCTTTTTCCACAGTCTGTTCAAGGTGGGCCTGTTGTGCCTTCATTGCTCCTCACCCCACCTTCTGTGGAAGCCAACAAGAGGCAAAATGAAGGTTGTTCTTGTTCAAGAGCTGAGCTACTAGTGGAGGTAGCAAAAGAGCCCAAATGATATTTGGATAAACAGAGCGAGTTGGTACCACTGCACAGAGAAGGGTCTTCATTACGGCTCTGTTGCGTCATCTCTATATTAAAGGGGGCTGCTGACTAAAATGTACATTTAGTTACATTTTGTGCCTGATAGGATGGTGTTTAGTTCGGGACCCAGACAGCACTTATAATGACCTCTTGAGGGATAGAAAAGATTAGAGGGTTTACACCTGGCGCATGTTTTGGTCTTTACATTAATGAGAAGATGTCCACAATATCATGCATACATTTGGACTCCAGGGAGGGCCACAAATTCAAACTTGTCAGTCTGACTGTACAGTAGTTGTAAGTACAGGAAGTGCTGCTGACATTTTGACACTTTAAGTCGCTGTTTTTTCTGAGCACTTCAGAGTATTATGTAGCAGTCTGTCTGTCTGTCACCATCTGAAGTCATTGTCTCTCATCCATTGCAACGACCCAGACTTCAAGCCTGTGATCCCTTCGATCACTCAACACGCAGAGCGTGGAAACAGAATTTGAGCCTATTTATTTTTCAATTTACCAGTTTTTGCAAGGAAGGACAATTGAGATTAAAGAAAAAATGGCTTTAAAATAGAGACCCAATGATTTGTTCCAGAATTGAAATCCTCTAATGTATTAATTGAGCTGAAACCCACGGAATACAGGAAACTGTTAATTCATTAGTCCAACAAATTGAAAACCATGCTTGAAAAATATCCATTTCTTTCACAAAAATTAAAGATACACTCTTGTGTACTGATAAAATAAGTAACATAAAATTTGGTTTGTGCAGCAAACAGTAGTGCAGTTTCAGCAGTAGCCTTGGCTTGTGTAAGCTAAGCTAAGGCTGTTTACGAACCTTATTTTAAAATCTTCAGTGTAAATCAGTTCACTTTTAAGTTTGGGGAGCAACTTTGTTTATATTCAGCAACTATAGTGGCCCAAAAGTAACTTGATGTCTCATTTACAGCACCAAATGTATGACATGAGTCTCAAAACAAGTTCATTGACAGAATTAATTTTCTCACATGCATAGATATTTACTGCCTGTTGCACAGTTTAAACCCTCACGAACAAATTCAACAAACAAAAGTTGTAGAGGCAGCTGCGAGTCAAACAAAACACAGAGAGAGGTAAAAAAAAAAGAAAAAAAAAAGAAAAGGCACCTGCGTGTATTGAACTAAGCAGCAAAGCAAGACCACACATGAGAAAGTTTCTGCTTGCCAAGCACTGGTGTGCATACATGCTCTCTCGGGTGAGTCTGATCTGGGAAGCTGAAAAGTGCTCACATATGAATACACCTGACTTTTGACAACTAGGAGGCAGAAACCATGGGCTGCATTGGCTCTCTTGTGATTGGTCAATTTCAATCTGATCACACCCTCTTCGAACCTTGATTGACAGCTTCCATATTTACTATAAAACTATGAGAAGAGTTAAGGATGAGCAGCAAAAGTACATCAGAGGAGAAAAAAGAGTATATTTATTCATAAATGATAACCCAGTTTTAAAGTTATCATTAAGTTCAGTTGAGGAATTCTTTTTTTTAATGATAATCAAGGAGGCCCATCACCATCAAACCTCAATGTTTATCTTTTTCTTCTTTTCCAATTCTTTCTCAGTTCTAGTCTGATAAACAGTAAATTCATGCAACCCCATTTCTCACATCCCTAACGGCCCTGTTTCATGTATATGTTGGAAAAGAAAAGTGTAATCACACATAAGCATCTACTCTATATACATATGATGCTATAGCGTGTCTTTTAAAATATGATTCTCTTTTTGCCTCTTGTTCATTCATGCTGCTGCTGAGTTCCTCAGTCCACAGCCCGCATCGTTGCAAATTCATCCCCTTCAGCCCTTCCTCGGTCTCATCAGTCTCAACAGTGTCATCAGACACCACCACCAATGTCTAGATTTCATTGAGGGATTTATCTTGCCGCTGCTCGGGGCAGATGGCCGTAGATCACAATCAACCTGACGCATCTGAGCTCACAAGACTTTCTTGCAGAGTATTCATCACATATCATCTTCTGCAATAAACAATAATCTTCATTCACCTGTCTCCCCGGATTTTTGTGTATTAATGTCATTATATATGGCATACATTTCCACAGTTTGTATATCAATTAATATTTGTTTGGTTAATTAAAAGGTATGCTTTGCGTCTCTTGTTCCTCCCCCTCTACTGCTTGGCTTGAAACACATTTAATTATACTGGCAGCCTTTCTTTGAGCACATCATATTTATGTTCTTTTAAGCTTTTCCTGTAGTTTGCACAAATCACAGCCACAGAGCATCACCACAATCATTCAGTTGATATATCTTCAGTTGTTATCCACAGTATTCCCTAGGATTTAACTATTTTGCAGTGGTTGCAGTAGTTGCTCAACTACGACAATGAACTAATCATTTGCCTTACAGAAAGAGTCGATTTAGTCCATGAAGCGGTCAGCTGAACAGTGTCACAGTTACCACAGTAGTTGACATCCGGTGGGAGGTGGTGGTGGTAAAGAGGCAAGCACCAACAACATCTGAGTCATTTGTATGACAGCTTGCCACCAAAAGCACAGTATTATTATGGTTCAGAGGTTTTAATTCATTTAGTTTTATTGACACCTTGGCGTCCTTGGCGGTGGCTAGGGTTCCACTTGTTGCCTGCTTCCACTCCTGTCTCCCACTTTTCTGTCTGTGTGTGAATGTCAGCTATAAGGTGAAAGAGCCCAAAAATACTCTTTCAAAACTAGAATTACCACTTATACTAATGTAATATGTTTATAATGAGTTAGACAGCCTCATCACATGGTGTCTGAGAATCAATAGTAGCAAAACCAACTACAATTCACATCATTATGCCACAGTAAAGTCGATATTAGATTTCATCAATTCATTCTGTAAGAAATTAGTGCAAGATTTTTTCCTAATAAGCGCATAAATTATTGGATGGATGGGAAGATGTATAGACGACACAAAAACAGAATTCCTGCAGCCATTTTGTTTTACAGGCCATGTCAAATTGTATGTCTCTTTACAATTTTTGTAAGTTTATCTCATTAAAAGTTAAAGTTACGAACTCCCCCACCCCCAATTCCATATGTGGTTGAGCCCAAGTTGCGTATGTAGAACAGGTAAGAGAGGCAGACCGAAAATAAGGTGATAGAAACATATTTGTAGTAAGCGCCAGACATTGTACTACTCAAACAACGATCAAGAAAAATATTGTTAGCAGCATGTCACGTGTCGTGTTGAACTTCTTTACTTAAGAATTTTCCTGAAACGAGAAAAAGTTTGTAGAATTTGGCCGGGAGCCAATCTCCATATTGGTAGCGGTTGTCTCAATTTAGGTTGCTTGTTTCAATAAAGCTAATATTAGTGATACTGGTTGACCAATAACTAAAAGCGGATTATCATCATCTCTGTTAACACCCACCCCCACCCCCCAATGTTTGACTGAAAATTCTGCCCTCTGAGAAAAGATAGACGCAGCGAGGACTGAAGTTGTCTGAAAATAATTGTCTGAAATAACAAGCCTCTGGCCAAACTGTCTGCTTATTGTTCAGTTAACAGAAGCTGTCAATCAAGGTTCAGGAGGATGTGATCTCAGTTAATGGTTCAAGGAGGATTTGAGCCTATTGAGAGTGACCAATGTGCCTCCATGGGTTCGGCCCTGAAATAGTACATGGTCAGGTTAATTCTTGTCCACAGAACTCAAGTTTTGGTGAAGAGTCAGCAGTAAGAGTACATTTGTGTGAGCATTATTGCATTCTTGGAGATAGTGTCTGGCCTCTTGGAGAAAGTTTATGCAAACTGACAGTTTATGCCCGCTGAGAGGGGTTATGCCCTGTTAAAAAAAGGGGTTATGCTCCCTTGAGAGAGAGTTTATGCCCTCTTGGAGAGATTTTGTGTGAACTGAGAGTTGATGCCCTCTTTTAGAGGGACTATGCCCCCTTGAGAGAGTTTATGCCCTCTTGGAGAAAGTTTATGCCCTCTAAGAGAGAGTATATGTCTCCTGGGAAAGAATTTATGCCCCTTGAGAACGAGTTTATGATCTCTTGGCGAGAGTTTTTGCTTCCTGAGAGAGTTTATGCCCTCTTGGAGAGAGTTTAAGCCCTCTTCGAGAAAGTTTAAGTCCTCTGGGAGAGTTTAAGCCCTCTTAGAGAAAGTTTATGTCCTCTGGGAGAGAGTGTAACACTCTTAGAGAAAGTTTATGTCCTCTGGGAGAGAGTGTAACACTCTTAGAGAAAGTTTATGTCCTCTGGGAGAGAGTTTAAGCACTCTTAGAGAAAGTTTATGTCCTCTGGGAGAGGGGTTATGCCCTCTAAAAGAGAGTTTATGCCCGCTTGGAGAGAGTTTCTGACCTCTGGTTGAGAGTTTATGCCCTCTTGGGGAGAGTTTATGTCACCTAAGGGAGAGTGTATTTACCCTGAGAGAGAGGTTTGTGGCATTTGAGAGTGAGTTTTGGCCCACTGGTAGTGTTGAAACCATTTTCGTACAGAAAATGTCTTACAAATGGCAATATGTCTTTCTGTCATTGTCATTCATTCATTACCCCTATTTCTCATATTGTGAAAAATATAGACAGACACAACATAGATATATGTGGATAAGCCAGCATCCCTCAATGGTAGCCCTTGGGCCTTGCTTTTCCAGCCATTGTTCACTCAATGATTGTTGCAGAAAAGATGCTTTGGCAAATTTCCCCCTATGGGAGAGTAAATATCCCCAGGAAATGGAAATTTCAGTTTCATGTAGCCTCACATAAACAGGTCACAAATATATTGTCATGATAATATCTGAAGAGGAGATTAATGACTTAATCAAATGAAGGGCTAGATCTACAAAACTGAATTTCTAAATGATCCTGTTATTTATTTTAACATATCTATCCATGACTTACATGAAAAGCAGTAGTTTATTGTCATTCGGTAGGTTTACCTGGAGAGCCTAACTCCGAACAAATTTGGACAAGACTCATAATCTGGAAGAAAATGCTGCATGTAAACACCCCTTTCCGAAAGAAAAGTCCCTTTCTGAATAAGATTTCTTTCCTTTACAAGGATGAAGTCTAAGTCCTTTTGGAAAGCCTTTCTGATGGCCAGTCGCTGCATGTAAACGTTGTTTCAGAAAGCACAGCACCGCGACACAGTTTAAATATAGCGACTTCATAACAGTACTGGTCTACATGGGAGAGTTATTTACTCATTGCAACTTTGAAAGAGTTTAATATGTTTTTATTTAATTTTTTCATTGAAATATACAAACACATTGGCAATGTGTTTATATATTTTATAAACACATTGTGTTTTATATATATAAATAATGATGTAACAAAAAAAAATAGATAAGTAAAATAAGGCAGGACGGCATGTTGGCGCAGTGGTAAGCGCTGCTGCCTCACAGCAAGAAGGTACCGGGTTCAAATCCACATCTGCCTGAGTTTACATGTTCTCCCTGTTTCTGCATGGGTTCTCTCCGGGAACGCCAGCTTCCTTTCACAGTCCAGAAGCATGTGATATAGGTGACACAAAATATTGCCTGTGGTTGTGTGTGTCTGCCCTGCGATGAGCTGGCAACTTGTCCAGGGTGTACCCTGCCTCATGCCCAATGTTGACTGGGATAGGCTCCAGCCCACCTGTGACCCTGAACTGGATAAGCGGTAGATAATGAATAAAATAAGGCCAAATAAAACAGGACAGACAGACAAAAATTACAGTGGTTGAATAATCATAAATTGTTCAAATACAGAGTATAGTTTTTGGGTGTTGATGTTTTTCGTACACTTTAAAGATTTGGATAAATGTTACCAAAACATTTTTTTAAGGCTGCTAAACAAGGTTTTTTTTTTGTAATATTTACCT
Organism: Lophius americanus; assembly: GCA_037951165.1. NCBI lineage: Eukaryota > Metazoa > Chordata > Actinopteri > Lophiiformes > Lophiidae > Lophius > Lophius americanus. The sequence goes on along the minus strand of JBBDHG010000008.1, from coordinate 5,725,651 downwards.
TTGTGTATAAAATATTAAGCCAATATAATTACATCATTCAATAGAAATTATATATTTCTATCTTCTTAATATATACCAAATTTAACATTTTCTTGTAGAAATGGTGGTAAAACACCAATACTGGATTTCTTCCAATCAGAGTTTAACATAGTTGGACGTTTTGATGGATGAAAAGTCACTTTTACACATGCTCTCTTTGTCGTATTCTTCTTCTTGGCGGTTGTTGACGGTTTGCATCTAGCTCGTAGCATTATCGCCACCTTATGAACAGGAGTGTAGATCGTCTGCGCTATTCAGAAACCTTTTACCGATTAGATGAGACAATGCATGGGCCGGGTGGGAGAAGATCACAGGTCATGTAAACAGGCGACTGAAATTGCAATTGTGAAAAGTTTGATTCAGATAGGAGAATATTGTCCCATGTGAACCCACCTAGTGAGTCAAACAAAGTAACCTCCTCTATTAAATAAATGTACTACTAACTTCATTGATGGTCTGGCCTGTATAACCAGGTGTGAATAAATCCAGGGAAATACTTAAATACATTTGATTCAACCACAACAACACAAACCAAGACTTCATACAAACCTATTAATTCAACAGCCGTCTACTACCTTATCACATGATCTTGAGGCTATTTCCGAACACTACATTGATAGGTACGTCTTCTTTAGTCTTCTAAATAATATCAAAGCTATGAGTGATGGACGGTTTGATCTTGAAACCTTTTGGTGCTGTGTGGGGTTGTGAATGCTAACATGGCAAAATCTGTATGCTAGAGAGAAAAAACAATTCATGCAAATCTGCCCCCACAGACAGGAGTCCAGTTAGGCCAATCAGGAGGAGAATCGTCTGGAGTGGAAGGGGCTCAGAGAAGCCTAGATCGGGCCCCTGATTGCAGCAGGGTGATTTTTACATCAAGAACAATGATGGCAGCCTGGGTCAGCACTGATGAAGAGGCTGCATCTGCACGGACAGCACAAACTCACCTGACAGTCATGCACTCATGTGCATGTATGAGCACATGTGAGCCAGTGCTTGCGCACACAAAAAGCCTTTTGTCAGTTAGAAAGGCATTGGGATACTCTTTTCCAGTTTTACTTTGTGACCTAACTTGTCTCTAAGGCTATTGACCCTCCGAGTCACACTGACAACACATACACTGAAAAAAATTGATCAAGCCACTTCCTATGAAGTCAGCAAATAAAAAATTGTGAAACTGTCGTTGCCCTGCAGCAGTATATGCAAATGCAACGGGAAAGGCTGAGGTTTTCGTAAATGAAGGAAAGAGAGAGTTCAGATGTTAAGTGTGCATATGAGGGGAGTGAAAGAAAGAAGGGGGGGGTTCTCTTAAGAGCATCCTCTTTGATCTGCCCAGTCGACATTTTGGGACAAAAAGATTTTCTTCAGAGGTACCTTTTGCCTTTCCAACAGTGGCATCATCTAAGATTCAGCGCATCAGGTCACTTTCCGCTTTGAGAAAAAAATTCAATGTTTACAACAAATTACTGGTTACTGGGTAAGATTAAAACCCATCTGATAAAACACTTTATCCTCTACATGGAACCCTGGCATAAGCTGATAATGACAAGATGCAAAAGGTGGCCCTATTTAAATAGAGAAAGCCTATGAATACAGAAAAGCGCAAAATAAGAAAATATAAAATGATATCTACGTATAAGCCTTCGTTTCTGGAATATGATGATGGAGTCTGTCTTAAGCTGGTTTCCACTGTTCGACTTTTGATTCATGGCCATTTCATTTCAACTCACACTGTATAAATCAAACATTTTGCGGAAGGTCACGATCGGTTTTCTCACACTGTACAACCTGTCCGTCTTCTGCAGCCTGTTGACGCAATTATAATTGTCAATAAAGGTCTGTTTGAAAGCTCCGAGGCAGAAAAGAAGTTTGATTGTTTGCAACATACTAACAAGACAGAAACGAGCGATCTAGATAACTTTCTGCCATCCTGTGTTCCAAAACGTCTTTTTTCCAAGTTGCCAGTGTATAAGGACTCGTAGGTGTCTACAACGCCATGGACAGTATTGCTAGTCTATATAGCAGATAGACTTGGAGGTAAGGGAGATACGTTTGACTGTATGGATTTTTAACTTTATAGCAATTACCGCACAAAAAGCTGCAGGAGCTGGACGGGTCGTACAGTGTGAGCACTCATGTCGTATGGGTGGATCTGATCGTACATAGTGAGAAAACCGATGGTGAGCTTCTGCAAACATTCAATTCGTACAGTGTGAGTTGAAATAAAACAGCCACGACTCAAAAGTATTTACATTGTAAACCAGCTTAAAGTTGAAAAAAAAGGTCCTATAATCCAATGCTCATGGTCATGGGTCATTTAGTGGAATACTTAAAATGTTAAAAGGTTTGAAAGGAATATTAGAGAGTGAAACACCAATCTGACCAGCAAGCAGCAAAGGCCTATGTTTGAAGTGGATCTGTTCCTACCTGCATCTACAGGAGATACAATCGCATTATGAGAGCTAATTAAGTGGCTGTCTTGTGCGTTTTAACATGGCCACAATCTTGCCCCAGGTTCTGCGTGGGAGTTGAGAGGCTTTGACATGTGATAAAACCCTGACACGATTGCGCTGAGCTTCGACAAAAGGCAGGTGAGTACATGCTATGTACCCCAACGCACACACTTATATGCTGGCGAAGATGCAAAATCAAAGGTCATATGGGGATAATAGTAATTTGAATAACGTTAACTGAAGATGGAAGGTGGACTGAGGATGTATAGTATTTGTATAGAATGTATTTATACTTTTCTTTACCATTCCTTAAGGAATATTCATTGTTGATAGCATGCAGTGAAGAGTTCTCAGTCTGTTTTGTCAGCAGTGATCGGTGGGACCTGTAATACATCCCTGACTAATATCAGGGATTGGAAGCCATAACTACTGTTAGCAAATACATCCTGCTATGAGTCATACCACCAAACCCAACATTTAATAGGTTGAGGGTTTAGTTGTTGTTGGTACTTTTTGTTCGCACACAAACTCCTTGCAGCATGATTACTGTACACCCCACATCCAAGGCAGAGAGGCCTGATGAGGGTGAGGAGGCGGTGGGGGATGTGAGAGAAGATTTTTAGGGTGCCTGGAGTTTTGGGGGCTGAGTGGGTCTATTTAGCCCCCAGCAGATTGCCCCCCTCTCCTTCTCTCCCTTCAACCTCCTCCAACCCTCTCCTCCCCCTGGCTTTGTGTACCCTGAGCCCACTCCTCCCCCTTTTGTCACCCGGGCATTCCGCTTTGGTTAGCACACACAATGGGCGCTCAGTGCTCACCCTCCTGACACTGCATTCTGCCTGTGCACTAGGGAGTGGGCATAGGCAGGGGAGGGAATGGGGTCCAGGGGGGAGGGTTAAGGGATGACAGCAACTCTCCCCATGTGACCAAAATGCCATCAAGTACTCCCTTCCCTTTTGAAAGACCGTCGTCTAACTTCATCCATCCATACAGCTGGACTGTAAAACTAAAGCTAATGGGCCTGGTTGGCACGGTGAAAAGGAAAAAGCTTGAGTCTGCTCGCCAAACAAATGAACAGGTGTCTCTTATGGCTGACTGGCGATGTGGAGTCCTGCCTTCATCCAGCTTGCCTCTCAGAGTATGTGAGCCCAATTATATGTGTGTTCCCTTCATCTTCATGCTGCTGAATACACATCCATACGGAATTTTAAGACCTGGCTTCAAAACATTTTTGTCTGAAATTAATCCCTGAAATCGACAACAGTGAGAGTTAAATCGGCATAATTACAAGTCCAGACTTTACTGAGTTGACATGTTTATCAAATATTTGAACTCTTCCCGGTCTCCAGCAGGTTCTGCCCCACTGATGGAATAGCTTCTCGTTGCATAATATATTTTTTAAATGGCAGCATGCACACAAATTACAAACAGGTGATTCCATACATATGAAAACAAGACTACAACTGCAATAAGAAATACCCCCAAAGATAAAGACCAAACTGTTCACACATACAGCTTCTTTCTTAATCTGTAGAGACACAACTGTTTCTAAATGGAATCTTCAACAGGTGCGAAAGAAGAGATGATCACCTGTCATCATTAAGAGTTAGGCAGGTACAAGAGGTTGGGAATAAAGTAGAAGAACCTGCAACCACAGAGTGAAATGTAATTCCTATTTAAGGATAGCAACAAGTGGAGGGCAGGAGGCTGGTTTGGTCTGTCTGTGTGTGTGTGTGTGTGTGTGTGTGTGTGTGTGTGTGTGTGTGTGTGTGTGTGTGTGTGTGTGTGTGTGTGTGTGTCTGTGTGTGTGTGTGTGTGTGTGTGTGTGTGTGTGTGTGTGTGTGTGTGTGTGCGTGTGTGTGTGTGTGTGCATGTGTCTGTGTGTCTGTGTGTGTGTGTTTGTGTGTGTGTCTGTGTATGTGTGTGTGTGTGTGTGTGTGTGTGCGTACGTGTGAGTGTGCGTGTGCGTGTGTGTGGTTGTGTGTTTGTTTGTGTGTGTGTGTGTGTGTGTGTGTGTGTGTGTGTGTGTGTGTGTGTGTGTGTGGTTGTGTGTTTGTTTGTGTGTGTGTGTGTGTGTATGTGTGTGTGTGTGTCTGTGTGTGTAAGTGCGTGCGTGCGTGCGTGTGTGTGTGCGTGTGTGTGTGGTTGTGTGTTTGTTTGTGTGTGTGTCTGTGTGTGAGTGTGTGGTTGTGTGTTTGTTTGTGTGTGTGTGCGTGTGTGTGGCAGCAGCTCAGGGGCTGGTGGGGGGTTCGTTTGAGTTTCAAAGACCTTGCTTGTTCGCCCATATTTCACACCACGGTGACATCTTAAAGCCTAGACAGGCCTGGTTGCTTCGCCTTCTCTTTCACTTTCTGAGAAAAAAGGGGAATTGGGATGTGAAGGAGGGGGCACTGAAATATATGCAAATGGTCCCCCAGAGGGGATACGAATTTTATGGGTTTAGAATTTAGTTCAGCCAACCTGAATAATCAAATGTGGGAACAAAAAATGGGCCCCCCACCATCCAGCCACCACAACTCTGTACCTCGAGCTTCAACCCCCACCTATGTCCTCATCCCTGTTCTCTCCTGCCAGGTCCTCGCATAAGAGGAGCTCAGCACATCCAAAGTCTTATTAGGATCTCCTTACGGGGCAAGGGAAGGAAAGAGAAACAAGGGTGTAGAGGAGGATGAGGAGGGGTTTGAGGAAAGGAGAAGAGGGGCTAGTGTACCTGATCAGGCAGAACTGCCGGCTCCTGATTACGACACCATTTTCTCAGCAGGCTTCCCAGCCTCATCCTGCTTCTGTGAATATGTAGCATAGGGCCAGCCAATCCCCTCAGCACTCCCCCTCATCTAAAGGCAGAATTAAGACAGTTTAGAGTGATTTCCTCTGCCTTCATGGCCTCACTCTGAAAGAGCAGAATCTTTTTCTCTCCGCACCGATTTACAGTGTGGGGGGTCTGGCATGCAATGGCTACCGAAAAGTTCTACATGACTGAACATTACAACAGGTGTGGAATTGAAAGATTTTGCAGAACATGGCTCGGAACAATTGGAATTTGACTATATGACGTTGCTTGATTGAACCACTATTTCAGTTTGATAGAGCTTCTTTTTTCTCCTGCAGCACATTAACCTTGTTTTGGGTTTATGACTATAGGAACTATAGGGAACCATATTCAAAACCAGAACTCTGTCTGCCAGATTTCCATCATTCTGTGTTACATTTTTTATTATTCCTACTATCTGATAATTAGATAAGACATACAAAAAAGTCTGTGTATGTAGAAAAACGTTCTAATGTCAGATAGGGTTCCATAGACAACACGGTAAACACGGCTATGAACTCCACAGTCGTTCACTGTGTTTATGCAGAGAGAATATCTTTAAGAAAGAAGAAGAAGAAAGAATCATTTATTAGTCACATAGTCATACAGAACAACATAGTGAAATTACTTCTCTGCATTTGACCCATCCCTGAGGGAGCAGTGGGCAGCCCCTCGTGGAGCGCCCGGGGAGCTAAGGATTCAGGGTCTCGCTCAAGGACCCTACGACATGTAGACCCTGGTGGGATTCGAACCGGCTACCTTACGATTGGGAGACGGCCGCTCTACCCACTGAGCCACAGCCGCTCAACCGCCGCTTTACTATCCTGGAGTAGAAAACCATGTATTCTGTCAAAAGTTATAGGAATAAAGGAGATACCATGAGAATCAAGTGAGTCAGTACTGTAGAAGATCACAATAAACTAACATGTCCTGTACACAGTACAGGAAGCGACGAAGTCTGGTAGAAAATCACACTAATTGATAATTTACTTGAGAATGACAGTAAAATATCATCAGATGAAGAAAATAAAAATAACCAATAATATACTTTAGACCAATGTTTCTCAAACAGGGGCACCGATCTCCCCATGGGTCTGACGGGTACGGCACAGTAAAGAGTTTTGTTTTAAAAAATATGACTCTTGCTTAATTCCTAAAATTATTTCACGATAATAAGTTGATTTAATACAATTTATAGTATTATAGTATGTATATAGGATTTACAGCTAAAATAATTTGTTTATATAAAAAGGCCATTGGTAGGTGCCGTTCATTTTAAACAACCAACCCCGTCAAATTCACTACGAGCTGCACAATCCAAGGGATATTGAAAGACAGTTCCAATGCAGTGATATTCATGTTTAATCTTATTGTCTGATTAAAAATATGTTTTTTATGACGTTAGAGATCGATTGGACAAATCTGAAATGAAGCATGTAGTTGGTAATAATTAAAGCAGATATTGAATGCATGGTGAGGTATCGTATGGCTTTATGACGAAAGTGTTCAGGAAGCACTTGACTTAAAATTATCAAGATTTTTAAACTCAGTATATGTATTAATTCAAGGCATTTCGTCATAATTATTTCATGTTGATTTGTTTTGGCGTTCTATGATTTTAATTTTCAAACTATGTCTGTTCAATTTTAATTTATACTCTGACTTATACTGATACTGTGACAAATGTAAACCTTTACGTCATTCCAAAAATGAAAAAAAGAAACTCCCATTGTTTCTGTAACGACAGTTTAGCCTTCTGATCATTTTCTTACATGTAATCCCTAAATGGAAGTAAAGCATGCCAATTGCTGAAAGCTGATCATGTGTCAGATCAAAGTGATTCATAATGACACTAACCCAAACAGGGTGTAAATCTGGACACAAATCTGCTTAAACTCACCCCTTCTATGTCAAACTGCATTACATCACCCCATCACTCTGGAATATGGCATTGCACCGTATTAAACAAGCCCAGTTGGAACCTGTTGCTTTTGTATTTCTCATGCCTAATGATTCCCCCACTTTTCCTCCAACCTCCAGCAGACAAATCCTCCAGCTTTATTGCCCCGACTCAAGGGCTGCAGGTGCGCGGGCCACAAAAGGGAGAGAAGAGGGGGGATCAAGAGTGCGGTGGGATGGAGGAGGGGTTGGGAAAGAGAATGGTCAGTAAGCAGATAAGGGAGGAAGGAAAAGAGCCCCCCTACCCTTTTATTAGGTCTACACCCAACCATCCTACCCCTCACCCATGCCTCTACCCAGACCCTGTCCCAACCAACACCTCTCGGTTTTTCTCGACTGCCTTGCCACATGTGACAGGAGTGCAAACTGTGTGTGGTGCCGCCTGGCACTACCAGGCCTTGCTGGGTGTGTGTGGTAGGAGACAGGCGTGGCAGAGCGGCCATGTGGCGGGATCGGGCCTTTTCTTCTAAATCAGCAGAGGAGCAGTAATGAGTATGAGCTACAGCTGTGCCCACTGAGGCTTGCCTCACCTTGCCCTGCAGTAGCCCCTCAACCTCCGACCCATGTTGCCCTCTGTTTTTGCCCTCTGCTACTGTTTGTGGAAAATATGTTTCTTTTCTGAAACAAGTTTGGGGTTCCCTAAAAAAGTTAAAACTGGTCTTGTTGTTTCAAATAAGCTGAAAGAAAGAGCCGCGGCAAAGCAGCCACAATTTTCTCACACGGCCAAATATTCCTAAATATAATGAGATTTTATTGATAAAGAAAGTTTGCTGGTGGTGTAAGCAAATTTATGCTTGGCCAGAATTTTTTGAAACTACCATAAAAGTCCATCCACTGAAAGACACTAAAAACTAAACAATGCCAGAAATTAAACGCGTTGTGTTTATTATAATTACTTGATTGTTTTGTTCTTATTACAAGCAATGAAAACTCAGTTATTTTAGCAAGAATTGCTTAAAATTAGATTTTTTTTAGTCCCTTGTCTAAACTGACCAGGAGAATCTCAACCTGAATTTACAATAAATCATTTTAAATTTAAATTAAAAAGTTTACAAAAAGGTACAATTTGTTCAAACATTCTTCCATTTTCTGTAACCACTCAAACTGTGTAGGAGGCTGTCCCGCTGTTACTGTATAAGGGGGATGTGAACCCACAACCCCCCGTGTTATGAAGTCCAGGCACTAACCTCTGGACCGCCATACTGCCATACCCAAACTAATAACAACAAACCAGCAACAAGGGATCCTTGGATTAAACAGTAAATATATTCTTGAAGTCAATCTAGCGACTAATTAACTCATTTTAAGTAAGTCTTCATTATATAAGAGTTTTCACTGCTTGTAATCAGCTGTGCTTAAAAAAAGCCTTTATGTCTTGTGTTTAAGCCCAAAACTGTTTTTCATTGGCTAGATTTGTTTGCTACTTTAAAAAAGTCTCGCAAAGAAATGTTTGCTTAGTGCATTGACAGCTTCCTTTTAATTTTTAATAGTCGCATTTAAGAAAATTTTGTGTCTTTCAAGTATGATTATTTTTGCAGTGTAGAAAAATAGACTTTAATTGGTTGGTTTGTACAAGATTCTTAGATTTAAAAATTGTGCATGTGGTCCTACTCTTAAAAGGAAAACAATCGTGTTCCTCTGCCTTGATATCATGATATTATGAAGATGAATGTGAACTTTTCACGAGATAATTCTATCTCCATGTTTGCCGGTAAATCTTAAAAATGTCGCAGAAAACCAGACTTTTGTTTCTTTCTTGCGGCATACTATATTATCGATCATCAGACGTACCCATGTAACAATAATGACTCGAATTGTAATTTAAAAAAAAAATTATTATAAAATGTAAACAGCACTGTTTCAATTTTAGATGCAGATCAAGTGTTTCATTTCACCTGACAGTCAAGGAAAGCTCCAACACCTTCATGGGGGGTGCAGTGGTTAGCGAGAAGGTATTTGGTACGTATCCAGTACCTTCTTCAAGCCAAGGTAATCCACCTCTACCCTTTCTGAGCGTGGTTTGCTTTTTCTCCCTGTGTCTGCGTGGGTTTTCTCCGGGAACTCCGGCTTCCTCCCACAGTCCAAAAACATACAATATGGGTGAATTGGTGACACTAAATTGCCCGTAGGAGTGAGTTTAAGTGTGAGCGGTTGTATTTCTCTATGTGTCTGCCCGGCGATGAACTGGCGATTTGTCCAGGGTGTACCCCGCCTCTCACCCGATGTCAGCTGGGATAGACTCCAGCCCCCTGTGACCCTGAACAGGATACGCGCTTGATAATGAATGAATCTTCATGGGGGGCCATAAGTAATCTCGGGACAGAACTTGAATGTTCATAGGTGTGTTTCCACAGGTCGGCATGTACGTCACACCTGAAAAGTTACTGTGTGATTGCCACCATATACTTTTAACAAAGGTAAAAAAGGACTACAGTAAAACACGTTGCAACGCCATGTAGCCCTGAATAAACAAACTTAACAAAGTGTCTAGAAGGAGACGTTTTCGGTGTTTAACGCCGTAGGTAAGAGTGAGGTCACGTTTGTTTTACTGCCTTTTAATGTGGTTTATTCACTTTGACGGCAAGTCACCCGCAGGGTTAACCAAGCAGGTTAATTAAGTGAAATATTAATTAAAAATAGCATTTAATTGAATTACTCTTTCGTTGGTATTCACTCAGTAATGATTGTAAAAGCAACTCTATGCTTTTGTTTAGCCATTCGAATAGCTTTGATCTTTGTTTTGCTTTTTTTTACATGCCCATTTAGTAACAGAGGTGAAAAACACAAGGAGATCCCCTGATAATGGTTATTCTAGGTATTTCAAGGACTTGGAATACTAAAATGTTGTTTATAATAACATGTTTTATAATACCATACACCTCAACCGTAACATTATTTAAATAAAAGGCTGAAACCAGATGCTGCAGAAGCAAAACAAATCATTCAAAAGGGTAAATAATATTAAAAACAAACACGGTCTTAACATAAATCAATGAAAGAAAGCATTCTTGCATTTCAATTTAATTAAATCACTAACTTCAATAGCATGTGTAATTGTATAAAAATGTTCATTGTTTTATACAGTATTGCTGCATTACATTATTGTTATGTATCCATTACTCCAGCTAAATATGTGTACTAAAGTATTATTACCAGCTGCAGCAGTGTTGTTACCTGGCAGATATTCTTAGGGAGGACAGAGGGTGAAAATCAGAAGAGTTCAGAAGAAGTACCATTTTTTTTCTTGTTGATCTGAAAACAGGTTTTCCAACAAAATTACTTTTTGCTTTGTCTCTGAGGAAAATGACATTCAGGATTAGGGCAATGGGTTTGACTGCAACCTGTATCAGCATCCTATCAAGGACCTCCTCACAATCCGACCCGATAACCTGATCAACTGTCAGATGACCAAGAAGGTGAATAATTATTTAGTTTTTTACACTGATCGTGCAAAAATGCTGCAATGGAGACCTTTCCCTATAGCACCTATGTTTGTTTGGATTGAACAAAAAAAACAGTGGAACAATTCCACTCTGCAACGATAGAATGTACTTTATTGTCTCCTGAGGGAAACTTGCACATGCCCCCTTATATCGCTTATTTCAACAGTATTTCACAAACCATCATGTTGCACATTACAGTGTATTGAATCACATGAAGACCAGTAACATTTTTAACACGGTAAGGTTTCAAGCCAAGGCTTTGTCTATATTATGAAGATAATCTGACATTTTGGGATTCTATATCATCTTCTGGTTGGTAAAAGCTCACAGTCGGAGATGAGGGCTTGGTGTGGGTCAGCCAGTAGTCTCTGTTCTGCTCGAACGACAGACTGCTCACAGACTGAAGGGCCTGTCATGGCAGTCTGAACAAGACGGATGAGCCTGGATTCTAACTGTACAGACATATTTCCCTACCATATCTGTATCCCATACCTGACTAGGCCCTCTAAGAGTACCTGACGGAAAAGCTACACAAATTTTTCCTCAGCACCATACAGTTGGGGCCTTCTTACGAAGTACACCCGTGGCTGGAGTCTTGAGCACAGGTTATCAGCATGAGCCAGCCAGGTTAAGACGATGTCAATTAGGATACGCAAATACTTATAGGAGAAAAACAATGATGGAGTTTTATAGATTACCACAGGGCTGTCTTCACCTACTGCAAAATAATCAAATATCTCTTCAGTTCTCCTCAAATTCAGACCAATGTGGTTAGCATCAGATGTAATGTCATCAACTGCAGAGCAGTAGGATGATGTAAGTGTTTGCAGTTGTACAGAGAAAATGCGGATTCCATATTTAAAAGAGGCACTATGCATAACCCAGCAGTGTCGGCCTGACATTAAAGGCCCATCTATGTCCAGCAGTATAATTTATTAATATAGGAATGGAGTCCTCCGTCTGTTCACTGCCTGCACTTTATACAAATGTAAGCCAAACTCCAGAGAGTTAACGGATATTTTTCGGGGAAGTAAAGTCATAATTCAGAGGGAAGAACTGAAATAAAAAAGAGCTGTCAGTCCACATGTCGCAATAGTTTTGTTGTCAAAACATTTGTGTCCTTACTGCTATCTTGTGGATGTACTGATGCAAACATAAAGGAGGGATATATGAGGGAGCCGATGGAGATCTTTGAAACTGTCACAAATAGGGGACGTAAATAAGTCTTTCAATTGTAAAAGCTCTTTCCTAAACGACCGATTTACTTTACATAAAATACCAAATCACCTTTTGTTACATTTCCTCCAAACGGCCGGGCTTGGAGGGTTTAGAGCTTCGAGACCTTAAACAGTCTCATCATTTTGAAAACTCTTTCAGAAGGTGTAAGTGCTAAATGCTGTACGCTGAATAAGTTAAAACCAATGCCACGGTGTTATATGCCATGTCTTTTATGTGGCAGATCTCAGTATGTATCCGTTAACAATAAATCCTCCATGCATAGCAAAGTTGGCCACGGAGTTCCCCAGGGTTCTGTGCTGGAGCCACTATTATTCACATTATATTTACTCCCTTTAGGCAACATTATCAGGAAACACTCCGTAAACTTTCACTGTTATGCTGATGACACACAACTTATCACACAACTTGTACTTATCAATGAAACCAGGTGAATCTTATCTCTTATCTAATTTAGAGGCGTGTCTCAAAGACATTAAGACTTGGATGACCTGCAACTTTTTACTATTAAATTCAGATAAAACTGAAATTATTGTGCTGGGACCCAAGCACCTTAGAAACAATTTATCTGATGATATATCTACTCTGGATGGTATGACCTTGGCCTCCAGCACCACTGTGAGGAGGTTATACTGTATAGGAGCTATACTGCTATAGGTTTAGACTGCTAGGGGATCTCCCATGATGCACCGAGCTTTCCTCTCTTCCTCTCTCACTGTCCCTCTTTATACGTCCATTTCAATTTAATGCATGTTACTGGATTAATTCATGTTAAATGGATTAATTCATGTTAAATGGATTAATGCATGTTAAATGGTTTAATGAATTTTAATGGATTAAATGCATGTTCCTAACTTGACTTCTTCCCTGGAGTCTTTGTGTTTTCTCGCCCTGTAAGGTCACGTGGTTGGTGATTGCATCTGCTGCTGTGGACCTGCTTGATGTCCACTGATCACAAGATGATGATGATGATGATTATTGTTGTTGTCATTATTATTATTATTGTATAGTATTTCCCCATAAGCTATCACTATATGTTACATTAATATTAATGTTAGTATCAACCTGGGATCCCTGCTGCTGCCGCAGCCCGACCATGGAGAGGTTAAAGAAAGTGGATTATAGCTGATATCTTTGGTGGTTTTTCCCCCGTCTGTATCTCTCCTCACCTGTGTCTCTCTCTATCTCTCTCTCTCTCTTTTTTTTTCAAACCCGACCACTCATGGCAGTAGGCCGTCCACCCTGAGTCTTGGATCTGCTCAAGGTTTCTGCCCCTTAAAGGGCAGTTTTTTCTCGCCATTTTCGCCAATTGCTTGCTCAAGGAGGAATTTGTTGGGTCCTGTAGATAATTATATAAAGAGTTATGAAAGGGAGAGTGGATCGTCTGCGCATTTGTGAAAGCTGTTTATGATTAAATGAGTCGATGTATGTAAACACTGGGTCGGATAAGATCACAGGTAAAGGAATTTGGAAAGGTTTAATTTGGATAGGAGAAGAGTGTCCCATGATAATCCACCTTATGACTTGCATGCATACTTGTATCACCATTCATCACTGTATGATGGGTTTGCGAGGGAGTTACTGTGAATGGTGAACGATGGCTCACATTGTAAAGTGCTTTGGGTGGTTGAGCAAGACCGTAAAATCCACTTTAGCATTTAACATTAGGGATTAATAACATATAGATGATTATTAGTAATGATAGCTAAAATTAGCTATGAGAACTCCCATTGACTATGATAGCAGGCTATGGATATGATAACATTAGCTGTGATAGTTAACATTATTTAACGTTATAACTCGTTCCACCAGACTTCTTCCAGGACAGGATGATAGTTAAACATTAATCCACAATCAAATCCCTCGTCTCCATGCTGATACTGTGACGGATAGTTGAGTTGAAAATAAGTGACGTTATTGAAAAGAATTACGTAAAATACACCATTTTAAAAAGGCAAACACCATTTTGAATTTGTCGGTAGAGCCAAGTTTTTATTTTTGATTGTAGAATCTACCTCATCCACATAAAAATTATACTCCTAAAAACATCAAAAATATTTAAAAGAAGTTCTCTCTTCAAAGTTGATTGAATATGAATGCATTGCCTACACAATGGAGTATGCTAAAGGACATCTAATTTGAAATTAAAATCCCATGTCTGTTTAAACAAAGTTTTCAGTAAACATTATTTCAAGTGCAACGTATTATATATATATTTTATGTTAAACCAGTCTTTTATTGAGTGTATTTAGTTTGAGGCACATCTTTTCAACTTATATTTATTCAACCTTTAAAAACACATAGCACAGAAGGTTAACTCAACTTTAAGATAATGAATCCATCAATGACTCTCATCTTCAAAGGATTTCTGGTATTCAATAAGGAGTCCAAAATACAGAGACTCTAAAAAGATACATAGAAAAAAAACGTAAAATCCTCAAATTAGACATGGGGCAATCAGCACTTTTGGCTTTCTGGTCTTAAAACAAATGATGTTAACGTAGGTTAATTTTTCTATCAGTTGTGAATCTGTGGGAAAAGGGAAATGGTTAGTTGTGTGAGGTATGACAGGGACATTACGTTCGGCTGTGTGTTCATATGATATATATCTGTATTTTACTTTATGCTGTACTACTTTCTAGACGTTTTAAGGGGACTTTAGCTGAAATTTAGCTTTAGATTAAATGTACCGCAATGCATAAGATGGTAACATTTATCTTTTAAATTGTACATTGTACAAATGCTTTGTACTTGCATATTTTATTCCCAAAGGAAATATGACTACTAAGCAGAAAAAAATATTAAAAACATATAGAACTGGCAGGGTATTTGTTTTATTTTAGACATAAGTGTATACTTTCAATAATAATTAAAGTAATTAATTATTTACTAGCAGTAAATATGGTTACTTCCATGTTCTCATATGTATGTATGTAACGGTATGTTCTCCTTTTGATAAAGGTGGAAATATTTGTTATTACTCCATTCCCTGTTGTTCACTCGGGGAATTGTTGATGTCATTCAGTGGGTGGCACATTGTTCCACTGTCATCTTATTCAAATGTATATCTAATTCTACATTACATCATTTTAATTTTCTTCTTTGTATTATAATTCATATTCATTGTTATTAATAAAAATATTAACTATAATTATATTAATAATTATTATTATTATTATGACATTTCTATCTAAGTCAATATGTAACCTGTCTCTCTGTATTGATTTGTATCTGGAAATATAAAGTAAGCAGCACTGGGCTCGAAAGCAGAATTCTCATAATGCGAGGAAAAGAAATTAAAACAAACTTTTAACCAGGCTGACAGTGGGTTAAACGGGTTTGTGGTTTAAATGAGTCAGGTTGAAGGACAGCCTGAACAGGACACACCATGTGAGTCACCTGTAAAGCATATTATGGTGTGATGTCAGTGAATAAACACCCAACTTTGAATAACTGAAATCATTTAAAGTTGGCGTACTGGAACAAAGTGCTGTCTCTTCCTCCTTGATTCCACCTGTAGACATGAGCCCGTTTGTGTTTCATTTCTACACATACAGAACATGACAGCATGATAGTCTATCTTACTGTCTGACACATGCACGTACAAAGCACATAAACGTGCCAATGTTAGTGGAGCCGCTGTACTGGGAACACACCCTCTGGGACAGGAATAACAGGCCACTCCAGAGCATGAGGACATCAGAGACACAGTGGCACCATAAAAGCATGATGACTCTGAAGCGTCTCCTTATCTCCATCCCTAATCCTTCCCTGCTTCCCCGTTAGCTACTGTTTACACCAAGCACAAGTCAAGAGTAATAGAACAAAATGGACTGTCTTAATTTTGAATGACCAAATGTCCACTAGAAAACCATTGAGGGGGGGTTCTAGTGTGGTGGGAGCCTCATATTGAATACTGATTGAAATTTACATGACAACTTAGGAAAAATGCTTTTTTATTACTCATTCATCCCTTAAATCACTTGGCACCCCCGCTCCTTTCCTCTGCCGGAGCTATTAAATCACCATCTTGACCCTGCGACCTGGGGCTGCAGCCATAAAGGGCCCCCTGTGGGTCAGAGGCCTGATTGTTACATTTGAATATGAAATGGACTTGGTTGGGCCTGGAAACAGCCCCATGCACTGAGGCACAGGCTGACCCCCAGTAGAGAGGCCTGCCACAGGAGCCCCGGGCCGGGAGGCTCCTTCTTCTCTCGGCATGGATTTACTTGGACTTGAGAAGGAAGGAGAAGAAGGGAGAGGGCTGGAGTTGGGGTGGAGGGGTAGGTGTTGAGCGAGAGTGAGGGAGGGAGAGGAGAAAGAGTGAGGGCAAGCATTTGAATAAGACAAGAAGCGATTGGTGTTTGCATGACAAAAGAGCCCGCCATCTCCCCTGATTGGTGTCACAGTGCGGCACTAAGGCCATGCAGGCCCCCCGGGGAGGGTTGATGTGTGGAGCACAGGCATGTTTATGCACCCAAGGTGTGATATCAGGGAGGGATAGTGGGGGTTTGTCGTCAAGTTTCAGGGTAAAAAGTTTGTGCGCATATTTTTAAAGGAGAAGTTTGCATTACCCCAAAAATAAATTCCAAAATTTGAGTCTTTCCACGTTAAAAATTATGTTTTAAACTTAAGTAAGATTTACAGTGATCATTTACAACTGGCAATAATCAAACCTGTTCATTCCTGTGTCTTTTTCCAAAGGTTTGACCCTCTCTTACTATCAGTTATGACATTGCATTATTGAAATAGCTGTGATTGCTGGGTTTTTCAATAAAGTGAAATATTTTAATGTAAAACCCAAATCTGACATCTGAAGAAATCCATTTCTATTACACAACACACAAAAACACAAATTGAGCGAGTCTGTAAAACTTGAAAGATGTTTATAGGATAAGTTTAAGGATATTTTGGGTGAAAATGAAACTGACTTTTTAGTCCCCTTGTGAAGATCTTCACCATGGGGCGAGATGGGGAGATCTTCCAAGATCTCAGAAGATAATTTAATTATGAATTCTGGAAAAAAACAGGCCAACTGCAATCAAAGTGCATTTTATGTTTTGGCTTCTTCAGTCCCCATCATGTTTGTGAAAGGAAATATTAGCATACTGCCCCGTTCTCTACCTGAACTCCTAATTATTCCGCTGTGGTGTGAAAACCACCACCCTCACCGTCTCCTGCATGGGCTGTCAGCGGAGTCCTCAGCTACCGCAGGTAATCACTGGCACCACTGAGTCCTGATCGTTCTGCTACCACCCATGATACACCACCTTCGTAATGGGAGCCATGACAATGCAGGGACAGAGATGTGAGGAGATCATATGAGTAAGCAAATCCAAGGGGATTTCACAGCTCAATAACTTTGGACAATTTGTTTACAATCCCCATTATTACGGCCCCTTGGGAGTAGGTATATGCATAAACATTAATTCATTTTGGATATTACAGATTAACAGGGAGAATGTCTATTCAGGGGAACTGTGCAAAGACTCAAAGTGCAATAAATGGTCCAACGGGAAGTGAAAAATGGGAGGAGATGTGTGGATGAAGGAAGATATAGTGAGAGTTGGTGGGGTCACAAACTTACTCGGACACACACACATTGTACAGGAGAAGCACACACACTCACGCGCACACAAAGGCCCCCTGCAGACAAAGCCTCCAATGGCTCATCTTGCCAGTTCTGCTGGCCCGCGGGGACACACCTCTAAGAGAGATGGCCCGACTAACTCTCCATGGCAACTAATCAATAAGTGACAGAGTCAGTCAGGACTGACCCGTAACACTGAGTATGTTCCACCTCCCCCAGGTTCCCAGTATTATTCACCCATAAACCGCACACATACACTCATACACATAGATTGGGCCAAACTTAAGTTCCCCTATTCTGAGTAGTGCCACTGGTAAAACATTTTTATCAAACATGTACCAGACTTTTTGTATGAGTTTGTGTGAGCACAGTCAAATGTGTGTGTGTGAGTACATGTGTGTGTGCACACGCGTATGTTCATGAGGGTAGGGGTTACAGGTTACAGATTGAACACAGATCCTACAACGATATGATCAGAGGATTTATGATGCGCAGTCACGACACCTCCATTGTGCATCTGTCAATCTGTGTTTCTTCTGACTGTCTTTCACAAACACTAATCGATATCTGTGGCCTAGATGAGAGGCCTAATCTTCCCCTCGTCCCCCCTATAAGCTCTCACCCCACCCCTGACTCTGCATTGTCTTGCAGCAGTCCCATACTCTCCTTGCTGTCCCCAGGCATTGAACGTACATCAGTACACTTACACTTGGCCCCATTTTAAAGACTTCCAAGACAGGTCAGAAGTTGGGTCATATCTAAAGTTTTGCTACAAGCTTCAGAATTAATAGACACAGAGATGTGTGATAGAGAAAATAATCATCTGCAGCAGACATACTTTACGCACTGGCTTTTCGCCTTTGAGATCTTAGCTTTCCTTAGCGCACAGGAGAACCAACCGTTTGTATGTAATTGCCATTACAGGTTATTCAGGAAGAGGCCTCCTAATCCAGTTTCTTTCTTACTAGTGTGCTTGTATGTATGTGCGTGCTTGTGTTTGCACGTGTATGTCTCCTTCCAACCACAATTACAAGCAAAAACAAGTTTGAGGAACCATCAGTAGCTTAGTCGGACAAAAATGTCAAAGGGAACCTTGCCAGATGAAAGCTCTCTGAGCATGAAAAAGGAAAACCGAATCCTCCAATTTCAGCTGTTAGTGTGATTTGTGTTTGTTTTGTTTGGGACAAAAGAGACAGTAGGTAATCCAGGCTCAGAGAGGACATGTCTCATATTCACACACACCTGCTGGGTCAAAGGAAACACACTCTGAGTAAGACACCTTCCCTGGATGACCCTGGCATTAAAAACTCCTGCTGAGTATATTGTGAAGATATATGGCCATTTCCAGATACATTGGAAAAAGAATCGCTCGGGATCAGTGGTTGTAAAACAACATTATCATGGAGCAATTTCAGTTCTCCCCACTTTTAATGTAACACATTACAAAAATATACACCTAAACATTTTCTCTGAATCACCTGGCCTATAGCAACTTGCGTGTCAAGGAGATGATCAGGTTCCAGTTTCACTAATATTTTTCCCACTGATAAAAACCAATGTGCCTCGCTGCTGGGCGGGTACTGTTCTTAGAAGGAGGCATGCTTTCCTTTGAAGCGTCTCCCACTCAGCATTCCTTGTGGTTGTGTAAGGCGTAGCGATACCACCACAGCTATCATTAATGAGACGTTTGCATCACGGAACAAGTCCATCGGTGCACATGTTGGTCTGGGGAAAGGGCTGAAAATAGAGGATGCACTTCAAAAGGAGAGGTGGGAAATTGTTAAATGTGATTTTCTAGTGATTGCTGTCAGTGAATGAGTGAATCAGTTAGTGAGTGGGTGAGTGAATGGAGAGGGGATTGAGAGGATGATGCAGAGGAGAGGGATGGCCCTCAGTGGGTCAGCCCGAAAGCCCTGACCCCAGGAGGATTTGATGCCATTTTCCCACGCAGGGAGTCGACCTGAGAGGAGCTCGTTAACAACATCTGCCCCAGTTCAGGGAGATTAACCCCCATCCCCAACCCCCGCACCTCTATACACCGACATGCACACTGCTCCTCTGTCAATCTCAGTACCTCACACGAGTCCGATCACTCTGGACAGGCCTTCCTTAACTGGACAGGCAACTCCACTCCAGGCCCCTCCAGGCTCGGCTCAGAGGGCCTCCTCTAAGTCCCAGCCACAGCAAATCAATACAGTCTGACTCAGTCGTAGTTGCAGTCCCTAAACCCACACATACGCCCGTTACACTCCAAATATGTGGTTCGGGGATGTCTGATCTTTACATCACAGGAAGTTTCAGATTTGAGTTGGAGATTACGCAAAGAGTTGAGAGTTGTTCAGAAGGTGTGTCCCTGCTGGAAGCTGCTAAGCAGGTCAAGCAGGAGAGTTAGTGATGTCATCAACGTCAAGTCTGTCAGCTAGTTTTATTTAATTAGTTTTCCACTCATCATGCTGACGTACAGAGGCACCCAAAAGCACACTATGGACTTTACTACGTCTTCACCCACTGAAGACATACAACTGGAAAGGCATGTTTTGACATTATGCGTGAGGGGTAGACACAGCCCAGAGCCATCCCACTTTAAACCAGGAGCCTTGTAAGCACTGCACAGATACATAGGTACGCTCAGACACACAGTGGCACAATCCACTGGGAATCTGCTGAATCCATGTTCTACAGGGCTATAATTAGGTTAGTTTTTGGAGAGGGGGTTAAACAAACAAGGCCAGTGAGGTCATAGGCAGATGGAAGTGGGATATGCCTGCACTTGCTGAGTGGGCACAGAGCTCCACATGACAGGAGAGAGGCCCTCGGGCGCTCAGCAGGATGAGAGCGGGGGACGGGGGGTGGGGGGACTGTGGCTTCGGTTGAGGTGGTTGGGAGCCCAATTCAGATGACCACACCGGTAGAATATTCAAATATACTAATGTGTTATCACACCTTTCCCCAAACACGGATTTTCACTCCTAAACCACCACTTCATGTAATCACATGTAAATACCAATGATAAGATAGAGCAGTGAATTTTCATTGAGAGAAATTAAGGGACAAGTTTCCCGTTTAAAAGTTTGCCTGAGTTGATGGACAGATAGCTCAAGTTAACCCAAAAGTTGGGGGTATTTATCAAATTCAGTTGTGAAAGCGAGTCACTATAAACTCATTTTGCTCACAGAAAGAAAAGGGAAAAAACTGAGACAGAGGAGCAGGAAGAGAAAAGCTACTTAATTACAAAAAAAGTAGTTGGAAAGTGTGATTAGGTGACGGGTGGATGTTGGCACGCTAGAATGACTTAAGACCCTGTCAGTGAATGCAGGGAGGTCTGGATAATCTTTCCCTCCACAAAGGTGTGTGGGGCTAATCCAGGCCGCTGTGCTGAGCAGTGGATCAAGTCCTACAGGGAGTGTGGGAAGGCCAGCAGGACCGCCATTGCTTCGCCCTCCTGGTGGCCAAAGCTTATTTATCCCTAAGTAGACTGCCAGTCCATTCTTCTACACACCTTTGTATTATTGTTGCTGGCCACAGTGAGAGTGTGGATGCACTTTAAGTTATGAATGTGATGCAATCTCCGTATAATTTGTTGAAAAGTAAAATTATAGCACAGATTATAGCAGCTTGAGTAATCACCTTAATTTAACACAAGTGGCCCAGGGTTGACAGTTTGCCTCGGTATTCACAAAAATGAGTACAGCAGAAGTATCCCTTAAATGAGACATGGAAAAATATATTTTTTTAAACTAATTTATTCCCAATTTAAAATGCTTCTGTAGGCTTATGTTGCGACGGAGGCATGTGACTGAAAATTAAGGGATACAACATACACACGTCTTCTTATGTTAATTTGAAAATTTAATTAAAAGAGAAAAAATAGGATGATCTAGTAATTCTTGATGAAATATTAAAATCACATTCAAACTGACTGAGGCGGCGAACTGAGGACAACCTGTCAAATTCAGTCTGCCATCACAAAATAAACACGGAAAAAACGAGTTAACTGGGTAAACTCTGAAGACAAAGATGTTATTCACCATAAATTGAAAAACTAATACAAAAAGCAAGAAGAAAACCACAGACTAACCTCGTTTAAACTTGTAGAGAAATTCCACATTAATGTGTTTGGGAAAACTATTTGCTAGAAATATTAGATTAAAAGAAGTCAGGGATAAGCATAAGAAAACGACTTCATTCTTATGGATATTTCGTAACACATTTTATAATTCCTGTGAGAAAATTATTTTTTGAGAGATGAGAGAATTTTTTTTTTGGTATTTGTAAGGAAAATTGCGGTTTAACTAAATTATTTTGTTCTCACTGAAGGAAGATTGTTTGGTTTATGTGATATTTGGGAAAATAACATTATCAATGTTTGATTTCGTTGTCCACCTGTGGATTCATTACATTACAATTTATGCTCTAGTGAGATTCCACCTGCAGTAAACATTTTTAAACAGTCCCTCATATATTTCAAACCCTACAGTTTAAACACAAAACTCAGAGTCAAAAGTATTTTGTACAAATTTATTCAGCTTTGAGAATAGAGGATGGTCTTAAAATATGTAGATACGTCAGTTTAAATAAACCTTTTCGTTTAGGATGAGTAAACATGACACTGTCAAAAACCATCACAGAAAATAACAATTTACAAAAACAATTTATTCACGTAACAAAACATCGGGTTCACAATCTAAAAAAAAAAAAAATTGGGGGAGAAAAAAATAAAAAAAGTACTATAAATAAAACTTGCGTTTGCGACCCGCACAGTCTTAACCTTTCGGTGTAACCTATGACACGAGGGGAGAAGAGGAAGAAAGGAAATACAAAATTTGGACACAGTCGAACAGTCGAGACAACTGACATTCTACAAATTAATTGTAAACATTTATGAACCAGCGTTTCTGAAATACACCAGCCTCTTAATGAGGCCACATGCCCTTTCAAAGAGAGAAAATGTGGCATTAATTCAAACAGAAGTCCAACTCTTCTATATCAGTTGATTGCTTAAACTCGAGACAAAACACCTCTATGCTCTCGTGGGGACAACGTTCAGTTTGGGTCCATTTTAAAACTTATTTCAAACGGACACGGTGAGATAAAATGCCTTAGAACGTCCGTTTCTTTAGCAACCAAAACAGTTCAAGTATCCGACGTACTTCTTGTAAAAGTCTGGAGCGTCTCCTCTCAGATGTGGGTGAGAGGTAGCGTGCCATTGACGCCCGTCCCTGCGCTCTGGTAGTGCGGATGGACGCTGTGTAACCTGCTGCTCTGCAGGGAGGAATGCTCGGCGCTGTCCCCGCCGGGAGGCAGGTACATGCTTATCATATCCCTCAGATCCCCCAAACACGCCCGCTGAGAGTGGGACGTGATGGCCGGAGGCGGAGAGCTGGGCTCTGTCTTACAGACGGACGCCATGGAGCTCAGACCCATGGCGCTGGAGGTCTGCTGCGTGTACGCCGGGGACATGCTGTACGTGGAAGCCGCGTTCATGTAGGTCTGAGCCGAGGACATCATCGGGTACTGGAGCCCCGCCATCTCGTACCGGTGCATCTGCTGGATCTGGGGGCTGTTCATGCTGTGATGCTGGGGGTAGGCCAGCTGGTCCTGCATGAGGGAGTAGGCACTGTTCGTCCACCCGTTCATGTGCGCGTAACCATCCATCCGCTGGCCCACCGACACGGAGTTGTTGACACCGTTGGCTCCGGGCGCCAGAAGTCCTCCGGGCAAAGAGTACTTGTCTTTCTTGAGCAAGGTCTTGGTCTTTCTGCGGGGACGGTATTTGTAATCCGGATGCTCCTTCATGTGCATGGCGCGGAGACGCTTGGCTTCGTCGATGAATGGCCTCTTTTCAGCGTCGGTCAGAAGTTTCCAATCTGCCCCAAGTCGCTTACTGATCTCAGAGTTGTGCATTTTAGGATTTTCTTGTGCCATCTTCCTGCGCTGTCCCCGGGACCAGACCATGAACGCGTTCATCGGGCGCTTCACCCGCTCCTGGTCGCTGACACTGCTGTTCTTCCCGCCCGGACCAGAGCCCGCGTTGGACTGTGGCAGCGGGGTCTTGAGCTCGGTTTCCATCATGTTATACATCGAGGCGATTTTCTTTTCGGCTCACTCACACGCACATAAAAAAAAATGAGTTCACAAACAGCGCCCAGGTTCAAAGAGGTAGAAATACTGACCAGTCTCATAAGATGAGAAGGAAGAGGGGAAAAAAAGTCGTGGCCGAAGAGGCTGAGAGTTCCTGCAGGTGCTTCTGGTCTCTCTGCGCTCAGAGCAGCTCTGTTCTCCACACTTCTCAAACACGACTCTGTAAAGTTCCCTGGCAAGCTCATCTGTTATTAGGCCTAGTGGCTGGACCATGTGATATTGATTGACAGCATAACAATGGGGAGCCGGCGGCCAATCATTGCGCTTCTCTCACATCCACCGTGGAACCAACCGGAGCTCACGGCACTGAGTTTGGGGAAGAGGAGGAGGAGGAGGAGAGGTAAAGTTCTAAAACACCGACTCAACAACCTGAATGCTAAATGTTACATATATATATATATATGTATGTAAGTGGCTGAAAATATATTTCATTATTGTATCCCATTGAAAAACAGTTCAAGGATCGGAAATAAATAATTTGCTGAAATAAATTATATAAAAATATATTTTAAATGTAGAGACGCAAAAAAAAAAGAACTATAAACATACTTTAAAAAGGATACGTAGCCCTTACGGTGCAAGGACTATAAAAGTATGTATGAATTCTTCAGGTAGAAAACCGAAACATTAAAATGAAAATCGCGCTTGGCGGAAAACAAACATTTCTATTTTTTCAAAAATAGTCTGGAATGCTTTAAAAACAATTTCATAAAACACAACTTTGGAGACATAAAAACATTTTAATTTGTGAGAATTCGATCAACACTCCCGATCCAACCTTCTTTTACATCCTTTAAAAATAAATGAAAAGAAATCCGTCCTCAGTTTTCACCACCTGCTCTCAAGTTTTCCGCTAGAGAATATTCAGTCTCTTTAGGCGCTGAATTTCTCAACCCTCCTGAGGTTATAATTCAATAACCTTCCACTGCTGTTTAGATCACGTTTAACAATATGCAGTCACCCAAAACATCGAAGTGAATATACTTCTTTCTCCGACTTCATTGAATATACTTCTAATTAAGTCGGAGTTTTGACCGAGTAAATCGTCTCATTGTGTACTAAATAAAAATGCATCAACTTTATTTTGCCTGACATTAGACACAGCCGATGTTTCAAATGAAATGCACGTTGCGTTATTGTGGATTTGTCGGCGGGGTGAATGGACCCTCTGTAAAAACTTTAGTGCGTCACCGACCTCTTGTGGAGGCTGCACGATATCTCTCCAATCCCTGGGGAGATGCTGATCTCCGCCGTCATGTGAGGGCTGTTCGTCCGAAATATCATCAGCCAGTGTGTGCTGACCTTTGACACAGCAGGGGGGGAAACTCTCCGCGCCAACACTGATTAATGTGAATAGTCCGGACTGGCCTTTATTTGCATGCATATCCACTCAAAAGACCTGAAACGACGCGTCGCCATTGAAACTCATCGCTCAACAGAGAAACCTCTCACCTGTTAATCATTACGAGCCGATCGCCAATCGAAAAACAGCGATTAACACCTCGATACTCCGACGAGACGCATTCTGTATGTGCATAAAGTGTTTCACCCACCTAAGCTCTGCAACACAAAAATGCAACTGCTCTGGGCCTCAGTTGAGCCAGATGCATGTCTGTGCGTCCACCTTACCAAAACTGTGCCGTGGGATACAGTTTTTAATATTGTCATTGATGATTGAACTATTCTTTGAATAGAAAAATAAAATAAAAAATACTCTTCGGAAAATCAAAATTGAATTAGAACAGAAAGTGTTTTCAATTAAATAATAAATGGATAATCAATACCACTATTCCTCAATATATATATGTTTATTTTAAACCCCTATTCCTCAATATATATATGTTTATTTTAAACCCCATTTCCAACGATTAAAAAATGTTTGCAAATTAAAATGTGCTGTTGAAATCAGACCTGTCCAACAAAAAGAAATGAATCTAAGGATTTCGAAAGTATTTTGAAGCAGTAAAAAAAATAGATAGGAAGACAATAATTTCGATATTTGGTTAGAAAACGGACTGGGGGACAAAATAAATTTGATGTGTTTTCTTAAAGGGACTGAAGGGTGAGTCACTCAAGTAGTAAATCAGCTGAAACTAGACATCATGGATTTAATTTTGGTGTTCAATGGGGCGTTACAAACAGAGCAGGGGCCATAAAATAACGTCCAATTAGCCGTCATGTTTTCCTAGGGACCAGTTATTTGTTTATCTGGGCACGTCTCAATACTGATCCGCTTGTAATCTTCTTATGGAAATTGACTGGTAGCAGAGAGATAGAGAAAGGAAAAAAAGCACCAGGAGTAACCCGGAGTTTGGTAATGAGGGCCTCTGTGCAGCTAATTTCCTAATTAAGGAGCGGAGGACCACCAGCACAGTCTGCCGTGACGCGTCAGGCAGCCTGAGAGCCCGCAGGCTTTCAGCGCGCGGCGCTGCAGGACTCGGCTAGGATTTGGGAAAACTGATCCAAGGAGATAACCTGCATGCAAAACAACTGGTAGATAATGTTTAAAATTGATGATTTTGCATACGAATGTTGTGCAAATCTCAGGCTTGATGTAGTGAATAAATGATTCGTTGCAATAAAGACGTTTTGGATTCTTTAAGATAAGTGCTTTTGTTTGAATTCGATATTTATCTTAAAACGGAACGAAATCAT
This sequence comes from Lophius americanus, assembly GCA_037951165.1. Lineage (NCBI taxonomy): Eukaryota > Metazoa > Chordata > Actinopteri > Lophiiformes > Lophiidae > Lophius > Lophius americanus. The sequence continues at coordinate 5,699,326 of JBBDHG010000008.1, read as the reverse complement.
AAAATAAATACAGGAAATTATGTGTTAAGAAATTGTCTTATTTTGGCCTTTCTGTTTTTCTTCAAAGAAAAAAAAACATTTTTTAAGTAAGATTTTATAGATTCAAGAGGGAAGTAAGAATCTATGGAGGTCCATTCGACACTAAACGACACTGATGGCAGAGTCCTCATAATTAGTCTGGTTGAGTTTAACGATCAGTGTTGACTCAAGTGCAAAAATGATGGCACGGATAATCTCTCAGTTTATAGGTATTTTCATGTGCTCGTTTGCAGGTTTGATTTATATGGTGTTCCGTATGGCCATGATATATTTTACTCATCGAGACGCATCGCGAGCCTACAATAAACAACATTATTTTACTTGCCCTCCAGAATGAATAACTTTTCTTCCCCGGCTCTGTGACTCTGGACAAGGCCTTTTAACGAACCGTAATTAACAAAGAATGGGTTTTCAATTACAGCTATAATTGAGACTGTCTCGTTAAGATTTGTATGATTTTGGTATGAGGAATAATAATGAAGATGCGATTAAGGCACGGTCTGCTGTTCCTATTGTGTGAAGGTGAATGGTTGCGTCCTCCCAGTTCAACACAGGTAAAATAATATTCACGGGTCATTTGAAGCAATAAGACTACTGCTATTATCACCCCTTTACTTCACAAAACACGTCTACCGTTCCAGGTGATTATTTGACCCGAAAGATTTGCAGCTATGGTTGAAGCTAAAAAAGTTTAAAAGAAGAAGTCTCTGTATGCACATGATGATCTACTGCCTTGACTCACACTCATCATTCCATCATGGTCCACCACTTCATGCCTGCAAACATTTTGATAAGGCTGCTAAAATAAAAGTAATGTATTGTTCTTATTGAAGGATTGATTTTATATCAGTTAGTTAAGGACCTTCATTGAGACATTTCTTGTGGCATAAATGAGCATTTATTGTTCTCTGGACCTGCATAAAGTCCATCTGCTGGAATGGAAACAAGATCATTTTTTTTGTGATTCACACAATAGAAAATATCTCATTATTCCAAACTAACCAAGTTTATTAGTTTGGAGAGTGGACCATTGAACTATGGTTAAAACAAAATTGAAGGAAAACCTTGATCCGATTTCAGGACAGAGAATAAATAGAGGCCAGAACTCCTCTTATATAGAAAAAGTGTTTTTTCTTAAGCGCTATTGTGTATGATCATCACTTTCCCCTCAATTTGATCAATCAGATAATGGCTGCATGAAGCTTTAATCATAGCCAGAGTAAAGGGAATGATGGAGCAAGCGGTTCAGAAAATTTACCACATGTTGTGACTGACAATTATCTCTTGGCCTAGTGCGGCCGTTCATAGGTAGTGGAAGCCTCTACCTTTAGTCATGAAGTGATGGGACTCAAACTTTCAAGAGCTAAAAAAAACAAAAAGGACTGATATGAAAACTGTACATTCTTACTTCTTCAACAGAGTTATTTGTGTTGTCATATTGGGGAAAGGAGACTGAAGCAAGAAATTGTGTCCGTATCAAACGTCTTACTTATTGCCCAAAGCTTGCAGAACAACAAGCAAAAACCTGTTTGCCCAGTGTAGCTGCATGTAGAGAATGCTTCAAACTTTAGCCTCCTTTTCTCCCTGGCAGGCCAAGCATGTCCATCCTCATTATGTTGTTGTGTGAGCAAGGCCAAGGCTGCTGACACATACCCGGTGTAATCTCTTTAACCTGCCACTGTGATGAGCAGACAAGGCGTGACCACCCAGCAGTCTGCTCCATCTCACTTAGCCAAGGGAATAGTTTTTCACTTCATCACCCCTTAGGGTCGTGGCTGCTTATCATCTACGGAGGCACATCTCAGTTGATTTAAAGTACGCTCAGCACATACAGGATAGTCCACACACACGTATGCTGAGGTTAATCATTCTTATAAGACGGCTTAGTGTAATCATGAGCAGCAGCATGCAGTTTAACATTCATATACTCACCGACCCTTGGGGTTCCTATGATTGACACGAGCAGTATTGCTGTGGTTATTGACTAATGAAGCTAAACGCATATTATATTATATCACAGGAGAAGACACCAGTGGAAGCATTTTTAAATTGATATAAAATAATGATTGGCTCCTTGATGCCATTTCTTAGACAAAAAGGCTTTACATTCACCTAGATTAGCAGAAACATTCATATTTAAACGTTTGGTATATGAAGCGTTAAATGACAAATAATATTCTAAATTTCTGTAAATTAAAAGCTCCTATCGAGTGAAAGCTAATTTCAATTCTCACTAAATTTAGCAGAAAATGTAAATAAATAGGGTTGTGCTTCCGAGCCATGGAACGGCTGTATTAAGCTGTCTGGTGTGCAACGTGATCACTTCTGTCCCGGCCGCCTGAACTTCTGCAGCTGAAGCCCGGTTTACTCTCCAACCCTGAGTTCTTGTGATCTTAATTTATCCTGAAGAAAAGCCACATAATATTTCATTTGATAGTTTTGCTAAAAAAATTCAGAATGTACTCTGAATTGTATCAGTTTGTATTTGCAACAAACGAGAACGAGAGTTAGAGAGTTTGAATTATAGGCTTCCAGATTCTTTTATTTATGTGGCACCAGCACTAAAGTCCCAGGCACAGCCCACATCTTCTTGATCGACTGCTGCCTGTGAATGGTATTATCACGCACCTCTGAACGATGATCACTTTAAATACTGTTATTGCCTGACTGGCTAATTACAGCACTCATTATTTTCCATGTATCTCTTGAATCGTTGCCATGTTCAGTTTTTGCAAAAACAATGGAAACTTTCTTCGCTTTTTGTTGGGAAGAAAGTGCCGAATCGTCTTTTTTTTTGCTTGGGCCAGGCCCAAGCAAGCAGTCCTCTTTTGTTTTAGCCATAATTGAGATTCCACTAATCTAGCCACTTTTAAATATTGAAACAGTCTCTTTGTCAAGCTGTCATTAGCTTAAGATAATATTGTGAGGAAGCACAATTAATTTGCACTGTACCTTTAATTACTTAAATACATCCAGTTTTGTAATATGATTAATACCACCAAGTTGTTATCTGCATTCTCTTTCAAAATTAATATGTAACAGAGATACAGCACTGAGCATTAATTGGTGCTTTTGGGAAGGAAACTGGGTAAGTTAATTACAGGAGGTAATTTATTGAAGCTAAAATGAAGAAACAAACAACTATAAATTGATAAATAAATCATGAGCACCATTGTGTGTTATCTTACTGTGATTTGGGGAAAAATTACTCATCTTTGTTGCGTGCAAAGCACTTGATAAAGCAGATAGTGGTCATAAATCTAGTCCTAGTCAAGGTCTCATTAAAAGAGGGATAATTTAATTAAGAGTTAGCCATCGCCCTCTAAATATATTAATTACCTTGAGCATGAGGAGATGAGTATGGAGATTTTTGTGTTTTTCATTCGAGTAGGTTTTCTGGTAGAGCAGCAAATCAAGGTGGGAAGCTGAATGTGTTGACAAGGTAATGGATGGGCTGATCTGAGATGAATTTGGTCACCTTGCCTTGGGTTGTGCTCAGAGAGGTCAGACAGAGGACGACACAGGTCCTTAAAGGGTGAGCAGTCTCTTCTTGTTTACTGGGAATAACATTTAAAAAGGTTGGGCTATTTTTCAAATTTTTAGCTCTATCAACAAATTATTTTTTTATTTATACATATAATATATAAATGTAAGGCCTATAAATAAATATCGATAGTTTGATCAATATTCAAATCGAATTCCACACCAAATCGGAAATTATATGCTGGATTTGACGTTTTGACAATATTAGAGAAAAAATATTTTCAATAAACTTTCCATTTATTTTGGAGCTGTTGACTGTATATTTCTAATTGATTGTAAATACATTTGGAAGCTGTAAATAATGTATGAGTTAAGAGAGAAGGAGAGAGATGGCTATAAGTTTTACTTCTACCAAATCATTTTCAGAAAATGTTCTGCTCGTTTTTTTTGTGTTTTTGTTTTTTTTATTTATGCCCAAATTAAACTCAATCATTCCTTTGATTGAGCCGAAAATGGTTAATGTTAAGCTTAAATTTCCATCGCTCTTGCTGCTGTAACACCTGAACATTATGTGCATGAAAAAATATTCAATATCAGCCCAAAAGTTCAAAAATAGCAGTAGTATCATTACTGGGCTTATTTTTTACCAATGTTCTTTGCAGCTCACACCAACACGCTGTAGAAAAAAATGATTTAATTCTTCATTGTGATTGTATATACTTTGTTTTATTTTTATTTTTTTATTAACACAACTAATATAGAACCTTATTTTAGTGTGGCACCTATTTGTGCACACACAACCACAAATCCACACACAGACCTGAGGAGTGAGGAGGAGACGGCTCATTGCCACTTAGACTGATATGTCAATGAAACATACAAGATTTTGCTGCTGCATTGCAGTGATTTCCAGCCCTGCTCCTCTCCAAGCTGACAGCAGGACAAAGAACCTAAGCTACTATTATCTGGGAGAAAGCTCTCGCTCTTCTGCTATCACTTTCTCCCTAAACACACAAACATAGATGTATGTGCTCATGCAAACACTCAGAGCTCTGCATTAGGTAACTGATGCTCCCAGTGAGCGGATCAGACAGGACTTTTGGGTCGTCAGAGTTTGGTTTTTGTTTGGTAAATTGTGTAAGCGTCAAAATGGTTGTAAATTGAATTGGTAAGTAACGGAGTATGAGTCTTGACTTTACGTGGCAAGAGCTCACCAAACAATATATTATGTATCACTGCAGAAGAGCTGACGTTCATTTATTTTAAATTCTTCAAAATCTGGAACCAACAGGTGAAAGGTTGGTAAATATGCACATTTTTCACTCAAGTAGAAGCACATATAACCGTGCAAGAGGAAGACATCAATTCAACTTCTTTACTTCAGTAAAAATGAAATAGTACTTGCTGTGAAATATATATAAGTATAGAATGTATAGTTTATAGAAGTAAAATATTTGAAGGACATTTCTAACCGCAGATTTTGTGCAGATCTGACTGAACCTCATGCCATTTTGATATAATATTCATGTAGAAGATTGTTACCGTTAATTCCACCTCTATTACTGCCGTTTAGTAAGAGTGCATTCAGCATAATGACCATTAAAGACAAGAGCACTGATATCACTCATTTTTCATTGTGGTCCAATTTCTTGGCCCTACGTTTCCTGTCTTCTTATATATTTTGCATCAGCTGTCTGGTCTCGTCTGTGCTGCATGATATGAACAGGGGGTTATACCACGTGCTGGTCTGTCCTCCGTGTTACCGTCGCCTCATCTAGAGTGGCATCGGTCTTGATGTCAGGAAACATGTGCAAGATGCAATAATACATCTACTTACACGAATCCTATTTTGAAAAATGTAAGCAGTTTTAAATTAAAGGTGTTGGTTTTTTTTTAAATGTATATAGTATGGAATTATAGAGTTGTATGAAAAATAAATACTCAACTTAAGTAGAGTAATGGGGTACTTGTGTTTCATTACATTCCAGCTCTGAAATATTCTTCCCTATAAATATGTGAAAGGAGAAAGTAATCAGAACAAACAGAGACACAAAGATCCCTGCACCATATCCCTGAATGCCCACCCTCCCTCTTTGCTCCTTTCTTTGCTACTATCCTCCTCCCACTCTGGCCAGAAAATTGAGGACACTCACCAAACTGGGACTGGTCCCATGGCTACTGCTGCTGCTTCCTAGTCCCTCTGTTAGACACACCTTCAACAGCTGGCTGTCAGCAGGCCCACGAGCAGGATCAGGAACTGGAAGATAGCAGTGACATCCACAACTCCAGACTCCAGCATGGCTATTGAGATGGGAGCAGCTCCACCATGTGCAGCAAAGAAATATAAAGAGCGAGGGGAGTTGGGCAGTCACTGGTGTGGTGGTGCTCACTGCAGCTGAGCTCTGCCTGCTCTGGGACCCATCTCATTCAGCCAAGATTGCTTCATACAAAAGTTGACAATGCACCAGTGAAAGCCATTGTTGATATTCAACATTTTTGAAATAGCTGCGCAGAATAGACAACATGGCAGGCTGCAAAACTTGGCAAGGGAAACTGACCTGGAGCTGCCCATTTGACAGAGTTGCCACGCAGGGTGAGAGGAGAGTGGGCTATTGTGTTTAAAAAAAAAGGGAGCGCTTGTGTGAAAGAGCTCAAAAAACAAAATGTCTCCTTTGCCAGGAGAGAAAAGAACAATGATTTCTTTGCAGCAGGAAGAGGACATACACCTCTCATGGTCCCCAGCACACACACATTACCCATGAAGATCAGGGCAATTAAATCAACGTAGACGTCTTTTTTCTGACTCAAGAACCCAGAGGTGGTAAGTTACAAACTACAATGTCTACCTCTTACATTTTCACAACAGGCACGTCACTTATGGTGATTATTTTTATTTGGCATCAATGCATGCTGCCCAGAAATCTATATTGATTCCAATCTAAATAAAGGGAAAATAACAGTGAGAAAAGATGATCCCTTGTATGCTTTGATGTATGTCGTGCACCACAGATGCAAAAGAACTAAGAAATGGAAACAGTAAAAAAAAAAGAAAAAACTATTTGCACGATGAAACACAACCACAAAGATCAGTGTTTGTCTAGTGACTGTTTTTATATTCTGTTTTTTTCTACATTACGGCTATCCATACTGAATATTGTTTTGTCTTTGAATGGAAAGAATAGAAGTCAAAATAAATCCCTTAATTATATAAATTATATATATTATATTAATAGGACATGAGGTTCACTTGGGTTTGCGCAAGAACAACTTGTAGAAACATTCTTCAGAGGAATATTAAAAACTTCAGAGCCTGTATCTTTTCAGTTTTACTTGAGTAAAAAAGCTAAATCAATGATTTCGCTTTGCCCCAAATTTTTTTTTCAACACAAGTAACTATATTTCTAATTCAATAAAGGGTCATGGCACTTTTAACTCATCAGCCAAAACTGAACCTACATAAAACGTGTTATTTAAAAAGCAAACAGGAATCTAAAGTTAACTGACACAGAGAGTTAAAGCTGTAAACCCCTCTCCCGTCTCTGCCACTGCTAATATCCAGAAGAATGTCTTCCATCTATTTCTTTGATGCTGCACAGACGAGGATGAGGCTGGTAATAGTGTTCTGTTTCTGTCATTGTCAAGCTGACAAGTGTTCAGATGGATACAGATATTTAAGAACTCTTAAGCTATCACAGTTTATCCACATCCATCAAACATCTGTGTGTGTGTGTGTGTGAGAGAGAGAGAGAGTGAAAAAGTGGGTCTGTTAGCCTGAGGCTGGTCCCAGTCTTACGTTTCGTGTATCCTTGTGTCTCATGGTGGGCAGCGGGGAGGGAGTCCCTGGCTGATTAATGTGGCTTTTAAAAACCCCTGAGGGAAACAGCTGCAACACCCCTCAAATCTAGCATGACACAATCACACTCACGCCGCCATTGAGTTGTTACAATACCTAAAACTCAAACTGCCAAGGCATTCTTGGGTCACAAATTGGTGTTCTTCTGGTGCCGGTCCCAAGCCCAGAAAAAAAGGGGAGGGTTGTGTCATGGAAGGGAGTAAAACATATGCCAAATGAATATGCAGAACTCAAAACTGATTTCCCAACCAGACCGGTTAGAGCTTGCCACTGGAACTGTTAGCCAGCAAGGAAATAGATGATCCTCTATGGTGACCCTGAAAGGGAACAACTGAAACACGAAGAAAAAACGACAATCAATCATTTACCTCACATCCTGGATTTAAAACATATTTGTTTTATCAAAACTCATGCAAGGTTTATTTTACTTGTCTGCTGATTGATCTACTGCTGCAATAAATCCAGCAGCACTACAACTAATGCATAGAAAGCAACTAATGGCCCTCCGACACTGGAGATTATCCTCATTTTGCAAATTCTTGTCTGAACAATAGGTAAAATGCACAAAAGGGACGCTGTTTAAAATAACATGGTAACTGAATAAAGCTACACGCTCTCACCACTGGACTGCTTGGACCAGGAAAAATTGAACTAATTATTAAATTGGTATCATTTTTTTAATAAATCAAAGCAATTACAGACTTTTTTTTTGACACTGGCTTTGTTTTCTTTGTGTTCACACACTTATATAATATAAATTTAGTAGCAAGAAAAAATTGGAAGCCAGACATTACTGTGAGTGTGCACATTTCCACCAAGGCGCCCCCTATTCTACAATGGTAAATAATTATGGATCCACTTGATGATGATGATGCTTTTCCAGGTACCAAGCTCCAACCTCTCAAAAATTGTAATGAAAATCCATCCATAACTTTTTGAGTTGCCCTATTAGCAGCCGACAAACAAAATAAGCTAAAAAAAAACAACACATTTAAAGCCAAATTGTTATTTTCTTCAAAATACGGAAATAATCATAAAGATAATTTGTTTACGTCAATTTGGAGATTTATTTTCGATATTATCCTTTCTTGTGGTAAATTAGACTTCAGAAGGGTCGTTTTTATGATAAAATAACTTAGGAATTGGTTGTTTTCAGTAAAAAGCAATGTCTGGAAAATCAACACTATAAAGCAGACAGGAGTCTTTTTTTCATGTTTCAAAGTCAGGGTCTCTGCATGGCATGAGAGCAATATCAGGTTTAAAAGTAATCCTCATAAGTTGGGATCATAAACCTGATAAACCCTCTACTTGAGGTCTAAAAAAGGGCTCAGGACGTTCATCAGAACCTAAGCTTTAGACTTCTTAGCACTAATAATCATAACACTGTAACACATACATATAAAGTGGAAGACTTCAGTAATTAAATCTGAGTCTTGTTTCTTCATGCGTGTGTGTGTGTGTGTAGGCCGCAAGCAGAGTAACAGGACCGGTCTGGTCTTGACACAGGCAGGTTTGGAGTTGGAGATGTAATTACATTGATCAGAGAGAAATTACAGCTCTGGGAGTGAAGGCAGGGCCCGTATAATCTTAATGCTGTGTCAGTACTTGGCATCAAGACGGAGAGGGGGTCGGGCTATGGCGTCTTTACTAGAAATGCACGCCAGCGCCACCCATCACAAACTATTAGCTGCCATCAAAGCTCTAATTTTACTCTAGCATTACAGCCCATAGCCTGCATCCCCTCCCTCCCCTGCTGGTCTGGATGGTGCAGCCTGGTGGGAAAACGACATTCAATCCGCTGTCCCGTCCATTCAGGCCAAATTGGCAAATGACAGCTCTCTGCTTCTCAAATTTCGGGGAAGTGAAAGGTACCACCACCACCATCCGACTGAGCCTCCAAAGGCTGTTGGTGGGAAAGGAGGAGGGGTGAATACAAGAAACTGAAGATGAGGAGTTCAACCAAGGTGGGTTAACGGCCTCCCTTGTCCTTCTCGCTGGTGATGGCATTGGACAGAGAAAAGAAAGAGGGATGCCTCCTAAGAAGATCAATAAACTTCAGTGAGACCAAAGGGAAAAGTTGACATCCAGTCCCTAAACTTAAACACCAAAAGGTTGAGTGGATGTGTACCTTTACCTTCATTAACGTTAAAAGTAGGAAGAGGAGGGTTCGGATCAAATCTTCTCAAAGGAAGCAGGGGTGGCAAAATACAGTACACATATTCTTTTCTAAATTAAAAGTACAGTTACATCTATAAATATTAACTATATTTTAAAATAAAAAAATCATTAAATATAAATTCAACTTCTTTACTCGAGTTAGTGAAAAGGAGGAAGCTGTAAAATGCACTCAAAGCATTGAAATAAAGGGAAACCAATGAAGGACACCTCTTCCAGCAGAAGTGATGTCATATTAATATATACGTTGAAGGGACTAGGAACTTTAATGGAATTTATATTACTGCCTTTCCTCGGCGAGAATGACGATTATGTAGAAAAAGCAGCGGATAAAAAAGAAAACGTTTCTTTGTGGTTGAGCTTTATGCAAATCTCTCTTGGTTTGTAGGATCTTCTCACGTGTTCTTTCATTACATGCATCTATGGAAACATAGATGGGTTGTATTTCATCGACCTGTTCTTCCTTTGCACTGGTGATGCAAAATAAAAAAAAACGTGTACTAAAGTAAGCTCCTAAAGTAAGCTTTTCTTGAAAATTCTAAGAATGTCAATTAGTGATATTTTTTGTTAAGTTGCAGGGATGAAAAGTGAGAAGTCGTGCAGAGAGCACACTAAAGTATTGAGACCTGAAAAATTACCTAAGTACGGTGAAGTATTAGCCTATTTTTTTACTTCCCCCTCACGAGAGAAGGATGGCGGGGGGAAAAAAGCCTTTACGCTGCCTAACAGCAGCTGCTATCCACTTCAATAGTGTAGTATAATATTTAAACCCTTTGAGATGTAATGTCCCATTTTTAAGGCAGGTTCTGCAGAAAAAATCCAAGCAGTGATATCTTAAGTCTAATAAGCATTAGAGGCGGAGTAGATGGTAAATATAGAAAATAATCTATCGACAGGCTTAAAATAATGTGAATTATGAATGTGGTCATGCACAAACAACATCTTTCATCAGCGTCTTTCCATTGCACACAGGGAAAAGGCACAAAACATACTGTGTAGGACACGAACTACCCAGAGGACTGAGTGCTGCTCTTACTGCTAATTGAGTGCTAATGGAGGTTCCCCTACAGAGAATACTAATTAATGCTCCATTCTTCTGTGGACTGAGCATGTACTCCACCATGGCCTAATGAGGGGATGCAGGTACGTCTTCTCCCAGGCTGGGTTAATAAGCACAACACAGTGGGGTCTGAGTAGAGAGGGCCATACCAGGGGGCTGCTTCCTGTTCCCTAATCTTAACAGACCCCCCTCAGGATGTTCACAATGAGCCACGGAGGTAATGAAAGGATTTGTCCCATAAATTCAGATAATAGGCCGGCTTATGTGCCGGTGCAGATAGCACCTCAAATGTTTTGGTGACTGGACTAATGAAACATCAACATGGAGGAAATTATGAATTTAAAGGATAGAGGACGAAATAGCCAATGCATTTACAGAAAGTGATATTTTCTTCTTTCAGAAAAGGACATATTGGGCGGAAGGAGTTTCTTAGAATGTAATATTCCTATATTTGTAACCTGCAATGCAAAAGTATAAAAGTACAGGAAAATTGTTCCCCTTTTTTAAAAAAAACAACCTTTTTACATTATTTCCATATACTGGGGATGTTTACTCATGCATCTTCCGTCCGAGTAACAACCTAAAAACTGCTGATGTATCTTAGAAAACAACTTCCATTTCTTATAGTTTCCAGCTACCGAACATTGTGAGCAACAGAGAAATAAATAAACACATCGCCTGTCTGGATACAGAAAGCCCGGGAATCAGATTCAAAGTGCTCAAGAATGAATGAATGTGTGAGTATGTGGCAGCGTGCATGACCGTAAACATAGATTGAGGATGGTATTGGAATTACCTGAGTGAGATAATGGTGGTGCATTAGATTAACTTTCAGTCCTTAAATGCAACACATTTAGGCAATCTTGTCCCCCAAAAACATGTCAATGTCTGAAAGGCCTCCCTCTCGCTATCTGGAGTCTCCGGTCCCCCACGCTGATGCAGCTGGCAAGGCGCTACTGTCGACTGTCAAAACGTAGCGCCAGATCTAGTTATAAAATAATTGAATTTTCATATCAGAGGGGACCAGAGTCCCAGCAGACAATAGGAGTGCTGAGTCCTCTCTGATATTGGCTCAGGCCCTTTGCCATGCGCATGAAATCAGTATGTTAATGTTCCAGGGTTTTCTTTTTTAAGGGCACTTGTGCTCTCGCAATGTACTACCGATGCAGTTTCAAAAAATTGCAACTATTGATAAGTAGGCAGGCAGCAAACCCCTCGACCCCTCCTCCCACCCAACATACCCATCCCCACCTCCCCCCAACCCACTGAGGCTCTAGACGTTCTCGCACCCCCATACTCCCCCATTATTAAAATTGTAATTTATTTTTTTCTAAATCAGAATGACAGCATGCTTTCTTTTCTCTGCAGCAGGCAGTGAATAACTGAGCTTTAATTACTTTCGTAACTTCGCTGACCCTGTGAGCGCGCTGCTCTGCCAGGGAAAATGGGACCTCAAACAAAGGCCCTCCGCAGTCACAGCTGCCTTTGGTTCATTCAAAATAAGAAAATTTATCAAACTATGGATTTTCTAAGATTCTGTTAACATTTCACCTCCAATTTTTTTCACACCCCTGCTATAGCAACAGTTCTGCACTGCCAGTCTCGCAGCCCAGCTCCAGAGGAAAACTCACTGGATAACCAAATAACCTTCTTGCAGCTCTTTCCTTCTCGTCTCTTGTGTGTGTGCTCATGTTGACTCAACAAGGTCTCTTTAGGTCAAAATAGCCAGAGGTCACACTATAATCAGTAACCCCCTCATATCCAGGCCGTGGCCCCGACAGCAGGGGGACAAGGGTCCTGAGGCCACAAAGCACAGATCAACAGGGAGGAACACTATTTGATCACTTCACAGATCTCTGGCCTGCAGACATCAGGGTCAAGCTTTATTCAGCACAACCACCACACAGCAATCAACCACCTTGTATGACCACATGCTGTAAAGGATTGGCTCTAGTCTTTAAAGCGTCTCTGGAACCGTCACATGCAGTTTAAGGCATTGCCCCCTTCTGTGTTTGTGCTGCAAAGTTCAGGTATGTCTCCGGTTCACCAACAGATCCCTCGTTGCTTCACGTTATTCCCCCGTGCCTGATTTATTAAAGTAGTTAATATGTTGTAATCCCTGCTATCCTCTCACCTTCTCACTGGCATACATCTGTTTTGGGCTGTGCCACTGTGTGAACCAGGGGTGTGCAGGCACGGTCGGTCCTTTGCTGACTGCCTGATAATTGAATGAGCGATTATCCTTCCCATTAATAGACAATGATACAGAGAGCACTGCCATATGTAGGGAATATTGATGAGAGGCTGCAGCGGCCTAGATAAGAGAAGCACTGTGCAGTTGCTGTAATGGGGGTTAAAACAATTTGCCCCCCACCATCCTATTCCTCAAACCCACACTGTCCATGCTTTCCCCTATGCTAATCCTCCACCCTCTCACCAACTAAGCAGGCTGCCACCAACCAACCACCCCACCCATGGCCTGGACTTGTGCGCAGCGCTGACCTCCTGCTGCCAAGGCCAACCCGCCATTGTGTGAGGTTGCGAGCTGTCTCATTTGACAACAAAATGACATACTAATAATCGGAAGAGAAAGGTGTTTAGTATTTTGTTCTGAGACATTTTTTTTGACAAAGGAGAGGGGAAAATACAGGCATTCCCATTCAGACATAAAGAGTCAGGGTTTTTCTGTATTAATTTCACCGTTGCATCTGTCTTCATCTTCCTGCTGTCATGTGTTTAGTTTTCCTGATACCCAGGAAAAGCGTAGAAGCATGCGCAACTGAAGCCTACACCAACACAAAGGCCTATCCGGCGCCACATCCATACAATTTACATAAAGGTTGCAGGGGGTCAGGTAGAGGAGAAAGTTGGGGCACATTTCTATATGAATCGTCATGCCAATCAATATCTAACATCTATTAGCATTGGGAAGCAATATTTTCCCTTTTACCTTGCAATAATTGTGCTTAACGCTGTGAAGTACCTTATCATAGGTCTGAAGGCAAAAGAAAGGACCGTTACCATGGTGACTGTGAAAGCCATTGGTTTCCTTTTCAGCAGAATAATGAACTTCTCTCCTCTGTGTGTCACTCTTCCTCTCCACTCTCAGCCTCTTCGATTGAGTCCACACATCCTTGAAATCCCTCATCTCTACCTTATAAATTTGCCAAACAAGAGAAAAAAGAAAGAGAAAAGAGAAAATATGTTCAATGCTCAACAAACACATCAGTTCGGGGCAGCAGTAAGTGCATCTCACCATCAATACACAAAGTGTTTACGTTTAATTTAAGAAATAAGAATATATATTTATTATTTTTCATTCAAACAGCTATTTTTGATAATAGTAGTTTTAATTTTTTTTTTTGAAGACAGAATGATTTAAGATATAATAATATAACCTATATTTCTAAAATGCTTGTCAGAGAAGAATTAATGCATTTAGAGAATCTGTGTTCATTCACTTTGAATTAACACATCTATAACAGATTTTAAAGGATGCCGAATAAATCTTTATTTTTAACCAGTTGCAAGTTTATGCATCGAGTCTTCGAAATGTCCCAGGCCCGAACTCCAGATCCATACTGTCGATATAAAGTACTGGTGTTTTTCCTTGAACTTGGAAGGCCTTCAAAAGCTTGTCCAAAGTATTTATTAAATCAGCACTAAAACCGGGCTACTTTTTCACTGTCATAATGGTGGATATATGGAGATGAAAAGACTTTTAAAGCAGTCTGGCTCCAAAGCCATGTCATTTCATGATATTTCTGTGAGAATAAAAAAAAAGAAGAAAAGGCTGGTTTCTCTCTTGTACATGTGAATGTGATCAGTGATTGCATTCCTTATCCAGCGTCCTTGAGCACAAAAATCCTTCATTGAGGGGAGTAGATTGTACAGATTGTGTACATAGGTGAGTCATAATGAATCTGTATTTTGAATGTATATATGATATTTTCTGAAAAGGTAAGATGACTGCAACTAGTAACCCCGTTTTTTTTATACAAAACTCCATAAATCAAGAACTTTTATTTAATGGTACTAAATTAAAAATTTTCCACATTTGTAAGTATTACAAAAACTTAAAACTACGAGGTCAGGTCAGTGTTTAGTTTGCAGTTTTATCGCCATCAGTGTAACGGCTTATTTGACTGTAATCACATAAATAATTTAAAGGATATAAACTCCCATAGCAAGATGAAATTGCTCTTTATTTTTATTCTTTTAGGTTTTTAGTTTTCTGTTGAACAATAAAACTTTGCTGTATCAATTAAATTATTTTCATTAAGTTAATGACTTGGACATTATTTATGAATTTTGAACTAATTACTCTATAATAAATGTGGCGAATACGAACTCTGATAAAATAAAAATACCCGCCCCCAAAACCAAATAATATTAAATGCACCTGTGTCGCTTCAATAGTCAGCCTTTACAAAGATCAATTGACGAATATTCTCCGAACACGTTGGTTTTTAATCCCCGCTTTCTTCCACCAATATTAAACCTCCGAGGAACAATCTTCTTACTGTCAATAAATATTTGTTACTGGTTATAGAAAAGCTCCTGGTGAATACCAACCAAACTATCTCCGTCAAACGTTGGGAACCGGCCCGTGATGAGACACCGTGCACAGGTGGAACATCTGATGATCAGAGGAGCTGGTCACGTGCAGCCAGGGCCGCTCCTAGCAAATTTGGTGACCTAAACAGAATTTGGTTATTCTCATCATTATCAATAAAACAATAAAATAATATCAATAATAACATGATTATTATTCGTGCCTCAAATTTTGGGAACCACCGCGCGTTGCCTGCGGCTGATGGTGCCCCCCTCGACTATGATGCAATAAGCAAGCGCGTAGTCTGCGTATAGGAGGGGGGGCCGGATTGAATGCAGTCCTCCTGAAACATATTTTCGGCCTGATGGTCTTAGTTTGGAGAAGATGTTATCTGATCTCCTGAGGGTCGTTAGATCAGATACAATAATGTAGATTCATTTCAGATACGTTCTGCCATGTTTATCATGCGAGAATCATTTCGAAACACACAAGAGCAAGGAGAAAATCATCAATACAGTGAATTAAAAAATGAAGCCTAACACAGAGCCGGTCACGTGGATCTGATTGGAGCCTTTCCATTTTGTTTTTAAGTTTTCAACCCTCGTTGACATGATGAAAGCTCAAGTCAACACTTGGCTAGAGCAAATCCTCATTTAATATAAATGTTTAATATGGGTTCGTTTCTGCTTGACTGGGTTATTAATCTTTCTTAGACACAGACAGGAGTGAAATCTGTTCTCCGTCCAATGTCAGGGCTAAAAAATGAGCTAAAAGGGTGCTGGAAAAATACAAAATTAACAAGGAATTCTTTTTATAGTTTGTCCTAACTAATTTACCTGATTTATTTGTCTCAGACGGCCATCCAAGTCAAGTTTGCAGACGTGCTGCCTGAAGGTCCTGACGAAATCAAACACAGAGGGGCGCTCGTGAGCTGACGTCACAGTCATCTCACCACGGAAGGAAAAGTGCTGCACTGTCTGCTTATAAACCATGTTTAAACCTCCAGTATAAGAATATAAATCATGTGTCAAATGGTCGGATTCTCATCAAGAAGAACCCAAATTAGTTTTAAAATAAGTACAAGATGCAGCAGAACTGCATTAAAGTCTACAGATAAAACTTGATGTCAGCTGTTATGAGATGCACTCTATCATTAACTGAAGTTTTGAGGAACAGGAAATCAACGCGGAATAATGGACTGGGATATATATATATATATATATATATATATATATATATATATATATATATATATATATATATATATATATATATATATATATATGATTATCAATTGGTTGTCAACAACAACATATTAATTAATATTTCCTTTGGAATTAAACTGTGTTTTTATTAGACTTAATTTAATGAGTGGTAACTGTTGCACCGGTTGTTTTACAGTTAATAGATAACTTTAACCTCACAGCATTAATTAGAAATTCTCATCAGAATCAGGAGCAGTTCCCAAAGAGCTGAGACATAAAAATAACAGAATGGGATAATCTGCTTAATTTGTTTTTGACATAGCTCAACTCAATTTAGTACATAGACTGTAAATGTTAGGGTTTACCTCTCCCACTTTACTAATTATCAATTTCTTTTCTAAAATGTTGATCTTATGAAATCTTTATTCAGCCAAGTACCCCCGAGCATGTGTTTAACAGTTGCTTACAGTTAGATTATTTTTGAAATGACGCATGACTGATTTTTTTCAAACATCTATAAAAATGTCACATGCGTCCTGCAGACAGGGATATGTAAGTTTTATGAGTAACCACATTTGAGAAAATTGCTGTAGCGCATGACAATTATGACAATTTAATGACGATGCCACAAGAAACTGTTTCAGGCTATGCAAGCATCAAGTACCTGCATGAAATGCTTAAACAAACACATGGAAAATGTCCATTATTGTCACCCGTGTGGAAACATTACAGGTATTACATTCTAAAATGACTAAAGGGGTGAAAAAAAATGTGGGAGTAAATATAGATATCATCTTACATTCGGGAGTACACGTATTACTCTTTATCAGGTTCACATGAAACAGCTTCATCCTCAATATTATGAATCTATCCAATGCATTTATCCAAAATGGAGCCTGCATCATTTTCTTAGCATTGAATGGTTCATGGTTATAACATTATCAATAAAAAATAAATTGTTTTTTTAAATACATATACTTATAAAACATCAGATATCCGTATCTCAAGGCACAGATAGCGGGAAACCAGGAGATGCATGGCTCGTAGAAATTAAAAATGTAAGGCTTTTCTCCCTAAATTCTTTGATAACTTTTTAAAATCAGTTTTAATAAGGGTTAAGATATTCCAGTTTAGAGATCTGGCAATGCATTTTGCACTGATCAGACAGCAAAGACCAGTGAATCTTTCAATAACAATAAATACATAATCTATATTTAACTACTGAAAGCACTTTATCAAGCTTAACTTTATTCTCAACATCTAAGAGAAACTTGGCTGTCTGAAAACATCTACTAAATAGTCGACATCAGGATTA
Organism: Lophius americanus; assembly: GCA_037951165.1. Lineage (NCBI taxonomy): Eukaryota > Metazoa > Chordata > Actinopteri > Lophiiformes > Lophiidae > Lophius > Lophius americanus. The sequence goes on along the minus strand of JBBDHG010000008.1, from coordinate 5,681,641 downwards.
CAGTGGTGAAAAACACTCTGTTACATTTAGTTCTACAAGGCATGGAAAAACCATCAACATTCCTATTAATGAGGCGTAACCCAGATCAGCATGTTCTTTCTTCAGTAGAGCGAAAGGGACCGGTGTGAAAGCTGAAGGACATGATCCAGCTGGGATCAGGAACTTCACTGGCTTTAGCTGCAGTTTCTGGGTGACGAGCAAAAACTGTTGGTGAAACAAAAAGGATTGCCAAAAAGCTTTCTGATTTCTATGGCAATACCAGGCTATATCTCATTTCGGGCGAGATATGAGGTTTAACATTTTCATAATTTCTTTTTTCGAGAAGACTATTCATTGACTGAATCATTTGTGGTTTACTTGGATTCATGTGTCGCCATCATTTTCAAAGCGCCATAATTCTTTCTGCATAGCCATGTTTTTCCCCACGATCAGCATGTAGCGGCATTATTGTCATTAATTAGAGAGATATAGAATAGAGAGATTTATTGTCAGTCAAAAACAGATTTGTCCTCTTTTTGAGAGGCTTTTTACTAGGTAACGCCTTAATCAATAAAGGCATTTTAACGTAATCCTTGACTTGATGTTGGTGTGCCTGAAGGTCTTGGTTTGTCTACTGTTAATTGTAAATTGTTGGTATATTACACTCCAAGCTCAACTAAGAGCCCCACTCAACTGAAACCTTCGGTCTGAGACATGGGCTTCTGGTGGTTAAACACAGGCTTTACATAGATTTGATGGAGGGGAAGTGTGTAGTTAAAGTACATGTGACCTGTGAAATTGTGAAATTTGTGATACTCTTTCAAGTCTTCCAAAGTGCAAAAAATGAAAACTATAGCTTGTGTGTCTGTACATGGCATCAGAAAAGCTAGCTTAGCCTGAAGCAAAAAAAAAACATTACAGAATGTTCAAACATTTAATTGCCATCATCAGTCAGTCTGTCCTCTGGCTTTTAAGAGTGAATCCTTACAGACCAGAGATATACCATGGTTATTTTTGAATGGAGTCTGTGCTGGTTTTGGGCAGCTTCTTGTTTCCCTTTTTCCTGGCAGAGCAGACATAAGTTTGGACCGGTAGTGATCTCCAGCCAGGAAATACAGAATCGGGTCAATACAGCTGTTGATACTTGCCAGTGGTCTGGTGATCTTGTAAGTGAAGTTGACAATATTAAGGTGTTCACAGTTGAGATCTAACACACGGGAGGTGTAGTAGAGGGTCCGTGTGATATGAAATGGAACGAAGCACACAGCAAATACCACCAACACCACAATGATAAGCTTGATGGATTTCTGACGAGAGGCGGCTCCCTGCTGGCTGGAAGATAATCCTCGTCTGGGCCGGCACAAGGTCCGTGCCATCAAGCAATAACAAACAACAATGACCAGGAAAGGGATGCCAAATAGGAGCACCATGACTACAGAGCTGTAGTCCACATACTCCCCAAAGAACTCCTGGCTGGTTGTGTCATGGCACAGTGTGTCATTGTCCCTCCTGGAGGTGGTGACGAAGATGAGGTTGGGCACCAGGCACACGGTCACCACACCCCACACCATCCCACACACCAGGTGGGCGTGGCGAGACTTCACCAGTGTCAGAGCCTTTATGGGGTGGCAGATGCCAAGATAGCGGTGCACACTGATGCAGGTGAGAAAGAGGATGCTGCAGTAGAGGTTGGCATAAAAGAGGAAGCGCACAATTTTGCAAGCAGCCAATCCAAAAGGCCAGTGGCTGCGATTGGCGTAGTAGTAGATGAGGGTTGGCAAGGAGAGGACATAGAGGAAGTCAGACAGGGCGAGGTGGAACATGAAAACAGTGCTGGGGTTCCAGGGGCGCAACCTTACAAAGAGCCACAACGCTGTAGCGTTGAGTAACAAGCCAAAAACAAACACCAGACCGTAGGACAGAGGCAGCAGGATGTACTTGAACTCCTCATCGAAGCGACAGCTAGAGTTGAAGACTGAGATGAACACCAGTGATTGATTGATTGCGCCATGGCTGCTGTTAATTGATTCCATCATGAGGTCACCTCTCAGGGTAGTACTCCCAAACCCAGACGACGCCCAACCTTCAGAGGGAAAGTACAAATGTAGATTAATTAATATTACAAAAAGCTGATTGACAGAAAATTTATCAACGAATGTGTTTTACAAGCAAAATATTAACCATTCTTTGGTTCCAGCTCCTTAGTCATAAAGACTTTCTGTTTTTCTCTGTGTAATATAATTGTTAACTGAATGTATTTTGGTTTAGGGACTGTTGATTATTGATCTCACCATAGGCTCTAAAAAGTTGCGGTGGGCAGGACATTACATTAATCTTTCTGGTTGAAGTCTGCGTTTAACCAGACTTCAACCAGAAATAGTTAAACGGAGAAGGAGAAGGGTTCAGTAATGCCATAGAGTGACAAACTTAAAAGTGACTTTGGAACAAAATTCAAGTTATTTTTATATGGCAATCTCAGAATTTGCAGAGGAACACAATTACACCTTTTGAAATCTCGAGTGTCAAATAAAAAGATTGTCTAAAATTTACCTGTAAGGTTTACTAGTAGATTAAATGTTGTATTTTTAATTTGAATGCAAGATGAAATAAAAGTTATCAAATAAGTAAAATATTTCACGTTGTGGATAAGACTTAGCATCACACATGAATCTACTCCAGTCAACGACCACTGTATCATACCCACGCGCGTGATACCTCCTTCCACTGCTGCCCACGATTCTCCTTTGTTTATAAAGTAACGGTTTAACCACGTTTGTCAACACGAGGGTCGACATGTGTTTAACCACCTTATCCTGGTCTGTATCTGTCGTTCCCCAAATATGGGAGGACCCATTATTACTGCTCACCCAAAGGATCCCAAAGACGCGCGGATGTCTCGCGGCAGCTCAGACGTCCGTTCTGTCCCACATTCTCTCTCTGTCTCCAGAAATGACCTCAGACTGGTTCGTGTCCCGTGTAGACGCGCACATTACCCATACTGCTCAGTGGCTGTTTGAACCCTATGGCAGGCAGTCTCAGCGCGCGCACAAACACACGATGAGCACACTCCTCCTCTCAAATGGGAAGTCACTCTGCTGACTGGACAAAACTTCCACCCAAAGAAATCTCCAGTAGCAATCTGTCTGCTTCAAGTTCTGCGGGAGAACTTACCGCATCTTCTTCAGCATATTGTGTAAACAAACATACAGAGTCAAGAAGGAGCCAAGATAACTGTGTGAAAAAGACTCTGGCAAAGGTCAAAAGTAGTTGTATACAATAAAAGTTTGTCCTTCTACATAAAAGTAAGAAGTTCTATAAAAGAATAAAGAGTACACAAGTTATGTTATGAACATATTTTATAGAGATATAGGAAAGCAAGCAATAGCTCAAATAAAAATACTCCACTAAAGTAACAAGCCCGATTGGAAAATGTAAGGAGTATCTATCGTAACTGAAGTCTGTACAGATACCTGTAAACTCCAGTTAGCATAAGTATTTGTACATAGTTACTTTCCACGACTGCAGGAATGTAAAACCCTCAAGGGTTTAAAAAAAGAAAAAAAAAGCACAACTGTGTTTCACATACAAGTGCTTGGGTGGTTTGGGTCATATGAAAATAACAACCCATACTTTGATCAAGGGAAAAACAGAAATAACGAAAACATGGTAAATATAATAACCATAAATTTATCTGGGTTTCTGGAATCCATATTTGACAGTCTGTAAAGATTATGTCTGCAATCAGCACTGACTACAGCAATCCTCCTCCTCATGGACTGGTACAGTTTACAGATGAGGTCATCCTGTTGGATGGAAACCCACTCTTCACTTTGCTCTGCTTCACTAAAAAAGACCCCAACAGCGTCAGCTGTGGCCAGTGTAAAAGTGGGATGTCATTCTAGGTCCAGAACAGACACGGCCCGGCAATGGCTTCCATATTCACTGCATAAGTGAAAGGTCTTCAGGATCCAAATCCAACATGACTCAGACACATCCTTATGGTTTTGGGATGAACAGGTCTATTATGGACACCAATGGTCTCTGCTGCTCTAGCGCATATGTCTGTCCGTAGTCCGGGTCATCAAACAGGGTCGAGTAGATCGCAGGTGGTCTGATGTTTTTGCTCTAACGCTGATGAAGATGCATTTTTATAGAATGATGAATTATTCGGCTTACCGTTAGATCCCCCCAAAACATAAAGACATCTCAAAAGTGAAAAGAAAGAACAATAATAAACATTTAAAAAATTTGCAGTCTGGACATTAAGTGATTGGGGATACTGCACAAAGTAGCAGGATGTAAAAATCCACTTAATTTAAAACGAGAATAAAATTATTTTAGATTGCACATGGTATGGAATATATCATAATTGTATATGATATGACTGCACATGATATGGAATATATTTCAATTGTACATGATATGATTGCACATATTAGGGAATATATCATAATTGTACATGATATGATTGCACATATTAGGGAATATATCATAATTGTACATGATATGATTGCACATATTAGGGAATATATCATAATTGTACATGATATGATTGCACATATTAGGGAATATATCATAACTGTACATGATATGATTGCACATATTAGGGAATATATCATAATTGTACATGATATGATTGCACATATTAGGGAATATATCATAATTGTACATGATATGATTGCACATGGTAGAGAAATTCCACATGTTACCTGGGTTATGGCATTGTTTTCATTTTCTCCTAGTCATTGGACCTCTTCATATGGATTAGATAAAGGTAATTTGGAATTTGTTTAGATAAAGGCTCTAGGGTTATTTCCCGAAAAACAAAATGCTTTTTTCACAGAAATCATGAATACTCACCAAAATCAGTCAAGCGTGACCAAACTTTATTCGTTGAGAATCATAAGAAAAGCTGCCATACATGTAATGAACAACTGCTTTCACAATAGTTGCAATTTTTTATGACATTGTTCCAAAAAGTATAAATATAAATAAAAAAGAGGTGGTGCTATTTCAAATTCCTATAGTACTTTATGCAGCATCAGAGTGGAGACATTAAAAATATCACTTATATGTTACAACCTGACAAATCTGTGAAGCAGCAGAACTCTGCCACTGATTGATTTTGACTAGGTGTGATTATTACAGATAATCTTGCTATCAGTACCGCCTTTAAAAAAAAGAAAAAAGTGTCCTCCGCCACAGTCAACAGTGAAAAAGCTGTAGAGTGTAATATTTGCACAGCTCTACTCTAGTCTGTATAGTTCTCCATCACCACCATGACTCGCTGGAGGTATTAGGGACTAACTGGTTCATTTTCTCCGTAATATTTTTCATCAAGATTTTCTGTAAGCTTCACAGAAATAACGTGAGGATTTTTTATAGTCTGATCAAGAGGAAATAAAGATCAGCTGGATGAGCAGGGAGGTCAGTGCCACATTTTATCATGTGGCACTGACCTTCCTATCAGTTTATCACCTGTCTCTGAATAGTGCAGTTTCAGAAAGGGTTGGAAAACCGAGGGGAAAATCAGTCTGTTGCTTAATAAGTTACCACAAAGTGAACTATAGTAGCAAACACGATAGCATCCACACCCAGAAATCAAAAAACTCTATTCCCCCGAATTAAACATGCTTCTGCTGCAGCTCTGGGATTCTTCATGCATTCTTATCGGCATGGCATGAAGCATATCAGAACAAAAGTTATATTTTCAAAATAAAAAAATTCCCAACATATCAACACAACTATCCAGTACACAAGAGATGTGTACATAAGGTTTCATTGAGAAAACAAGTTTTTATAATAAATAAATTATAAAATAATTAATGAACTGTAACCATGGAAACAAACAAAAACAAAACAAATGAAAATAATCCCTACGTAGCAAAAAGGGGCACCACTTCAATAGTTTTCGGTCAAAGATTTTTGGAAAAATAAAAAAAGATATTTTGTCTAAAGTTTTAGTTCTGCTAAGATAATTTTAAGTCCAATCTAACAGAACAAGAAAACTTTACTCTATCCCCGAAGTTTGATTCTAGGTTTATGTTAGCGTTGAGTAACAAACGGTGTGAGATATAAGTTTGTGGACTGTATTGGGTTTCCGTGGCTTAAGTGTGTGGAATGTGAGTGGGCCACTAACAAAGCATGTTATTCATCAGAAACCCATTTAAAGGACAGCACTGGCCCACAGATGGAAAACAAATCTACACACCAACAAACCTGCTTCTACCAAATATTCCATTCTATGTAGAGTGAAATAACCAACGTCTTTATCTTAATATCCCCATCAGTTGAATTATGGTTTCAGTGCATTACAAATTAAATGTTGTTTCTGCATTTTGATGATGGTCTTGTATGTGTTCACAGCGTCACAATTGTTCAATAAGTTACTTAATAGAAATGTAAAACCACATTGCATACAAATCCAGAGGGATTCTTCAGGTATGAGCAATATTTATATAAGCATATGCTCAGTTCAATATTTTTGACCAATATGCACACGATTTTATGCAAAAACATAGCTATTAAGAATTACAGAGCAACGTTGTCGCTCTAAACCCATACTCAAATGAACTCTTTTTTAAATTTGATTACATTCATATCCTTTCCCTTAATTCGTGTGTTGTTAAAAATTCCCAACCCCTCTGGTTTTATCATCAGTGCAGTAAGTACAGCAGTGACTCAGCGGTCGCTGACACACACCTGCTGCCACAAAACAGAGGGTTGTGTTTGGTCATGCCTTAATAAGTAACCACCGCAGCTCAATACTGCATGCAAAACAACACAGTCCGGCACTGAGTGGAATATTTCCACGTTACTTTAGTGTCGGATCGGTCTCATTTGTTTGTCTGTTATAGAGCTAAAAACTCTCTTCACTTCATGACATCCTGTACCAACAACAAATAGAACCAATGTAACTAGATGCTTCTTTGAGAATGTACACCTCAGCCAGGTAAATACCATGACCCTCATATCCCTACATCGGACTAGTTTGGCATTATGATGACATTATTCACATTACAACTCAGTGATCTCAGACTCAAGCCTGAAAATCTTATCACCTAAAAAAGCCACTTGTCAAACATGAACTTCCTTTTTCGAGGCAAACTATAGAAATTCATCCCATTTCGGCCACACCTTTGATACACTTTCATCATTAAGATGTTAAATTGGAATTGACCAAAGACGATTACAAGAAATAATTAGTAGGAGTTTGAAGAAAACTTAGCATTGACATTGAGGTGTCTTTGTGTTTTCAGGATTATGTCAAAGAGAAAGATAAGAGATAACAGTTCTTATCTCAGAAAACAGTTGGCATAAGAACAATGCCAACTGTTGTTAGCAGGGGTAATACAATTGAATAAGACTTGTTCAGCATTTGAAGAGAATAATTATTGTCAGCTAGACTAGGGAAATATTCTCCATAAATTAATCTGGACCTCTTCAGTAAGGGGAATAAAATGGGAAATGGTAATTGTATAAACACTAGCGAGAGAGAGTAATCAGACATGACATTATAAAGTTGATGATTATGGTGCTCAGTTTAACCCAAGTGGTAACACTGTAAGACGGTACTTTAATAATTGTCTGTCTTTTGTTATGGATCGAACAAACATTGTGGCAAACAATCACATTTTTCGTTCAAGATATTTGGATCTCTAAGTAAACAAACTTTCTACCAGTATTTACAGTTATCAAGCCAGTTTCATAAATGTTTTGTCACGACTTAAATTAAATGCTTTCTGTGTTTCCAACCCTCGTCCACGGCATAAATAACACACACGATTGCCTGGTGAAAGTCAAGAGTAGCTTTATGCTTTTTCCTCTTACAAAGGCTGCAAAATCATGCGCAGTGGACACAATTACTGATAAAGATGATACACAGACGATAAGGTAACAAAATGAGATATGGCAGGTCCTCTGCACCAACTTTACAGACAATGTTTCAGTAGATATGTATGGCTATGGATTTTAGGCATGAGGTTTAACAGAGAGCTTTCAGGAGCTCAGATCCAGACAAATGGAGAGCAAACAGAAGGGATGGAAGTGAATGGTTTACGCTGGATATATTTTTATATTCCTTTTTAAATCCATTTAAAACATAATCAATGAGACCTTTATGCCATGATCAATATGTGTCATTTACTTGAGGTACCCATTAAGGATTTCTATTCATGTCACCCACCTTTGTCATAATCCTCCAAAATCGATTGATGATTAAGGCAAACTGTGCTACGAGTGCTTCCTGCGTCATGTTTCCTTTGCTGTGTTGACACAGACAAACTATAATTAGACTATTGATCATGTAGATGAAAAGATGGCAGGGCTGAGGAAAAGTCCAGCTGATGTGATCAATGTCCTATCAGTCAGTCCTCATTTCAGTTCTCGGCCCTAATACGCCTTTCACCTGTACCTAAGCAGACCATGAGGCTTCGCCACACCATCAATGTTTTTCATCTCCTTGAATCAGTTCCAGTTCTTGGGCAGGTTCTCCAGGATCCTGCGTCGATGTGAAGGGTTTGTCACTCCTGAAGCACGTAGATCCGCCTCAGTGATACCACTGTGGATGAAGACAACATCAACGAATCAAACTTGAGAAGAAAAAACAACAACGTTTATTCATAGTTCATTAAAAATGGAAACACCATCTCTGGATTCATTTCCGATTTGGTGTACCAATGATTATTGCAGCTGTCTTCCGATCCGTTTCTTGCAGGGAGAATGAAACTAAATATGAGATGATTAATAAATGTGGGTCATCCGTTAATATTAACAGTTAATTATGTCATGTGTGCTATAGTTCTCATTTTTGGTTCTCATTTTCTGAAACCATCACTAGGTGCCGCACAAAAACCGCTGATGACGCGTTTGAGAAAAGAAAGACATGTCAGTGGTTAAAATATAACTTCACAAATAACACCGAAATTAATCAAACTTGCATTAGGGTGTTGTAAAAATATTCCTATCGCCATATTGATTTGTTGATGATGAAGTCAACATATTAAAGCCCTTTATTGTAATTCACTTAATGTCTGCTGGGTCTCCTCAACGGTCCAAATATAAATGCTACAATGTAATAATAAGAGATGTTTGAAACGGCATATCTGTGGACATCCCTCAAGAAACTGTACAAGAAATGTATCAGGATGTGGCACATCTTCAATCCCTTTAGTGAGCCAAGAGTAGTGTGCATTGTTTTAAATATATGCTATGGAGAAAATTGTCCACTTTTCCATTTAAACATTGAAACAAAATTTCAGCATGCCACAAATCTAAATATTTTTGCAGTTAATATTTGTGTTATGTTTCGTGAAGCTGACAAACAATGAATACAGATGGACAGACATATTGATGGCTATTACTATTACTATTAATGTACTATTAGAGTATCTTTTTCCCACTTAGTGTTGTGTGTGTGGTTATTAGATGCTAATAGGGAGTCATGTTTAGATGTATTTGACAGAAAAGTGTTTTCTATTAGGATGGCGTTCCTTCTGCCTCAGTGGTGTGCTTGTTGCATTTGTCAAAATGCATATTGTCTGAACCTGTTAACTGCAAAACACTGTCTGTTTGTGACGTGAAGTCAATCACATCATTTGTGTGTGTCTTCGACATACAGCAATGAGCCTAGGTAAAGAGTGTTGTGACACTCTTCATAAATCATTTTACCTTAAATAATTCAGATCATCCCAGCCATTCAGGCTGAGTCCCAGGGTGTATTTTTGAAGACCCAAAGCACTGAGAAGTTCCTGCAAGGTCTCAGGTACATCATGAAGGACAGATACCTTCATTGAGACAAAGCAGACAGGATTTGATAGGGAACTAAGAGTCACCCATCTTTTGAAACTGTCTTTGAAGGCAGTGTTTATTTATGTTAGGGTTCCCCATTAGCTTCGCCGTAAAACAGAGCGAGTCTTCCCTTGGATCAACAATTGAAAAATCTGTACAGACTTTCAAAACAAACAACATATATTAAATCTTAGAGTCCGCAGAAATCAACACATGTGAAAACCTACATTAATCATTGTAGTGATCAGAGGCATAAAATATGAAATGTAGGAGTAACTATTTACTATTATGAGTGTCTTACCTCTTTCTCCCAGCTGTATAATCTATCTCCATACATGGAGGGGTAATTTCTGTATCCTGACCTCTGGTTGGATATGGATGGCCCTCTCTGCTCTAAAGGGAAGAAATCCACTTCACTGAGTGACTTAGCAATCTGCAAGGCAGTGAGGGAGTTGTCTCCTGTAGGTCCTGGGGGTTGCTGATTCTCCCTCCAGGGAACAGACACCCGACAATGTGCTAAGTGGGTGGAGAGGTAGGGGAAAGCTGATGGTGCCTTAGCTGCCCGAACAGGATTGGTCCTTTCTGGAAATGGTTGTTGATCCATTCTGGTTTGTTCCTTGATAATTGCTGAGTGGTTAATGTACAAGTTTTTCAAGTTCTTCTCTGGCAGCAAGGAATCTTGCACAATATTTGTATCTTGGTATTTGTCTCTGGATTGCGAAATCTGTCCCTTGTACTGTGACAAAGTGCTACTTGCGGTTGATGGAGGTATGGGAGATGTGGATTTGGCCGGGAAAAGCTGATAGGAGGAGTTGATGTGGGGTGTATGAAGGTCATTGGCTGGGTTGCACTGAGGAAGGATGGCGGGAATTTCAATCTCTGTAAAGTCTGATCTGCGACAGTGTTGTTTGTTGAAGCCCTTACGTCCTGAGATTTTTGGGAGTTGCAAGGCTTCATTTCCGGACCAGATCACCTGCAAGTCTCTTCGCTGAGTGGAGGGACTCTCCTTCACGCTACGCGCCACTGATACACCTTCAAAGATGAAGTAGGCCGGATTGGTGTAGCTGCTCGCGGTTACTTTGGGCGGATTTGGTGAGGATCTGTAATGAACAAACAAGTTTTTAATTTCGGCACCTATCGTTTGTTGTTGTGTCGATTCCATTTTATTATTTAAAGAAAGTTTGAGACTTGTGCCATGCTTTGTTACTATTGCACATAATCAAATCAGACAACTTTGGTTGATGATTGCTTGTTGTTAACGGTGAGAAGATGAAATGCAATATGAGGTTTACACCAATGAGTTCTAAGACTTATCAGGCATCAGAACATCTGTTTATAAAAATGGGAATTGTAAAACTTTCAAATCAATACTATATAAATATATACTGAATATCTACAGTCGATATTTTTATCACTTCATTCATTTATTCTTAACAATTGCAAGTTAAGCAGAATACGTCTTTCAAGTGACGTTTCTCCAACAAATGTTCACTCATCTATTTTGACTGATCCACATAGTTGCCGGGTAATGTTTCACCTTAGGGCAGAAAAATCTGGGATGGCAACTTTGAATACTGATGGAAATGCTTGTGGCTATTAAACATATTATGTATGTTTGAAAAATCTTTATTGATACTTCCACTGTTAATCTATGGAAAAAAAAGTGATAATATAAAGATTATATTTCAGTTAAATTTAGATAGGAAGTATTTAACTCCAGTAAGTCAACCTTCATCCCCTGCTGAGATCAAAGATAAGAATAATATAAACAACTATGACAGTGGTTATGATTAAAGCCCGAAATTCAGTTAATAATCCCTTCGATGATAAAAGTCAATCAACAGACTTTGCAATCCGACTGAAAATCCAGAGACACGGCTAACAATTGGTATCCCCCGGTTTTGAATACTACTTTATGATTATTCACTTGTTAAGTGCTGTGAATTATGAAAAGACCAAACATAGACCCTAAGTATAAAAGTAAACATAGACCCTATGTATACAAGTATACATAGACCCTATGTATAAAAGTATACATAGACCCTATGTATAAAAGTAAACATAAACCCTATGTATACAAGTGAACATAGACCCTATGCATACAAGTATACATAGACCCTATGTATACAAGTATACATAGACCCTATGTATAAAAGTATACACAGACCCTATGTATATAAGTAAACATAGACCCTATGCATACAAGTATACATAGACCCTATGTATAAAAGTATACACAGACCCTATGTATAAAAGTAAACATAGACCCTATGTATAAAAGTAAACAAAGACCCTATGTATAAAAGTAAACATAAACCCTATGTATACAAGTAAACATAGACCCTATGCATACAAGTAAACATAGACCCTATGTATACAAGTAAACATAGACCCTATGCATACAAGTATACATAGACCCTATGTATAAAAGTATACATAGACCCTATGTATAAAAGTAAACATAGACCCTATGTATAAAAGTATACATAGACCCTATGTATAAAAGTATACATAGACCCTATGTATAAAAGTAAACATAGACCCTATGTATAAAAGTATACATAGACCCTATGTATAAAAGTAAACATAGACCCTATGTATAAAAGTAAACATAAACCCTATGTATACAAGTAAACATAGACCCTATGCATACAAGTAAACATAGACCCTATGTATACAAGTATACATAGACCCTATGCATACAAGTATACATAGACCCTATGTATAAAAGTATACACAGACCCTATGTATTAAAGTATACATAGACCCTATGTATAAAAGTATACACAGACCCTATGTATAAAAGTATACATAGACCCTATGTATACAAGTATACATAGACCCTATGTATAAAAGTAAACATGGACCCTATGTATAAAAGTAAACATGGACCCTATGTATAAAAGTATACATAGACCCTATGTATACAAGTATACATAGACCCTATGTATGAATACTTTGGGATTTAGGGAAGAATGCGTGAGATTTCTTTTCCAAAAGTATGCAGTGTGAAATGAATACAACCTTGAGTTTGGTTATGTTGGGAAAGAGTGCAGGTAAAATGCTCTCATAAGCGAAAAAGGATCCCATTCATCTGGACCTAAATAGCTCCAGAAAACATTCCCTTTAGAAGGGAATGCTTTCTTCAACTTTACATTTAAGATCGTAAACATGTAGAGATCCTCACCTGTTCACTTGAATCCTCGTTGGTGCAGAGGTCATGTGCCCTTTCCCACGATCTTTCTCAAAGCAGCACCACTCTAGACAAAGCCGAATAACAGGAGTTAAAATTAACTTAATTATTGGCATAGCTTCTTCTGTGTCATCATGTAGGCCAAAGTCCTGTTTATGTGTATCATAAAAGTGCCTAACCTGTTGAGTCAATACTCATCTGTCGTGTTTTAGTGCATCAGGATGCATCTGGTAAGGCCAGGCAATCAGGAGCCAAAAAAGGATGCAGTCTACAGATATCAGCAAATGAAAAGCCAAGCCAGGAAACATTGAGAAACCAAATAGAGGAAGCAATGTGAGACCCACAAGAGAGTTGAACAATGCAGCAGTAGTAGAGAATAAAGTTGAGAAGGAAGTGATAGTGCACGCAAGGCAGGGGGGGTGACAGGACCAGTTCCGTCTTACTCACCGTAGACTCTCTCTCGGGTTCCTCGTTTGTCCTCTGGCACGTGGATCCTGATCCGGCCTCTTATGGAGCCCATTTCCTCTCCTCTGTGACTCAAAAATGTCTCAAACTGCTCTGAAGCACCAGTGAGTGAGTGCAGAGCCACACAGCATTCACCTGTGAAAACAGTTTTCAAACATTTTTCCTCAGATCTGAGACACTCCACTCTGAGTTACGTGTGCAATCTAAGCATCCAGATAGTTGCAGTTGAATTTCCTCATCACATTTCAAAAGCTGAACGAACTGCCTCAGAAAAGAGTAACCTGTTTTCACTGTGAACATTCATTTTCCTTTGCAAGTTTATCTAAGACAGAAAATAATTTTCAGTTGTTGACAAAAAGTTTAAAGACATGGTGCAGCTCAGCTTACTAATACAAATATATGGAGTTTGAGCTCAAGCTGAAATTTACAAACAATATCAAAATCAATTGAAACTTGAACAAAATTTCAGGATCATCTTACACCGCACCCATTTGAGGGGAACGCATTATTAGATAAACTTCATATTCAGTGTTACCAACCGTATGACTCAAACCCATCACATGACTTGACAGACAACAGCAGGTGCTGATCTTGAAGATATTCCATGTCAGAGAGGAGTGGAAGGAGCTAAAACAGGCAAGAAACCACAATTACATTACATTCAGTCAACAGCAAACAGACTGAGTATCTAACCTTAGCACTTTGAGATTTGATCCAAAAGTAAAGTGCATTATAAATTAAATGTATTATTATTATTAACCTTTGGCAGTTGTTTGAAAGACCAGCCCAGTTTGAGAAACCCAGGAACATTGCAGCTCTGCGAGTCATTCTCACTCGAGCGCCGGATCTCTACAAACAAGACATGAATTGCTTTTTGGCATTGGACTGCATAAGTCTTTATATAAAATGTCTCTTTGGATGTGACGCCTTACCTTCAAGGCAAGACGAATGAAATTCGATGAAGAACTTTGTCTTGCTTGCCGTCTTCACAATGGCCTCGATGCCTTCGAGTTCTATCCAGGCCCTCTCTATGCTTGAATTTAGATCTGTGTCAGAGAAATTCATAACAGCACTTTTCACAGAAATTCAGCCATCTTCCAACTGTTTGTGTCCACAGCAATGACAGCACCTGTTCTCGAGCCGAGCTGTGATGTCACTCCCACTTCAAATGTGGCAAAAACAGGTGAGTGATCACTTGTGAAGATGTCGTCTGTGCAACCTGAAAAAAAGATAAATAAATCCAGGTTCTAATTTTATAAATATAATATTAATAACATTAATATGCACAGATTTATGCACAGTACTGTGAGGCCGATGACATGTCATATTTCATATTTCACAGCTGTTTTGACAGTTTGCTGAGGTACGTCAGAAAATGAAGCTCAAGATGATTAATATGAAATTACTTTCTATCTGAACCGCAAAGCAAGATGTCGTAAGTTACTTTTTCAATCGTCAGTTCTTACCATATGCAGTGCAGACAATATGCGTCTCGGGGTAGGACTTCCACAGAATCCTGTCACACCATGAGGGGACATTTACTCGCACCTACAGAAACAGATTTAGTTATTAGAGATCAACACATTTTATGTTTTGTTCTTCATGCCTGCCATTTATTTTCCAGACTGGAAGTTTATTCTTAACCCTCTATCTTTAGTGTCCATTGCAGCTGCTGTCAAAGAAATCTTAAATGAGATTAAGCTGCAACATAAAATATCTCAATTGTATACTTAAAATTTATCTTGTATTTCATTTTTTATCTTGTCATTTGAAAGTACTGTGTGTGACAGATACTTAAAATCATAAAGTCCAAATACAACATAATGAGGGGCTGAAAGCGTTAGTAACCTGGTTGGAAAATGTAAATTGTCAATGTGATTAAGGAATAAAATAAAACAAAATGGTACTTTAATGTGGAGGACAATAAAATATGAAATAATGTAATGCTGACTAGTCTTAAAAAGATGATAATAATAAATGTGAGCAATGTCTGAATAATTAGATCTTCATTATTAACATACTAACAACTAGATCCATACCAGAGATGCATTGAGGCTGCATTTAGATTGTTATGGATACTTATTTTGACCTTTGAATATCCACCTAATAATACAAAACTATTTAGCAAAGTTACTGGCAGTCCATCTATGAGATGTTGAGCCAACACCGAGATCTGAGTCTAAGAATCTCCTGACATTTTCCAACACCTACTCAGAGGTGCAGGTGTTTTCATTATTGGCATACAACCGCCACTGTGAGGAATTGTATGTACACATTCTTCTTTTTGATTTAATAGATCAGGAAATCACACACTCCTGAAGTCTTGTACTTTTGCCAGAGGTAGCAGTCCCGGGAGCCTCGCTCATACCGATAGGTGGGTGGAAACACAATCTTCTCCTCCTCTTAACCACGATGAACACAAGAAGGGCAGAGAGTAAAGTCAGTACAGGTAGAGCAGAATCATATTTAATGATTTTTATCAGTTAATTTATTTTCTAATTTTTTTTATAGCAAATTGGCACAAGATGAAACTCACTGAAATTGAGAAATGCTTTTCTCTTGTGTCTCTCTCGAGTCAGCTGGTCTGCACACATGAGCTCCTCAAACTCCCTCTTAGATACATGTTTCAGGATATCCTGGAATCAGTGAGACAGACCAGAGAGAAGCAGTGACGTCAGTGTCTGGGATTTATCAATTGACTTTTGTTTCAGCATTTTCAATGATAAATCCGAACTCTAAGTTCATTAAAATAATATTAATTATAAGGGTTGGTCTGACCTGTACATCCAAGTCGAGTCTGTAGTTGAGATCTCCACACCAGAACAGATGGGTGAATCGCAGGCTGATGTCAAAGGCACTGAGGTGCTTGTCACCGAGAGACAGCAGCCTGAGGATGTCCACAAAGGTCTGGTTCCTCCTGACCAAGATGTACGTTACAGGAGACAAATACACATATGTTAATACCACTTAGAAAGTACACCGCAGAAATCTAAATTGGTGCATAGACATCTACAAACACTAATTCGCACATCATACCTCAAAACTTTCTCATTGCCAGAGGTCAGGCGGCAGTTAACGAATCCAAAAGACGTTCCGTTGAAGAGAAAGGAGACACCAACAGCCCCCTTGTTTCCTGAAACAAGGTAAGTACTCAATGCTTTGGCCTGCAGGTTATTCAAATACTTGTTAATCATGCCCTGATATGTCTGTCTGCCGCATCATAAGATCTTGCTGGTTGGTTTACCCAAAGTGTTCCCCAGGCCTGTCCTCACACTGGCTGTGTTCACATGGCTGACGCGACTCTCGTGCTCAGGCTTCATAAACACAGCCAGCTTCATGTTCCAGAGTGACTGTACTGCCACCTGCAGGACAATAAAGGACATTACAGTGTATGAGGAGATCCGCATGCAGTCAACGAATAAAAGGTTCCTCAACTTCTTTCTCCTGTCGTCATCAAGGCAAGATTCAAGCATTTGCCCAACAGACAAGTTTAACATCAAGATACCTGTATCGCTTTACAGATTACTTCTTTGTAAAAACAAATACATCAGCATTACAATCAATAATTAAGACGACATAATCAGATCTACAGCCACAAGAACACTTTTGATCAAATATAATAACTTCCATTAATTATTTCCTCCAATATGAGATTCTGATGGAAATATTTCCTTCCAAATGAAAAATGGATATTCTATATATAATACTTGACATATAGAACCGAATGCATCGAACAATTTGCACTTTTAATGGATTTAGTGGGTACCCCTTTAAATGCTTAATAAGAAACAAAAGCAGGAAAGAAGAACAGAATTATAATCGTGTTAAAATGATGAAGAAATGCCTGGTGTTAAAAACCTTTTTTTTTAAATAGTTGGCCCTAAGTGTGATCAAATTTTTTTGATCACACCACAAATGATGTCATAAGCTGTTCTAACATGTGAACTTCCACTTAAATCATTTTTTGTTTGAAGAAAAACCACAAAGAAGTGATCTTGTAAACATTTTATTTCTGTCAGATTGAAGGCGTTGTAGTATTTGTAATATTTTGCTCCTTGTAAAACCAAATGACTGCAGCATTAATAATATTAGGTTTAAAGCTTTTTGGTTACAAATTTGAAAAAAATGTTCAGACAACTGACATAAAGTTTTGAGGGCATAAAATCTTTTTGGGAAACTCCTCCAAGAGCGTGAATTTGAAATCAATTTGCAAAAACAAAATCCCTTGTTTGCGTTGTACACCAATAAAGCATTGCAAATTTACAATTGAAATTGTAGGATCCACAATGGACTACATATAAAAAGAAGAAATCTGGTGGAGGCGAAATCCTCAAACAGTTGAAAAAGTTAAAAAAAAAAGGAGAATTACTTGTTTGAAGTCAATGTGAGTATAGCTGCGGAGAGTTGCTTTGATATGCTCTGTCCATTCTCTCTCTCCCTGAGGGTTTTCCTGAGTCCCTAAGGCGTAGATGTCATGAGGGAGCAAGGCAATCGATTCATCTGGGGTGTGTCCCAAACCACAGCAGGTCACCCATGTCTGGAGGCTGCGTGGAGGAGGGGAACCACCTAGAGAAAAATAAATATAGTAAATAACTTCCTTCTCCCTCTAATTCAGCAAATTAGTCAGTTTTTGCTGCTGCCCGACAGTCAGAGAGACTGTCATTACATTTTTTGGTTACCCATATTCCACGTTCCAACAAACACAGAGATCAAGTCAGGATCCCTCAGCTGAGAATGCCTGGTGTTCATCAGCTGCAGGAGATGGCAGAAGGCGTCACGTTTCTGAAAGACACCAGAGTCAGTTAGGGAATGAATTATAGGAAAGGAAATTGCCATTTCCACTTAATAGTAAAACTCATTATCTTGCCTTCTTACCCGTCCACTCTCAAACGTCATCTCCCGCGGTGCGCTGTGGTGGCTGTCAACAACCATGTGTGTCTTGTTGGGACTACTCTGGAACTTGACAATCTGAAGGACTGATTGCAATACAGCAATCAAGCCAGAAGACAGTGTGTAATACATTTCAACGCAAAAAAAGGTTGTCATTAAAGCGTCACTATTTTCTTACTTCTTTCATACGAGATCCTCTCTATACTAAATGAGCCAGCCTTTCTGTCAAAGAGCAGGATCCCTTTGTCAACATCCACAGAAACAGTCTGTCTGCCGTACCTCGCCATCTTCACCTGAGACAAAAAAACAAACAATTCTTACGTGGTGACAGATGCAGTCCAGACATATAATTAAGAGTCCTTTAATTGGGGTTTTTTCACGCCTTTTTTGACTTGACTTACATGGAAGGAGTGGACTGGCAGCTGTCTGGCACCGTTCTTGACAGGTGTTAGATTAGTAGGTTCAGGAGGAAGTGGGTTAGGCTGCACCGCCAGATTGTGATTGGCCACCGCATCTTGTAATGCTTTTAATACCTTCATTATCAGAGAATATGAATTGTAAACAAGTGGGATGTTGTCCCCCACAAACACAATCAGTTGTGTTTTAGCTCTCACAACATGCCAGCACTGCAATTAAGAAATAAGGCTGTAAGAATTTGCCACTATCCTGTCATAACTTAGGGTCAGTAGTGCTGGAAGAACGGATGGGTACCGTATGAGACTATGTTCTGCTTATTAGTTTGTTCAAGAATCTTATCTTTCTTTTGGGACAATACACTTCCCAACATGTCAACTGTACATTTAATTTAATTTAATTGCACATAATGCTCTGTTATTCTGTATTCTGTCACATGCTCTGCTGCTGTAACCTTGCAATTTCCCCATTGTGGGACTAATAAAGGCTATCTTTATCTTTATCTTTATCTTCTAAGATCTGTGACAGAATATTTTGATCTTCGTGTGCTGAACATATGACCTCCTGCCATTATCAAAACGGACTTTGTGTAATTTTTACTCCAAATACCTTTTTCTCTAATGAAGAAAGGAGGCTGACCAACGCTGAAATCTTATACAATAGGCTGTCAATCTCCACCTCAGGGCCCTAGATCCAAAAATACAAAACAAATTGCACAATGAAGTGTTGAAAATGGATGTAGATTGCATCCATATCGTCTATATTATTTGGTTACTATTTCACAATTCACATTCACTGTCCTCCATAAAGCATATTGCAATGTTTTTAAAACAGTACCTGTGCCTTAGTGTGCGTCAAAGTGCAACTAGGATGGTCAAAGACCTTGGCCAAGGTTTCCAGACTTGAGAGAGTCAGGTCAATCTCACTGTTGATCACATCAACACAACTTCTTGATTTACAACCAGGCCAGCATTTACATAGTTATGGTGCAAATAATGCACATACAGTATATTTGATACACAACAGCATTATGATGCATTATTTGTGTGTGGCATCATGATACAGCATACTATATATTACAAGTTGCTGTTATTTGTTTTCATTTAAGTATATCATTAATTATTAAGTCATAAAAACGCTGACCTGTTTAGGCCATGGCAGGCAGTGCCCAGAGTGCGCCTGAGGTGGCATAGAGTAGTTGCCCCTTTATGCACATTCTCAATGTCTAGAGGCAGCTCACTGAAGAGGTAGTCATTGAGTGGAGCAATCACCTCTCCCACTGTGCTGCAAACAGGATAAATAGAAATAGAATTCATTCATACAACATTTCTGCTCTGTGTACACAACTGCTGTTTTAGTTTGACCTGCTTATAAAAATATATCTTTGAAACATCGCACAAAAAGACTACAGCAAGACCAGCGGTCCAGAACGTGGCAGATAATATATTGACAAGGTTCATTGATATGCAAAAAGTTAAAATAGCAAACAGTGTTTCACATATTTAAATCCCTATGCTTGACTGACAGGATGTGACTATTTACTGTAAATGATAAAATGCTGGTTAATGGGGAATATAAAAGAAGGCAAACATAACTGTGACACTACAATACAGCAAAAAGTGACATTTACAAATCTACTTGATATTAGGATTCAAAAGAAGTAAGACAAAGATTGTTATGCATGGAGCAAACAGGCCCTATGTAAAGCTTATTTTTAAAAGAGAGTTTTAACAACTGATAGCAGTATTTATTTAGACAAGCAGTAATTGTACCTGGATGTGTTCAGCTCCTGCAACTTGTCAAGGAATAAGGTATGGGCTGGTTTTGCAGGTGGTCCTGTAGAAGGGACCATGTTGACAGAAGCCTGATCTGGAGGAAGCTTCTCATCATCTGTGCATGCGAGAAAGATAAAATGAAACGTTAATGATACATATTGACAGCTCTGAATGAGAAAAATGGGGTATTGAAATATATGTAAATATATTATAAGCACAATTGCACACTGCCTTTTGTTTGTTTTGTACGTGTATAGAAATGTTGTGTGATTTGTTATGAAAACAGCTAAAGTGCCAACCTGAGCTCTCATCCCCAGTGTCTGTATCACGGGGAACAGCGAAGTGTAGAGGAGTGACTAGGCCATTGTGTGGATGCTGGTACCACAGTACCAGCTCCTCCAGTGTGCGGAAGCAGTTAACCTGCACCCCCTGTGTTGTCTGTGATGAATACACATACCACACACACAACACAGAAGTCATTGAGTCAACGTCCAGTGTAAATTACAAGAGCATGGGGGAATGTTGGAAGTCTGTTATTACATCAAACGTGAACTGGAAAGACTGCAGAAAAAAAGTGAGAAACAGGGGTGAGACTGGAAGGTGGGTTTTCCCACTTTTAGAACCTCAAAGTAAAAGAAAACTGGAAGTAAAAAAAGAATAAGTTATGACTGCCGTCACAAAGAATTGCCTTAACGTGTGAGATTTGCTTAACGAGCTGCGTTTTATTTTTTTGACTCCTTTACCAGGGTTAAAAATTGAAAATGCGCCAAATGATATAATTTTTGTTATGGAATTGGTACAGTCTAAATTATATCAAACAGAAATGTTAGACTATTTTGACTCAATTACTGATCCTCTATTAGATCAAATAATATTAGGCCATATGAAATCAGAATTACAAAATAATAAAAACATAAGCTAAGGTGGGGGCGGTTTTTCTGAGGGGGAGCCAAAAATCTCAGACAATGTAAACCCCTGTTGTGGTACCGGCACTGGGGGTGCATTCATTAAGACATTCTGGAATATAATTAAATCCTTTTTTTCTTCCTTGTCACTTGATAACCTTCCTTTGATTTAAAGAGAATGGAAGTTCTAATGAGAAAGACGTAGCTACAAGGTTACGTCTGCTTTCAAAGATGTTGCATTCTCCAGAGTAACGGCCTTACTAAGTTCCGTTCAATTTCTACAGTGAGAACATTGGTTCTCATGCCGTTTTACATTTATTCCCAAATGGTAAATACCTGATTTTGAGAGGGACGATAAAAATGTTTCACATTATTGGATCAAATGCATGAAATCATAAACCAAATGTCTTGATAGATATTCTCTGTGATAGTTAACTAAAGGACCTTCCCAAACCCTCCTTTTCAACATCTACAGCTGTCCGGATAGGATTTAGAATGCTCTTTCTCGTATTCGTCATATTTGTTTTTCTATTTTGTGACGAAACTGACAAGTCGGATCGGCCTGAAGTTTCTGCCCGTTAAAAGGTTGTTTTTTTTCCTCGCCACAGTCGCCAACTGCTTGATCATGGAGGAATTTGTTGGGTCTCTGTAGGATAATGAATAAAGAGTTGGGTCTAGACCTGATCTTTCTGGAGAGCACTTTGAGACAAAGGTTGTTATGAATTGGCGCGTTATGAATTGGCGCTATATAAATCAAATTTGATTTGATTTTGATTTGACTATTGTGTGGCTACTATAATGTATGACAGGAATCACTTAAAAGATAATTTAAAACAATAATAAGGAAGAAGTCATTAAAGCAAAACAGATCCCACAATATCCAAGAGTCCTGCAGGATAAACAAAAAGGCAAGTGTGTGACTAGTGACTTAGAGAAGCACATCCTGGGAGAGTAAATATATGCATATAAGGTTTATAATGACGACAGTGGAAAAACCACTGAAATTGCAACTGATTTTAAGGTCTTCAGTTCAATCCAGGCGATCCTTTCCAAGTCTCAGTCTTAAAAAACAGCTGCCACACTTTCATTATTAAGCTGGCTTCTTAAATTTTACTACGCAGACATGTCAAAAAACCACAGCTGATTTGCAGTTGAGACTGTGAAAGTGTTTGCTTATTAGGTCTTGCCTAGTTCCCTCACCTACAGCATATGTGTGCTTGTTTAGATGCAAACCTTTTGCTTTTAATTTTCCTATAAGGCTATCACTGACTTCCAAGTTACAGCCAAGAGTCATCATGTCTAATACAAACATTAAAAATAAAGACCTACATACACATAACAAACAAACATGCCCATTAGGCAACCATCTAATGTGTGGGCTGGGAAGGAATCTGAAGCGTAAAAACAATTTCTCCTCTGTGCTGCAAACATGCCATTCCAATAACAAAGTTAGTGAAGCAGAAACCGAGCCATACGGAGAAGAAACACAAACATGTTCCTGTTCTCTTTACAACAGGAAGTAACAAACCCTTGTTTGATCCCTCTGACCGCATGTCTTTCTCTCTGTGTTTCCAGAGAGTGCCAGAGGGTTTCAGGCCTTTACTTTCCTCTCTTCCCCCATCTTAGTTTTTTAATTAGGAGATGAACACTCACCTGAACTGCTAAAAGGCCGTCTGCATCCGGAAGAATGCGATAAGTGTGAACATGACACTGGAACCTTTGAAAACAAAAAAATTTGTTTGATCATCATGGCATTGCAAATTGTTATAAAACGCTTCTGACCCAAAACATTCAAAGAGAAAATATACTTATATGCATTGTTACATGTATCGTTTGAGAACGGGCCAGATACTTAGTTCAAGTTAAAGGCAATTAAATGTAGGTAAGAGGGAAAAGGCTCTTTAACAGAAGATGTTTGTCATGGATTCTTTTAGATATGGTAAGTGAGTAACTTAGTTCTTTATCGATTATTTCAGGGGAATTTGTTTTCAGGCGGCACGTGAAGATGAATGGCAGTTTGTATCCATCAGCTGCTCTATGGAAGAAAGGCAAACAATGAGAGCAGAATAACCATAAACAAAGGTGGGGCAAGGTTAAAGAAATTAAAAGTTGGCCTGACCTATTGAAGAAAGAACCAAGGAAATACGGAGCAAATATGAGCAGCCGGGCTGGGCTTTCAGGAATGTGTCTGGCTCGGCTGATGAGCAGTCAGCGTAGTGCGGTCACTGGGGCTCCCGCCCTCTTTCAGGGGCCCCAAGGAAGAAAGAAGGGTAAGCGAAGAAAGAAGAAGCCATGGGCCAGGGTTGACTGGTGGTTCGAACAGGATAGGCTAACATTTGGAGAGGGTGTATGTTTGAGGTTGGCTAAGCCTTTACGCAGCCATTCTTCGCCGCCTGCTGGCATGCGATGCAGAAATGGATGGATGTGAGAGGAGCATGAAGCTGCTGAATCATTTTACAGATGGGCACATTCTGCAGAAATGCTGGGTCTAAGAAGAGCACAAGACATTATATTTCCATCTGGTTTCACATAAAGTAGAACTTATATCCTCCACAGCATCCAGAGTAGATCATTGAGTGTTTTCACAAAGCGTGGAACATAAAATAAGATGTATGAAGTACATTTTTATAGCTTCCATAGATAACCCTGGTGAGAACAGTCACATACCCTTGCATCTTTCTTCAATTACGAGGTAGGATTTATTCAGCATGACAACTGTATACTTAAAAATCCATTCACACAAGCTCAAAGATGCCCACATAACAGTTATGGTCTAAGATATCTTAATAGAAGCGAGGCAATCATGTTATTGTGAAAATGCATTTTTTGGTCGGTGAATAAATGCATGTAGGTGTGTGTGTGTGTATACTCACAGCAGGCACAATGCATAGGCTCCTGGCACAGACTCACTGTCTCTCACTAAATAACTGCCATCCCTCCTTGCCCTTGCCAGCAAGTCCTCAGCATGAACACGGCTGATGTCCCCATGATACCATGCTGCCATAGTCATGGCAATCAATGGAGCAGGATATGTTCATAAAAATAATCCACATGAGGTGAGGAACTTGACATAACAAAACTCAAATGGACGTTTATCTTGACTTGCTCAGTTGACATCCCTTTGGAGCTCTGCGGCAGTGCAGACAACCACACACCATGTCTACATCAGACCGCACTTCCTGCGTCTCTTCTGGGTCATACATCCTGTTGAATGAAAGGCTGAAAGAAGCATCCAGATAATTGAGAGGTGAGTCCACTTCAATAAGGTCTGCTCCACAACAGAAACTCCAGTCCAACTTCAAGATAGTCTCTTGGTATAGAGAGATCCTGTCTCAGTCTTTGGTTGTACGTTGATGCACCCAGGTGGGTGTGTTGCTCCAACAAACACAGAGCATCACAGCAGCGCAAAGGAAGGAGGTAAGGAGAAAATAGCAAGAGGTGCTACGCACGCTGAGAGAAGCAGCCGCCCCTGAGGCAATAACTCTAGCTTAACCACAAAAACAAGCCCTCCTTTTGCCCCAAAACAAAAACTCCACATGCAAACAACAGCAAAAGAAGAACCAAGAATGGCAAAAAAACAAATTAAGCCGCACACATGGCGCCCACACGCTCACACAGCACAGATACAAACATACCAGATTGATCTCAGTCAGCACTAAATCCAGACAGCCATACAGCAGAAAGCAGACTAATTCAAATGATTTCCCAGTTCTGTTTCCATATAAGGGAATAATAACACCCTCAAAAACGTTCAGCTGATGGCTGCAGTTGTCTTTGCTTCTTCCAGGGCCAGATTCCATTCACAGCGTCTGGTTGGATGTGAGTCTTGCTTTCATGCTGGAAGTTTGTGTGCTGGCGTCCCGTCCACGCCACACTGGTGTGGCCTTCATCAGTTCGTCAATGGGCTGTCAGAGGAGAAAGAGGGAGCAGTGAGGCGGAGGACAACCCCATTTCAGCTCAGGGCAGACAGAGGAAGTGGCTCGACATTCCAGATGGCGGACATAACTAGGAAAATTTTTGCAAGGGGCTCAACTTATACACCAGTGTGTGAAACAGCAGACTGCTTCCTTTCTCTCTCTCCCCCCTCTTGAAATCGTCTTAGCTCGGCCCCTGCCTCCATCCCTTACGTCAAATTCAAATAGAAAAAGCAGCTTTCCTCTCACTGTTTGGTTGCTGGATAATCCCAATTTCCCCCCCTCTTTTTTTTTATCTTTATCTTGTGGAATTTCTTCCTCTGGCAGACGTGTTGTTTTTTTTGGACCCCGTCTTTCTCCTGCACCCACCTTTTTCCTTTTGTCATCCTGTGGCTTCCCTTTTCTTTTTGCTCAGTAATTCCCTTTCAGCAAAAATGAGTCTCCATATGGTTATGATCATCCCTCACTTTCTAATTTTTGCCCTCTTAGAACATCGTCTGTTTTCAGCCCTCCTTCTCCCCTCCTCCTTCTTAGCTGTCCTAAACACTGTGGGAAGTTGTTTGGTTTCACTGCACAGTCCACTGCACCCCAGCAGTTCCTCTTAATAATGCTGGGCGCTCTCAATGGAACATAGCTGTAAGATGCTGTATACAGGAACAAACATGCCATTGAGTGGGGCTCGGATGACTCAATGATGATGAATATCAGCTGCATACTGTGATGAAAACAATGGCAATATTCAGAAATTTTGTTTTAACATGGCCGTGTGGAGTTTTTATACCCTAGCACATGGATGCATTCGGAGCCAAATTACAAATCAATGCCATGACATTTAGGCTGTGGAACTGAATAACACCATTGCTAAAATGGTGTTAATGAGTTCAATGGTGTTATTATGTTGTTATTATGGATCCCAGCATTTTCTTTGACTTACTTTGTCTGTGATTGGTCTACCCTGATATTTCTGCCCTTCCCCAAATTAATTTCGCCCCCAATGTCAAATCCTAACCAATCCAACCAACCACCGCAATTAATCAGGGATAGTTCTTAGTCTCCGAGACATTAATTCAAACAGATTTACACAAACAGTATACCTCAGGAACCAATCCTATTAACTTGCAGAGAGGGTTACAGGTAAATGAGGGGGAGTGGAGGAAAAGCCTCGTGTAGTTATGAAATGTTGGCGGATGTGTTCTCTCTTCTGGTACAAATGCTTTAAAGAAGAAGTGGTACGCTTACTGAATTTTGGATTTGCATTGCCAGAAAACCTTTTTAGAAAATGTCATGCAAGACGGCTCAAAACCTATATTAAAAAGCACAATTTTGACTGTTTAGCCTTTTGGAAATCATTTTGATGTAATAACATTGACCTTGGTGCATTTACGTCCTTTGAATAAAATGCTCTTAAGCACAAAGCAGAATTATCAGCAACAATTTTTATACACATTCAATCGTAACTTCTGCTACACAACTGTTTATGTAGGATTTCTGAGAGCGGATTTAACTTGGTATCAGTAAATATGACAGTCAAGGATTTTGACTTTTATCTCAGCCAATGTAAATGTGAATCCACTTATTGGTACATATTTTTGAAAATCACTCTTCATGTTGGCAAAATAATCTCAGTAAATATAAAAAAATATATATTGTTTTGTTCAGAAGACACCCTTAGATGGAATGGCTGAATGAAAGCTCTGTAATATTCTGAGACTAGAAAACCTTCAAAGAGTGCAAACGTTCAACAAGGCAGCTCAGATTCCCCATGATGTCCTTGTATTTAAAAGCAGTGTTCCCATGAGGGTCTGACTCTGATAATATGATTACTTGCTAATCAAATCTTTCAATCTTATCAAATCCGTTTGAATTTTTTGTTTTTGGTCCAAGCTTCGCAGGCATTATTGATTGAGTTAAAAGCAAAACTCTTATATTTTCCATTTCCCTGAATGGGTGAAGAACATCTTTTTTGTTTTTCAAATTTTCAATCCAGATGATGATCCATCTCATGGAAAACATTCCATTGACTGCTCCTTGGGCCATATCCTACCCTTTCAAAAAAACAACCAAAAATAATTTGTAACTTTTTGGGTTTTCCTGTTTATAAAGACCAAAGAAACCAACTCCAGAAACAAATCTGAGCCTCTTTGGCATTGATAAAAATTTGAGTCACACAGCTTTGACATGGTTGAAATTACAACAGCTTGTCATCTGTTCTAAACACACCAGCTCCACTAAAAGATATTTTTTTTAAAAAAGGTCGAATGATGGAATCTAGCCACTGTTAAACAATAACAACATTAAAGAGATTAGGGGAGTCTGAGAGAAAAAGGCTTAAAGTTATGTACATGCAACAAGGAAGCTATGACTGTCGCAAAAATAAGTTTAGCAAGAAAGATTCACTTTTCAAAGTATATCACTGAGAGTTCAGGAAACGCAAGAACACATTAAATGTCCTTAAAAGCATTTCCACCAGAGGTCATAACTGGCTATGCAAAAACAAAAGGTGGTCTAAAACAGAGAGTTAACATTTATAGACGGCTCGACAGATACTTTTAGAGGTAATGTTTTTAGAAGCGCTAGGTTGTCTGCATTTCACAAATCCAGCTAGATTGATTTTCATCCAACTTAACTTAAAATATACAACAGGAGTGTTGTGCAAAGTTTTTTTCTTCTTTTCTTTTCTTTAACATTGCAAGATGGGGCCTTTTGGAACACTTCTGTCAATTACACATAAACTACTTAAGAAATTACCATGAAACTTGGCGTGAGGGTGGGGCATGTGCCAAAGAAGTGATTTCATTTTGGAGATAAGGCTTCAAGAAATGGTAAAGGGTAAATGGACTGTATTTATATGGCGCTTTTCTAGTCTGCTCAACCCCAAAGCGCTTCTCAACACAGGCCAGCATTCACCTATTTACTCAAACATTCATACGGTGATGACGGAGGCAGCCATTCAAGGCGTCACCTGCTGATGATGAATAGAATAGAATAGAATAGAATAGAATAGAATAGAATAGAATAGAATTGAATAGGAAAACTTTATTAATCCCCAGAATGGGGAAATTTAGTGGTTGCAGCAGCTCCAGCATACAAATTTTCTGGATAAAAAAATACACATAGAATAGTAACCATTCACACCATCATTCACTTACCAATTGAACAGCCATTGGGAGCAACTTGGGGTTCATGTATCTTGCTCAACGACACTTTGACATGCAGCCTGGAGGGACCGGGGATCGAACCACCGATCTTCAGACAAGTGGACGACCGCCCTACCAACTAACTACTAACCTGAAAAAGCCTCAGTCAAACCCTGCGCTCAAGTCGAAAAAGTTATGTACCTGTTTTATCGGGTAGTCTTAGTCAGGTAAAGGATACAGCCATGAGTTTTGTGCACACCACAGGGAATTAATTATAAATTTATTAACATGCAGTTTTTCCACCAGACTTTAAATAAAGGCTCGATCAGATTGCTATGAAAGACATACGGGAGAAAGAAATTCACTCCCTTCAGTCCATCTATGAGTTTCTGTACATAAATGAGCGCAGAGAATACTGCTACTCAGAGTAGGGGACATGGGTTGGGCCCCAACGTCACTTCCTGCTACAAGCATCTTCAGGTGTGTTAACATGGCGGGGCACCTGGTGCACCTGGTGCTAAACATGGTGCAGCTGGTAAATATTCTCTTCCTTCTTCTTCCATTTTTTACCACAATTTTCTTTGTACAGTAACACGAATGAATATCAGTTATGACCAATTAAACGCAAACACTTAAAAAAAAAGGAGTCCAAATGCTATTTCTATTTGAAAGACCATTTATTTAAAGTATATAAGGCGTTTTAACACGATTCTAATTGAACTGTGTTTCTGTTTATCACTACACAGCAAGTCTGAATATTTAAATTTAAAAGCTTTATTCATGTAGTTCCAATGACTTTGAGGACTATAAAGGGTAGTGAACAATATACTTGATCTTTGTTATGATTATGAAGGGGGCCTTGGAAAATGTATTCCCCTGTAAGGGGTCCCCGCCTCCAAAAAGTTTGAGAACCCCTGCTAAGTACCAAAAATGTACATTCAACTCTCAAAAATACAGAAAAAACTTTGAACGAAAACATAAACATTTTTTCAGAATCATTTCAGACTGCAATGAGTCTGTTGCTTTGACATAATTGTTACTTTCGGTGAGTAGAATTGCGATATTAAAAGACACAATCCTCCTATTATGGATAAGAAATGATTGCTTGTTGATAACCATGTGCTCATAAGCCCTCTCCTTCTGAGTGATGGCAGAAGTAGACTTTCAACTTCAAACAAATCACCTCAGTTGGAACAAAAACATAAAGCTCTAGGGTAAGCAATGTGTTTGTGTGTAAGTGTGTATGTGTTTCAAGTGATTCAATCATTCGAATCAGTAATGGCGAACTAAGTACTGAACGTAAACAAAGGTTTTTGTCGGTTATACTAACATTACGTCACACAGTTCAGTGATAAGGAAGCATTCTTCTTGTCAACAACCAATGTACCTCCCCCTCAATATGGTAACACACTGAAGACTGTGTTAAGAGGTAATACCCTGGTGCTTTAACACACTGGGACGTGTCAGGAGTCACTTCAAGGGGCAATGTTGACCACCTATATAAGGTGCTTGCAAAAAAGGCAGCAGATTAACTGTAAGGGGCTTATGTGACTATATGTAACCTCAAACAGCCAAAACCAGAAAACAAAATCCAAAATAGACATGTCAGCATTACAGGGACAGAAAATGAGATTATGTTTTTACGTTTTTTCTGTTTCCATAATCTGGATAGTACTAAGTGGTAGACAAAAAAACATCTTACTTTGAACTGTGTAAATGGACTAGAAACCTGAGCTATACCACATTATAATTAATACACAATGGCGTGTCTGAAATCTCCTACTTTTTATCATTACTATATGTATTGCATTCATATAGTAACAGGTGCTTTGATTTGATTCAAGAGCTGTTGACCCAGAGCTGACCTATAATTTGTTAAGCTCCTTAGAGGGATGGACATGAAGGGGAGGTAAGTTTAGTTCCATTTCATTAATTTACTCCATCCTTGACATAAATAGCTACTCCCCTGACTTAAAGCCCGTCATTACTGAAGAGGTCTGAAAGTAAACTAATGTAAACACAGTGAGTAGTGCCTGAGCAATGATGGAGTGTGTTGGTTGATTCATCAATTCAACTCAGCATAGTTACATATTTTGTTGTCATTTTGAAGCTGCTCGGAATGTCCTCACACTTATTTACTTTATACTATTTGCTCTTTTTTAAAACAGTCAAAATAGATAGGAGCACAAATAGAACCAAGTCTAAAATTTGACATTACAGCTAAAGGTAGTAACTATATCCCCTTGGACAATGTTTAAAATTGTCATTTAACCATGTAGGATCCAAATACATATATGCAACCTGCTACTGGAAAACATATTTTTGCTTCTTCAGATAGACCTCGTCATTGCAGACAAATAGCAGGGTGACATAAAAAATGAATAAATAAACATAATGAGAAAAACATTTGGAGAAGCAAATGTTTAGTGCTCCTGTGTAGCATTTGTGGCATTGCATTGAATTCTGTCCATCGGTTTAGAAGAACTGTGAACAGAAGGACAATGGAGGGACATGGAGACCCTATATGCCTCTTATGGCGGGGTCATAAAAAGAAAGGATTAAAATATTGGAACATTATATATAGGAAAATTATTATTATAGAAACATTATACACAATTCAATATTAACATCTGTCACACATATTTGTAGATTAGTCATTTTTTAATTTTTGTGGTGTTTTTTTCCCGTAAAACGTCCTTTTCTTTTTCAAAGTCAATACGTTTTCATTCCAACCAAATATGTAACAATGCTTTCTGCCTTTTGCTGGGACTTGCCATTTGTAACCCACATATAAGCATTAACACTCCTGGGGTTCCTTGCACAAACGTTAATACATCAGAGTCACACATTTCTAACAGTAGACCGGCAAGTTACATCTTGAACACTAGGATTATGGGAGCGGCTTAAATATATGAATTATAGCAACTGTGTATTTATTTCCCTTTGCCCTCCAGGCTGAAGAACAGGTGGCATAATTAACAAAACACTAATGCTGTGTTATCTAGGCAACATTAAAGAGAGCTCCAACCTTTAGCTTATATCAAAGTCTAATAGAGGCCAACACAAACATCCACCTCTAATAGGTTATCCTTGACGGCTATGGCGTGAAAATCCATCAACAAAACCGACCATCCACCTCCCTCATTAATCAATCAATTACAGCTGGCCGCAGGAGTGAGAAGATCCTCCAGCAATCCAACAAATGGGTTTACCTCTACGGCAGCATGCCAATTGAGACTGGATCTTCTAAAAAAGGTCACTGCCAATGATTGTAGGTCCCGTAGGAGACCTGGAAGCCACTTAAAGCTGTGCCTCTCCTTTAAATAAGGTGACACAACTAACATATTCAAGGACTCCACAGCAAATTATGTCAAATATCCCAAATGTCAGGGAAGAAAAAACAAAAATTAGAAGGAAAGTTAGCTGAGTCTAAATATCCGAGCATATTATCTTAAAGTTACCTAACGCTATCATACGAGATTCTAATGCTACCTTCTGCACCAAACATAAACTGTGGATCTGATTAGCATGATTTATTGAGCAGCGTTATAGTTGTTTCTTGAACAGCAGTAAGTCAGCAGGTCAATTAGATTTCGATAAACCTGCCATGAGCACAGATTCCAGAAAGCTTTGAAGACAAGCCATCTGTCGTTCCAGCTCCTATAACAACCGAAAATCCAACTAATGCCACTCTACCATCTAAGCCATAGCAAGTCCTTTGACATTCACACATAGTCCATTTAGACTTTTAACCTTTGCGAGGCTGTAATAACATTAAAGTTAGTTAAAAATTAAAAATTAAAATTACTTAAACAATTACTTAATTTTAGCATTTCTTGTTTTCAACCAGGTTTTCAAGAATCAAAGACTTCCGGGTAATTTTCCCCTCAAGCTCCTCTTACATCAGTGGAAGTTTTTCCTCTCCCCTAAAATTGCTTATAAATTAGGCTACCATCTTATTTTCTGAGCATTCATATTTTAGAAAATGAGACTAGAAAAAAACATTTTTTTAAATGTGTGTTGTTCATTCTTGTTTGAAAAAGATGACACATTGGCAGGCATGAGTAGACTGATCTCATGATGATTAAATGGACGGACATACTCTTAATATATATGGCTAGGAAAAAATTAAAGGATTTCTGGTATGTGCAAAATGTAAACATTCTTGCGATCATCCTGCAGTGCATGTACTGCAGCATATTTGAGATGGACCCAAAAGCTAATAAGGACAAAGTGACCTAAACAATTTTAGTCCAGGATTTATGCCTGATCATTGTTCTCCATGCCTGTTCCACTGTTTCAAAACGCCGTTTGTTCTGTTAAAGTCACATAGACATTATTTTTACACCTGCTGTGGACCAAAACAGTAATGTTCTAATGCATTAATCAGATTTCCTCAAAAACTGCAAGCTGTGTAAGCTGAAGGGAGGGCTCCAAGGTTGGGAGGTCATAGTATAAGAGCGAAGGGGAAGCACAAATTGGCACTCACACACACCACACGCGATCAACAGTGACAGAAGTCCGACGACGGCAGAGAGTTCCCACTGACAGAACTGAAGACAGGGTAAGTTAACCCTTTCTCTACCTGACGGACAGCACAATAGAAATAAACTGAGATTTGAACAACCTCAGATAATAGTATGGTAATTATTTTTCAACTTCAACTTTATTCAGCATTATTGCACGTTTACTGAATGTTGGTTCACTGTTGTTATCACACAGCATAATAAAGCTTCAATCATTCAACTATTTTTAAGTTGGTACAAAATTTGCCGGATATTTTCCTACATTATTTTACTAAAATCATTGATGAAATCTACAAGGACAATATTTAGAAATTATAATTCATTCATTCATAATCCGTTATCTCTTATCCTGTTCAGTATCTCAGGTCTGGAGCCTGTATCCACTGTGCCATGACAAACCACTCATGAGTCATAGGTGAAACTAATGAGTGAAGGCTCAGGATATGGTCAAAACTGTCAAAAATTGAAAAGAGTGATGATGTCTTCTTTAATTTACTTTTTGCAAATGCATTTAAAGTTATGTTATTGCATTAAAAAGAATGAAATGGAATAAAATAAAATGACATTAAAAAATATTCTGTGCACCCTGTAGTGTTAAATTTGTCAGTATAAGACACTTTACTAACTCTTTCCTTTCATTTCTTTTTTTTGCAGACTGGATCTCTAACTTTGCCATCAACATGTCAAAGTGAGTGTAAAGAATTTTACGACTTATTCACTTCTTATTCAGTACATACTCTCAACTGTTCAGGTTCTTTTTTCTATGGAATTATAAAACGTTAACCAGTCTTGAATCCTGCAGCAGTAACATCCATTCAAATTGAAAGTAAAAATTTCATGTTAAGATGTTTGAAACTTTTCACATTAAACAAGAACAAGAAAGAATCAGGAACCAAGTAGAGATCAAAACTTAAAAGTAGGGGTCTAATATCTCGGCAGAAAGAAATACGAGAGTTTTGCATCTTTCAGGTTATGAATAAAACTTGAGTGAGATGATTGACAGAAAAGCATTCATAGGATTATCTGGCCCACACCTGAAAGCGGTAAACATCACCGAGGATTACTTGTTTGCTTCTGGCTACATTCAGAGTGCCTGGTGTGCGCAGGAGGATAAGTCATGCTAGGAATGAAAACTTAATAATACGGGACCTTGAATCAAAATTCCACAGGTTTCACAACTAAAAATTCTGCTGCAATAGGATTTATTAAAGACATTTTCAAGAATCTAATCAAACAAAAGCTGCTTAATTGATTGTAAAGTGAAGTGAAACATGACATTTTCATCCAAATTATATTGAAAATTTAAACGTATTGAGTTATCAAATGACTGATTATTCCTCATGTCCAGATTAGACATGTAGCAGGTGCCTTTTCATCCTACACACTAATCCGTGGGAGTGGGAGTGGGGTGGCAGGTGGTGGGCTGAGGGTATTCTGCAATTAGAAGGGACATCTAGATTCTATTACATAAGAATGCTAGAGGTTGGTCAAAGAAAGTATATTGTTGTAACATAAGAACAGTTAGGTTTTATGATGGGGGTGCAGTTCTGCACAGCTTATGTTTAATCAAATTAATTCTGTGAATCTTTAAGTGATAAAAGTGTGAAGTAACAATCTTCACTGTCTATGGCTTTTTTCTCCTTTCAGGGTATTTAAGAAGACCAGCGGCAATGGACATGTAAGTGGCCTCCACATATAATCATGACAGGGCATAAATTTGGGTTTAGGGAGGAGTGCAGTTTGTATGTTAGTCTTCCAACTCCCCGAAATAACTTTCCTCTCTGCTTCCTCTGCTTCTCTCAGATTACTTTGTACTTGGCAAAGAGAGACTTTGTGGACCATGTTGATTCAGTGGAAGTAGTTGGTGTGTGCCTGTTCATATACCCTCACATTTGCACACATACGATAAATGTGTGATTGATCAACAATTGATATATTGTTAGATTGAATGCATTCTCTCATTCACAGACGGTGTTATTAAAGTGGAGCCATCTGGTCTCAATGGCAGAAAAGGTATTCACCTCATCTCTGCCGGTATATAGAGTTATAGAACGTTAAAGCTTGTAACCAATTAAAACAAATCATTTTCCTTTGCAGTATTTGTCTATCTTGCTTGTGCCTTCCGTTACGGAAGCGACGACTTGGATGTTATGGGGCTGTCCTTCAGGAGAGACATCTGGATCCAGCGGGTTCAGGTGTATCCACCCACAGGTGAAAACACAACCAAGTCAGAAATGCATGAATTCCTCCTAAAGAAAGTCGGAGAGCAAGGTCAACCTTTCTCCTTCCAGGTAAAGAAATAGATTAAAAATGATACTGATCAACGCTAAATCATTGCCTCGCTTTTTCCTTACCAGTCACCACCTTAAAAATGGTATTTATTAATGTGTATTTTTCCAACTTTCTCCTTCAGATACCCACAGATCTGCCGTGCTCAGTCTCGTTACAGCCAGGGCCAAATGATGCTGGCAAGGTATTGACAATGACAATTTTTCTGGAGTCTGATAAATACCATTTTAACTGTTTGACAAACATATCTTCTACTATGGTCTTGTTCTGTTTTAGGCTTGTGGCGTGGACTATGAGGTCAAAGGATACATCGCCAATGCTTCCAGCAGTACAGATGAGGTCATTGAAAAGAAGTGTGTACGCCCATAATCAAACTGTCAACCCCTGTTTCTACTGCAATGTCATGTTATAGCAGAATTTAGGACACAAAGTGGGTTAATCTGACAACCTTTACGTGATTTTATTCTGGTGTCAGGGACACATGCCGTCTGATGATTCGCAAAATACAATTTGCACCAGCTAACAACAAGGCTGGACCCAAGGCCGACATAACCAAGCAGTTTATGATGACGGACAAACCTGTTCATTTGGAAGCCTCCCTTGAAAAAGAGGTACAAAATATACGCTTATCTAATATTACCAAAATGAATGCTGATTTTAATCAGTGATTCTAATCTTAAGATCTACTACCACGGAGAACCCATCAAAATCACCGTAAAAATCAACAATGAAACCAACAAGGTTGTGAAGAAAATCAAAGTCTCAGGTGAGTAGTGAGGAAAGTTAGATCAAAGTTTAAGATCGGATTGACTGTGTTTGTTTATAAATGTTGAAAGACAAACAAGGAATATTAGTAAGGGATTAAATGTGTACAGTGTGTTTATACATTTCTGTTTTTCTGTTGAATTTTCTAATAGAGCAATTATCTTTCTTTTAGTTGAGCAGCTAACAAATGTGGTGCTCTACTCATCTGACACTTACAGCAAGGCGGTCTGCTCAGAGGAGTTTGGGTGAGGCTTTCCTTCTTAGTTCCATCGTTAATTTAGTCGAATTAACGATTTTTTTCTGCCAGATTAAGAAATAAATCTGATCTTTGGCTTTTTGAAAATCTGTTGTAAAAATGCATTATTATTCATTTCATTACTAAACACAGGGAGACAGTAAACTCCAACTCTACCTTTGAGAAGACCTTACAGATAACCCCTCTGCTATCCAACAACAAAGAGAAGCGTGGTCTCTCAGTGGATGGACGGCTAAAATACGAGGACACCAATCTAGCGTCCACTACCCTGTAAGCCCTTCTCATCGTAGGGCTTAGACTGAGCCCAGGACAGAGTGTCATTCTCTTATGGAGTGGTGTAGATAAAACACTATATTGTGTCATCCACTTATCGCGCTTAAGTCCAAATCTTCTGGCTCTGAAAGGCAAACTCTTGCTGTCCCCTCACAGGAGTACAGGTGAAAAAGACATGCAGGGAATCATTGTGTCCTACAAAGTAAAGGTCAATCTAATGGTGTCCTCTGGAGGGTAAGGCTTGACTCAATATATAAAAAACAATAATGTGAGATATTGTGTTGAATTGTGTAAGGTAACATGTGTTTATTGTTTTTCTATAACAAAAAGCCTGCTGGGCGGACTAACAGGAAGGTAAATATTGATTCCCATTCTTTTTTAGCTACGTGAAACTTATGGATTAATGCATACATTACTATTCATTCTTAATACTAAAACTTTATTTTCAGTGATGTCACAGTGGAACTTCCTCTGATTCTGATGTCCCCAAAACCTGCAGGTGAGTCCAGTATTTTCTGTATAATTGCCACAAATACATCAATAACTGAAAATAAAAAGTATGGATTTCTGAAACTAAAGTGATTACATTGATTTATGTTGCATATATCCTCCGCTGGTATCCATTTATTGCATGCTACCACTAACCCTGAGCAGAAGTGTGAGTATAAAATATTCTCTATGAAAAAACATGAATTACTATACATGTTACTTATATTTTCCTCTTTTCTTATGAACCACAGCAAATTGGAATAAAGGCCTCTTTAGTTCAGGTGAGGTCAACTCTGATTAAGTGATTTTACAGTGTCCACCTCTTCAAGCACTACACTGCATCTACTATGTGATAAATATCTAACTTAAATGTTCAAATTAGATGCTTGACACATATCAACGTTTCAATCAAAGGGCATTTTTTATTTAAAGAGAGGCATTTGCATAATATTGGTTCTGTGGTCTTCTGAAAAGAGCATAGAGATGATGGACTTGAAATATTACCTTTGATTCACGGTTGCTCCATCTCCAAAATTATTTTTTTGTCAAATCATCAAATTACTACTTACTCCTACTACTACTTATTAAAGCACGTTATTCAAAAAATCAATAATTGCAATTTACCTGATTTACCCTTGGGTTTCAACAGAACTGGATGAAATGCTTCCCATGAGTCATGTTGGTGTAATGTTGAACCCACAACCTCTGCTTTTTGCCATTTTCATGCCAACAGGGAAGACATCTCACTTGAGACCATGGAAGGTTGAGACGAACAGCAAGCAAAAAGTGTTTCTCTGACAAAGGAACACAAAACGGAAAAGGAACTCATCAATGGAGAAAAGCATGAAGTGTAATTATGTGACAAAGGTCTCTTATTTCACCTGTACATAAATATTGTTATTAGGCACTCCCACAATAGTGTGATTACAAAAAAAGGAGAATTTCAGTGATGCTTCTATAAATGCCATTGTAGCATTAAATAAATATATGTATGTATTGTACAATTTCTTTGTCAAAGAAATACCCTATAGTATAGTTAGTTTGGACTTTTATTTAAATGTGATATAAATAGTAAACATGCAGAGCTTTGTTCTTTCATCCTGGACCTTTTTTGCCATAAATGTTCACCTATTGTTCAGCGCTAGGTTGCATTTTTCCAAAAAACTCCTATTCAGGTTAAGCTGTATGGATGAAATAAATAAACAATTGTAATGTAAAGTATTACTTTGACATGTTGTGCTTATTAGTAGCATTAAAACAAGGATTTTTAGATTGATGAGGCTCCCGCATGGCCCACTCATATACAAAACAACGGCTTTAGAGAGGTTTGCTTCTCCCTGACCAATCCTATTCTCTGTGCTCCTCTGGATAATGCCCGCCTTAGATATGGTACTTATTCTAATCATTAAGCAGATGACACACAGTTGTGCCTTCCAGTTTAAACCATTAAACCAATGACCAGAGGATGTCAAGCTCTCTACAGGAATATCTGACTTATACTGAAAAGTGGGTGATGAATTAAATTTCCTTCCAGCAGTGAAGTCAAAGTTCATCAAGATTGTGGAAAGAAAACTCTGAGTCCTATTTGATAGTGATTTAAATGTTGTCAGATGTATAACTAAGCTTGTTCATTCATATTGCAACCACTTCTAAAACATATGACATAAGACCTACCTTAAATTGTAGATCATAAAAACAAATGTGAATTGTTCAAAATGAATGAAATAGAACATTTTGGAGGGACCTAGACATAGTCTTGATCTGTCAAACTAAAGCAGTTCTGAAAGGAAGAGTGGGCTAAATTCAAACTCACCAATGTTAGAGACTGATCACCAGTCATCAGATTGGTCGCAGTTGTTGCTGCTCAAGGTGGCAGAGAACGTTATTCAGTTAAGGAGGTGAATACATTTTCAGACTGATGTTAGTTTAGCCTTATTAGATACAACCATGATTTTAAAAATTGCATTTTGTATTACTAAGGTTGCTTTTTTTTATGTTAAATTTGGTTTTAAGACCTAACAGTTTATTCTGATATAGGCACAAGAAATCAGCAGGGGATCCAAACCTTATTCACAGCCCTATACATATTCAAATAAAATCACTAAAAGTCTTTATAAGTAGCAAAGTATTTGTACTTATTTTGTATTTGCTGCTTACCACCTCTAGATTTCAAACTAACTACTATGCATTCAGCCCCTAGGTTTAAACTAGAACCAAAAAAATGTAACCATATCGCAACTGTTTTGACATTTATATTGTTTCCCTGTTTCTTTTAGAAGTAATTTGACCTGGCTCCTGATTAGATGTCAGACCTTTTACTACCATCTAATTCAATCTTCAGTTTTACTATTGTCACTATTTTCAAGTTGAAAACTAAAATTTGCAAAACTTATGATATGAGGGCCCAAAAGCTCTACAACAACCTGCCTGAGAAGATATAGGGTTGTCTGAGTGAGTGTCTACTTTTTAAATCTCATCTGAAAATATCTTTTGAATGCATATCCTGGTTCTTACTGAGCCCCTTAAACCCTAATAACTGAATTTAGGCCAACCAAACAAAACAAACAAAATAATTTGCAACGATCAAGTCATCCCATTTTAAACTTAATACTTAATAATGATATCGTGATCAACTCACATGCAAAATTGAGCAACAATGACAGAAATGTTTTACATGGCTGAACACTTTAAACCTACTCAGTATTTATATTTTAATGAATTAATTTCAAATGTTATGTACTTAATTACAGTCATACAACGTGGTTTTTTTAATTTATTTGGATTAAAAACACCTGAGCTTGATTTTCCTTATAGTGCTGGAACATGTCTTGTTATGCACAAGCTTAACAGACGGTATCATAGACAGATAACACTCATAAATGTGAATAGTTACATGTAGTAGTGGCTTTATTAGCAGTCCTATCATCAGTGTACAAAGTCCACCATATTGCAATTGAGAGCACGCAGTTATAAAGCCATTTGAACTAAGTTACTGTAACTTAATCATATCTTAGAGCAATTAACTAACTAACTTTAGTTTAAATGACACAATATTCATTAGTGTGTTTACAAACATTATTATGTGAACATAATTCATCAAATCAATGCTTGCAACAGACAGAACAATACATAAACTAATAGATTACCAATTAATAATTTGCCTTGCAACCATGCATTACCTTTGGTGTTTGAATATCTTCCCTGGGGTATATCTGGTCTTGCGTTTTTGTTTATTTCTTCCATTGCCTAATTTTTACGTTTTCAAATTTCCTAATAGTTAATATGTGTTTCTAATTTCCCTTTAACCTTTGGGAGATGCCAGCGGCTACCTCCGTACATCAGGAATATTTCAGTAGCTTTACAACTGAATGTGCAGATGTATTTTTCTTCTGTCCAATTTGAGGTAATATTTCCTTTAACAAGTAGTAGAGAAGGTAACGCCAGCTGATCGGTGTATAGTACGACCTGATTATCTTTGTCGTGTCTCAAACTTCGCCTCTTGGTGGCGCTGTTTCACTTCTGTGGGTTAAAGAAAACAATAGCGCTTGCCGGTGCAGTGTAAAGATACAGTACTTGCACGTCTCTGCTCTTGACATCACATCATTAGCTAAGTCGGCGAGTTAACTGTTTATTTGTATCAAGATGACAAGCACGACCGGTGGCGGAGAGTTTGGAAACCCTCTACGGAAGTTCAAGCTGGTTTTTCTGGGAGAACAAAGTGGTAAGAAGAATGTCCCCAAACCAAGTATGAATATGGAAGAAGCTAGGATAAATGCCGCTAACTAGCTTTGTCTGCTAGTTGATTCTTGCTAGTTGCAGCTTTCATTTACCAGACATCAACAGACCGTGATTGTTTAGAGAAAGGTGATCATATGTCATTATTAATATTGTGTTTGAGATGACGGACACAACATTTTCAAGGACTCCTGATGATGTCATTGCATAGCCAGCTAAACCACTAGGCTAGCCACAATGGAAGTCTATAATAAGCTGAGTTCATATCACTACATGTTTATTATTCATATATATACATATATGTATGTATTGGTTTAGTGTCACTATAACGCGATGTGCTGTTTCTATGGCGACCATTAATTTGTGATGGAAACGGACAATACAAAAACAAACAGCCGATTATTGCAGATAACGTAGCTGCTTACTACTTTTGGCTAGCAGCTAGCTGTGCTAGCCAGAATGCTAGCTAATAACGAAACTCTGTACTTACTTGAAACGTTAATGTGACATCGTACTGTTTGTATAAAATGTGTGTATACAAACATTAAACCCCTTACATATATAGGGAATTAAATATGTTTCTATTTGTCAATGCAGCGCAGTTGAACTCACTGGTTGTAAGCTTCTTGCGCCAGCACCTTATACAGCCACGTCGGCCACTTTGGTTTAGACCAATCGGCCTTTTTCTCACCGTTTAACGTCAGCTTACAAGAACTAGCTTTGACGTGATTATCCGTGACTGTATTTAAAGGGTAATTGAATAATAATGCTGTAACCGTCTCGTCATAGAACTAATTGGGAATAAGTTTAACCAGTGACATTTTGCACATTTGATGGCTCCACCCATAGTGCCAGCTCAGCGTGAGTGCAGCAGAGCACAAGGAGA
The DNA here is from genome assembly GCA_037951165.1 of Lophius americanus. Taxonomy (NCBI): domain Eukaryota; kingdom Metazoa; phylum Chordata; class Actinopteri; order Lophiiformes; family Lophiidae; genus Lophius; species Lophius americanus. The sequence goes on along the minus strand of JBBDHG010000008.1, from coordinate 5,639,961 downwards.
GCAGGAGCGAAGGCACTCTGCTGCCACTGAGTCATCTTTCTTTTCTACTTACCATTTAAAATTGATTTGATTTAACTCTATAGTACAGTATTTGATGACATTGATTCTGAATTTGTCTGTTTCTGTTTTTGTACAGTTGGAAAAACTTCTCTCATCACCAGGTTTATGTATGACAGTTTCGACAATACCTATCAGGTAATAAATAATCTGTACATGTTCATCCCAATGTGACAGACAGTGTGCCAGGACATGATGTATTCTTGTCAACTCACAATGAAAACAGTCTACAATAGAACGTTTCCTCTCATGGAAGACTATCCTGATTGAATAAAGGTTAAATAAAAACAAGAACTCATTGGGACATATTTATAATTTGTTAATTACGCGTTTGAAAATGGAACTTTATAACCTTATCGCTAATGTCCTCCCAGTCCCTTTCTGCAATAGCGCGCTTGATGACGACTTATTTCCTACCAAGTTCCAATTTTATGATATATTAACACAAATGTATTTGCTATAAGTGTGATCAAACACCTTTGATGAATGATTATTCATACAGTATATGTATTATGTAGTATTATGCAAGAATTGCAGCGATAACGATTAAATTAATTTATTGTCTTACAGGCAACAATTGGAATTGACTTTTTGTCAAAAACCATGTACCTAGAAGATCGAACGGTAAGCACAGAATATTTTATGCTAATGTCAGTATTCCCATTTGTGTAGTTTTAAACTGTTAGAAATGTTTTGTGCTGACATGACCATATTATGTGGTAGAAACCATTTATTTCCCTTATACCATTTCACTTTTTCCCACATTATCATAGATTTTACCATTCATTTTGTGAGACATCTGATCATGTTTTAGTCCCCATCATTATGTCAAGTTTTTGTTTTCCTTCCATCCCCTGTCTGGGTAATGAAATGCCCCACATTCATTTCACGGCTGGCCATAGATTCGGCTGCAGCTCTGGGATACAGCCGGACAGGAACGTTTCCGCAGCCTCATCCCGAGTTACATCCGAGACTCAGCCGCTGCTGTGGTGGTTTATGACATAGCCAGTAGGTATCATGGCCTTGCTTCACCTGCTTGTCCTTTCTGTAGTATGGGCAAAGTAAGAACATTTACTTGTCGGACAAATCTCTTTAGGCTTTATTTCAGACTGTTGGCATCAGCCATAGTGATGCTAAAACACTTTTTTAGGGACTTTCTGCTCTATTGTAATGTAATTTAATATGATTGGGGTAGAAGGAATAAAGGAAAACAATTTTAAATTTCACCTCATATATATAGAGCTCCTCTCACAATCTAAAGAAGGATCCACCTGGGACTCCTTTTAATTATTTTCTTTGCATGCTGGTCATCTCCAACCCTCCTGCATTCAAATGATTCCCACTTCCCACAAAAGGGTCATTTTCATCTCTTCTGCTTGTCTTGCAGTTTCTTTATGTCGGTCCTATTCTTCACTTTCTTGTTCGGCCTGTCCCGTCTTTATCTTCACCTCCTTCTCCATTTCTTCTTCTTCGCTCCTATCTTTAGGTCCGGCTCCAGCTTTGGGACACTGCCGGGCAGGAGCGTTTTCGTAGCCTAATTCCCAGCTACATCCGTGACTCTACCATTGCTGTGGTTGTTTATGACATCACCAGTGAGTCAGGGCTGAACTCTAACTTTTCTGTAGGGGTCTAGAGAAATTGGAAGCAAACTGTCTTTGTGTAGTTTCCATTTAACAACTTTCTGCTAATGACTTTCAGAATTTCTCTTAAAAATATTTTCTTTCTTCAAGCTTGTTAATATGCTTGCTTGATTAAAAGTACTTCACAGTAACATGCTCTGATGCTTTAATGAACAAAATATCTGCTACTGATTTATGCTCTATTAGTGTTACATGTGGTTTATGTGAAAAGTCATTTTATGTAAATTTGTGTGTGTTTCCATCCACAGATCTTAATTCATTCCAACAAACCTCAAAGTGGATTGATGATGTTAGAACAGAGAGGGGCAGTGATGTCATTATAATGCTTGTTGGAAACAAAACAGACTTGGCAGATAAAAGGTACATGGTTGTGTGAGATATTTAATAGATTTTTTTCTTGTGTTTACAATGATTGATAAATAGACTTTATGGATCTATTTATAAAATGGACACCATCCAGTGTTAAAGTCCATCAACTTTGCCAAAGCCTGGAATCCCACATTTGTCCCCTTCAGTGCATCTCATCCAATTTTGATGTTATCATTCCTTTTTGTATACTCAAGTCTTTTTTTAGTGGTTTGAGAAACTTTATTTTTTTATGGTTTTATGGTATTTGTTGGTTCTGCATTCTTTTTTTGCTATATTTTTTGTTCCCTTTCCTACTATTTTCTCCCCATGTCATTTTGATTTATTTTTTGTGTGTTTCCCTCAACACCCCACTCCACACCACTACCTCCCCCCTCCCTTCCTGGGACCATGGCAGGCAAGTTTCTGTTGAGGCGGCAGAGAGGAAAGCTCGTGAGCTCAATGTGATGTACATAGAGACCAGTGCCAAGGCTGGTTATAACGTCAAACAGGTTGGTGTCCAGCAGCAGCTGGTGTAATAGAGACAAATGGTCTTCACGGTCGTGATCTTCTTTAGGAGAGGGAGGCCAGCGTGTGCCGTCTGAAATGTACAGACCCTCCATATATATACATACTATATGGATCCAAGTGTGGTTGTTTGAATGAGCGAGTGATCTCTATTTCTCATGCTGCTTCATCATTACTTACAAAACAGACTCGCCTGTTGTCTTCCTCTCTGCATGTTTGTGTTATAACTAAACTAACATCTCTCTTTTTCACTCAAAACAAGATTCTATACTGAGTTTGTTTCTCTCTCTCTCCACTTCTTCCCTCTCCTTTTGGCCTATCCTCTTTGCCTTTCTTTCCTTATCTGTCTGTTCGTCCATCTCCCCCTCTGCCTTTACCTTGAGCAGACAGATCACCACGGAGGATGGCGAGCAAAGAGCTAAGGAACTCAATGTCATGTTCATTGAAACCAGCGCAAAGACTGGCTACAATGTCAAACAGGTAGAGAATCTGCTCTCTCTAGGTAGATGAAAAACATTCTGCCATCTAGGTCTATCCTAAACTCTTTCCGTCTCCTTTTTCCCTTCTTGTGGCTTCATGACAAGTCGTAGCATCCTCAATGCACGCTGTGATAGCTATGTTCTCCCCACAGGCTTTGATTTTTCTTCAATATTGGTTTATGTGGTATGCAAACCTGTGCAGAGGTTTGCTGCTGCTGTGTTTGTCTTTGCCCCAGTCCTTTTTTGTCTGATTCACTGAAACTTCTGCATCTTTGAAAATGTTTCTGTGTAAATGCTGGATATTCTGGAGAGGTTGGCATGAAAACCATAACCTTTATATTGTTCTCAAAATCAGCACTTACAATTACATTTTTATATCACTGCTTTAACTGCTTCTTGTGTCTCTCTGTTTGTCATTGTAATACATTTGTAGAAGTGACAAGTTAAAACTAGTCATACTAGTTATACTAGTTATTACTGTCAGAGTATACTATATTTAGCCAAATCGATAGTAGGGATGGTCGATATAACTATATATATCCTCCAAGAGAATAGAATAGAAAATTTTCTGTTGGAGTTGAATATATTTTTTTACACCGATCAGCTACAATGTTATAATCACTGACAGGTGAAGTGAATAACATTGATTATCTCCCTACAATATCACCTGTCAGCGGGTGGGGAACTGTAGATAGCAAATGAACATTTTGCCCTCCAAAGTCATGTGTTGGAAGCAGGGAAAATGGGAGAGCATAAAGATCTGAGCAACTTTGACAAGGGCCAAAATCTGATGGCTAGAAGAGTGGGTCAAGAATGTCCAGAACTGCAGGACTTATGTGTGTTCTAGCTCTACACTGGTAAATGTATCAACCAAATTGATCTAAGGAAGGAAAACCCGTGCATCAGCGACATTGCCATGGTTACCCAAGCCTAATTGATACTCAAGGGGAGCGAGGGCTTGCCCATGTTTCCTGATTCCATAGAACAGCAACTACAGCACAAATTGCTGAAAAATGTAATGCTGGTTCTGATAGAGAGATGTCGGAACATACAGTTCATTAAGCAGTTGTTTTCTTGAAGAAAAAAAAGGGGGGGACCCACTCAATATTAGGCAGGTGGTAATAATGTTATGGCTGATCGCTTTGCTATCTCTGATCTTATTTTGTTGTGGGCAGTGAATGATTGTCCTGAACTGAGTAAATGTGATGAAATACTGTAAATTACAGACACCAAAGACAAAGAAAATCATAGTCTTGGTTCATATTTACTATATGTACAGTTTTTCTTGTGAATTTTTGTATTTTCCACGATCATAAGAAATAAATATCCCAGATACATAGACAGTGATAGCAGACTTTAGGTAGATCTCCCACCTCTACATGACTGCATCTTACTGGGTATCTAATTATAGTCAGTCCTGCCTGAAAGTCTTCTAACTTTGTTTCATAGCTGTTCCGCCGTGTTGCTGCTGCATTGCCTGGGATGGACAGCACACCAGAGAAAAGCAAAGAGGACAGTATCCTTTCAAAAGGTCCCTTACCAAAAAATGTCGTTACACTTTTGTTATTACTGCCACGGCTCAAATCTTTTAATAGGAGGAAATCTGGTAAGCTGCTAACAACAGCTAGATAGCACGCAGATAAATACTGAAGTGAAATGTGCAAATTCATGTTGTTGCTTAACAATCTCCTCTCAGTGATTGACATCAAACTGGAGAAGCAGCCAGAGATGACTGTCACCGAGAGCAGCTGCTCATGCTAGTAGAGCTCAGCCTCACCAGGCCTGTCTGCTCCCCACCAACAGCTTGTCTCTCAGTGGCCACACTCTCCGGCCTTGGCACACTGCCATTGGAATGGAGGACCTGTCTTTTTTTTTGCCCATTTCAACTCAGTGATGTTCAGAGTAACCGTGTGGATGTGCATTACTGTATTAAAACTGATTATCTGAAGAAGAAAAAAAAGTTAAAAAAGCAAACATTTAAAACAAAGTATAGGTTAACCGATATGTTTCGGATTTTCATCAAGTTGCATGGCATTATGTAGGACTGCAGACTGACATAACTAACCGCTCAAGAGTTATTGCACAGTTGGGAACCTTAATGCTGTTACTCTCGTCATTGTTGTAAAGTAAATATGCCCGTTGCATTTTAATTTTTTATTTGAGATTGAGTTTTCCTTAAACTATAATATCGCTCAGATAAATGATTATTTCTTGCCTTTCCTTTATTTTGAGTAAGTAGAGACGGGAACTTACCAGTGAAGTCACATATCATTACTAACCCCCATATTTACCCCCAGGACTCAAATTGACCTCTGCAAAGCCCGGTCATGGTTTTAAGACGTAACACGTCTGTAGGATTTAACTGTCAAATCCAGCGGTGTGTTAGTAGATAAGCCACTTAATGTGAGGTCTTATTTAAAGGGATATGTAACCAAGTAATGAGGAAGTGAATAAAACATTTTTATCAAAGGGTCAACATCTCAAGTTTGTAAGAATGGCTGCTGAGCAGAAGCCATTAAAACTATACTGTCTTTACAATGTAAAATTAGCTGCACACATACTAACTTGTTTTCAGTCATTAGATGCCCCTAATGTAGAAAACGATCAGAGCCAACGTTCAGTTTCTCCGCGCTGGCTGAAAGCTTTCACCTTGGTCGCTATGACACACTCATCATCTCATCAATATTTTGTGTTTTGATTACACTTTTGCAAGAACTTGCAGCATGCTCATCGTGCAGGATTTATATGGATAAGAACACAGATGCCTTGCTTGTTTGTTCACCAACGTTGTGCACTGAATCAAGCCACAATATTGTAAAATATAAAGGAAGCCTGCTGACTGGTTCATGGCTTCACAAGTTATTTTGTAGAGCTGGTAGGCCATAGTTTGTCCTCAGATACAGCTAATGCTTATTAACACCCTTGCTGTGAAAAGCGCAGTGAAGATAGATGCAATATCCTTTGCTGTACTGGTATTGTCTGTGCAGGACTGTTGGTTTTTGTGTTTTATTTATTTCGTAGCTTGGACATTCAGATAACGTTTAATGCTTGACCAAAAGATGCAGACACGCATGTATAAAGTTTATTTTATTTATTGTTTGCGTGTCTGCTCAACTCCACCGAAAGGCGTCATTTAGGCCCCAGTAATGTTTTTTTTCCTGTCACACTGCTAAAAATAGCTTTTTTCAGTGTGCTTAGTAATTTGGTTTGGAGTCGCAGGTAAAGGCTGCCTGTTCTCCACATAAGCACGGTTTAACACGAACCTACTATCTAGCCACAACAAAACAAAAGACACTGGCCATTCGCTGTAGCTCTTTTCGAAATGTGAACATTATCAAATTAAAGTAATTAGTTAAATCAAACAACCATTCTAACATAGCAGCTATTCTATTACTTGTCACTGATTAAATATTCAGCTTTGTGCTACTCTCAATTGTGTCTGTCCCTTTAAAATATGCTGTCTACACGTGTTTAGCGATGTTTGTGTGAATAATGTACTATTACTATCTGATGTGTAAAAAGGAGAGTTAATGAAACACAGGCATAGGCCTATCACATGGAATGAAATAAAGATATTTCACCAAAGATCCACATCTTTCATGTCTTTGTTTATGAAGCACTGGTGTACAAAACGTTACTGTGATGTTTGGTATCAGTCTTGGGGCATAACAGCAATGCTCTCATTTCCAATGCTTGGATCCAAAAGCATGAATTGGTCGATCAATCAATACAGTTTAATCAGTGTTATGCAATATAGTGCCTGAAGTGAATATGAGTAAACACGTTGCCCAAGTCTGCTGGAACCAACATACGTCAGACGCATGAATGATTACAACAGAAAGGTGTGACTAAGTCCGACACACACTTCAGACTACTACTGATGTAGCAGATGATTAGAATATTAAAGAACGAGGTTCATGAGCTAAGTATTCTGACCTTATGTCAAAGATTCTGTGGGTGGAAGAGAAGTTTTAAATTGAATAAAGGTATGATAGTATTCCGCTTTTCTTTCTTTTTGTCTCTGTATCCATAGATACAGAAAATAAACTTTTGGGTGAATTGGAACTACAACGCCATATAGTCAGCAGATCCAGCCATGGGGTTAAATTCAGGCTTAAATCCGATGATGTTCATACAGCAGGTAAATTTGGCCCAAATCAAATTTATGGTCATACTCAGATCATCCCGATCTGAGGTTCTTTGGAATGGAATCTTCTGTTTTACTGTATGATTGTGAACATTTACATGACAATCGATGTGGTTTCTTCCACTGAGCATGCTCCATTCAAAGACACACCAATGACACTTTCTTTCTTCAGCAGCATGCTTGTTGTAAAGCTGGGGTCATGATAGAGGTTTGTTCAATCTGACACCAGATACAGGTCACACGGGGCACGGTGGCTCCGGCACCTTTCCATACCAAAGAAAAACTCCTGCTAACGTTTAGGGTTGTTCGCCTTCTTAAGAGCAAGAGGAGGAGATGCTGGAGATGAAGCAATTTATGAAAAGTGATGTGCTATTGGCGTTCAATGTCACAATATTAGGATAAAAGGGTCAAAGTAAATGGAGATGAGGTAATAGACGGAATGGAAGAGCACTGCTATTTAGCGGTGCTACTGATCATGGCCAAAATTCAGAAATGTTGTTTCAATAACTTGAAAACTTGAGAAAACATTTGACGGTACAATTACCATTCAGTCCAGCAGGTGTGTTGAGCGTGGAGATCAGGTACATTTGGGTGGGTTTCTACCTCTGGTTGGGACATTCACATATTCCGGTCCAGTGAAGTGTGGAGCGGCTGGAGGGCCATGTTTGGTTCTTGGTAATGTTTGACAATGGCAGAGTCCATGTTCCCCGTGCTGAAGGCGCTTTTGTGTTCTGAGATGCATTTTGTATCTTGGTTTGTCCATGTGAGCCTGTAGGTCCCATGGTAACCTGTAACAGATGTTGTGTCACAGGTTATACATTGTTTTATTGGAAACTTTAAAACCGTGTGCGGATGGCTAAAGCACTTTACGTTTAAGGTGTTTTTACAGTGGTTGCAGTTACCGATCTGTAGTCTCCTTTTATGTTGAGCCTCGTGTCACTAGGTTTGCTGCGTTGAAATGTGTGAGCCAGTTTGTCTGTGATGGTCGGTGCAGGCCTAAATGAAAGGAGTGGGGGTCCTTTCTCTCTCTCTGTGACCTCACACTACTGGTGGCTCTGTTTGCAGGATATGCCAATGTTTGTTTATTGTGAGGTTCTGGTGGCAGTGGTTGAACACAGTTGTGAAATGATTCTTTCTGATGTTGTAGATTTTGTTTTGGGCTTGAGTAGATCAGCTTGGAGATGATAAGCATGATCATAAGCTTTGTTTATTAAAGCTGGGGGGTATTTTTGTTTTCACTGAGTTGAGCATTGAGTGAAGGATTTGACTGAAGCATTTCCCAGATATTTATTGAATTTGCAACCTCAGCTGTCACTGGCTTTGTCAACTATGATGTAAGCCTCAGTGGGAGGAAAGCCTCATGAATTGTGATCTGACTGCTCACTTTATTGTCACAGTTGAATCAGCAGGATTGGGATAGTAGGCCCACATATCAAAGTGGCCCAAACAAGAATGGAAAGGATCAAATTCCAAGTTTTTGTATAGTTTATAGTGTCATGACAATGATTCACTTATGAGCAAAAGATACCTTTTAAAAATCAGATTTGTAACATTTTCCCGTCAAATTTCAACCCTTTCTAGTCTTTCCCGTGTGGCGCGAGGCGAACTCTAACTCCATTATGCACCTGCACACCTGGACTAGGAAGTGGCGTGACGACAGAGGGAGAGGTGTTTCAAGGAATGGCAAAAATCCTGCTCGACCTGATTGGTGATCAGCTCGCATAAATTGCAGACTCACTCAGTCGGACCGGTCAGAAACGCCTCGTGGATCCAGCAGACTTTTCTTTTCCGTGTGAGGCTTAAAGTTTAGGGGGGAAAAAAGAAGGAATGTCTGTCAATTCGAGCATTTTACCGGACGAGTCGGTCTTTGCTGACTTCAAGCGGCAGTGTATATCAACAGAGAACTGGGTGAAAAAATATGACAGCCAAGGAATGCAGGTTTGGGTCGAAGTTCCAGCAAAGAAAGGAAAAAACCGATCTAAAATCCACAAGATCAAGGTAAGCTCACTTTCTCCGCCGACCGCCGGGATGATCCCTGCCGTGATTTCACCGGCGCTTGTCCCCTCTCTTCATGGCCTACACGTTCTAACACTTGTGTGTGTGTTTCAGTGTAAGATGACAATAGACGATGTCCCTGCGGTCACCATGTACGACGTCCTCCACGACGGCAAGTACCGTCCGCTGTGGGACTCCGCCATGTCGCAGAGCTTTGACATCGCCCGGCTCTCCGCCAACGCCGATGTGGGCTACTACTCATGTGAGCACCCTTCCTCAAATACAGCACCCTACCCCTCTCTGAAAGTTATCCGCCACACACTTTCTAGTCTACAGCTCTGCTTCTCCGAGTGGTTCTAACAAAAATGCACCCCTGTGAATCGTTTAGATATCCTCTGGTGAACACAAAAGTCAAACATACTTAAATACTAAATACTAAAATACTTAAATTATACAACTTATACCACCTTTTTCTCTCTTTTTTTTGTAATAACACAATAAGAACAGTGTAACATCTTAGAAACTCAATTGAGTAACTCAAAGAATTTTGTTGTCTTTGTATATTTGCACTTCTCCCTGTGATTCTCAGCTGTAACAGGAATTTCTTTTGATCGTTGTCTGTCATTCAGTTTCAAAACGTCCCTCCCACCAATCGTGTTTGTTGAGTACACTTTACAGCAATTACAGTTGAATTTAAAATGCAAATTATATATGTGTTTTTATGAAACTTAGAGTAAAATTATTGTAGAAATTAAAAATATATTAAACAAAAAAAAAAAAAAAAACCCTTTTTCCATCTTACCAAATGAAACCACAAAAGCTACATGTACCTCCATTTGAGAAACATTTGTCGGGAGCAGTGGTTGTCCATCTTTTTCCTCCAATGTGCCCCTAATGATCTATATTTTTCAGACCAGTATCACCCTGGAAGAAATATTCATAAATACATACAGTACTTTGCCATGATATTTGTATCATATATATCATAACACCATCATATTTATTAACACTTATTGTTACATTTGTAATGTTTTATGTCCGACATAAAATTCATGACAAACTTTTGTCATCATGCAATAGGAATTAAAGGACATTGTTAACTACTGAACTGAGTTTTGAGCTGTATTGCAAATGATTCAAACAGGTATTTCAGGATATTTTCAACAATCATTTAATATGTAAATTTCCCACTCCCAATCAATGCCATTGAGTTTGTTGTTTTCAGTTTGGGGCGGTTAGCAATGACATTTAAAATAGGAAAACAGAACATCTCACATATCCCTAGAGGGGTACTACTTGAGAAACACTGGTTTGGATTCTTGAGTATGTTAGTCTAAAAAATGTCATTCAGAAAAATATCCTACAATCCCAAAAGTCCAGTAAACCAAATGCTACATTCAATATTCCTGTTTGAAATTCAATTGTTAAAAGCCATAAACTACCAACAACAAATGCAATTTCTGTGGGCAGGAAGTTGAATCAACAGAATGTCCTGCTTGAAAAATAGCAGTAGTACAGTTGGAAACTAAGATAAAATAGTAAAAGAAAATGGAGCCAACAAAATAATTTAAAATCAGATGCTGATTGCAGAATACTGTTTCTTATGAAGGCTTTTTTCATTTTCACTACCAAAAATATTTTGTACTGATCTGATAAAAAAAAAAAACGGTGACTTAAAAAAGATACATTTTGGCAAAGATGTTTGAGAACCATTGGTTTAGAGTTTCACTTGTCAAATATAAGGAAGAAATATAAAAATGTGTCATTTTGAAGATACTGTACATCCTATTCTCAAGAAAAAGCATCCAGAGAGTGCATCACTCAAATCAGGGCAGGCTTTTGTAATTAAGGTGGTGTTAAGTGAGTCATAGTGACATATATGCACAAACCAGATTTTTCTCTGAATCCTTCCTCAGAGCATTGTAGCATTGTATGTAACTTCAGTTTCAATTTATCAGTGTTTGTGCCCTGGAGGCCAAACCCCGCGGGCATGAGAAATGCATGGCGTCTTATTCCCCCGGCTTATTTATTGTCAAAACAAGGTTGGACTTGTTGAGATTCTGGTTGACAATGGAATTTTTTTTTTTTAAATATTATTGTTTTTTCTTCTCCATAGGGCTTTGTCCAAGTCCAATTACAAACAGAGATGTGATTACTCTCCGTTCTTGGCAAGTGATGGATGACGATTACATTATCGTTAACTTCTCTGTCAAACACCCGGTATGGTTCCTCCTCCACGCATGCATAGTCACTGCTTTTTAAAATGTTTATTTCTCAGCCTTCTGGTACCTAATGGTACGTGTTTTTATAACCGGGCTGATTGTGTCACATATTCAAATAGTGTTTCTCAAAATAGTTACTTCTCTGTTAAACTTTATATCAGTGTGTTTTTTTCTCATAATTCTGCAAACTGATTCAATCACAGAAATACCCCCCCACCAGCAAGCACGTGAGAGCGGTTTCCATCCTTACTGGCTATTTCGTTAAGCCCACTGGACCAAACAGCTGTGTTTTCATATACCTCTCACAAGCTGACCCAAAAGGTAGGACCAGAGCGGACTGACCTGCTCGTACTGAGTTGCTGGAGTGTTGTTGTTTTTTTTTAACTTTATCTCTTTCTTCCAGGCTATCTTCCAAAGCTTGTGGTAAACAAAGCATCTCAAGCTCTGGCTCCGAGGGTATGTAAAGCAACTCTTCTCAGTTTTGTGTTTTTCTAGCCAACAGCAGCACTGAAAGGAGTTAGGTTAGAACTATCAAGAAGAGTGAGCATTTTCGTGAGGCCATTGTAAAAGGCGTGCAGGCATTGGGGAGTGTGGGTTTCATGTGTCTTAAAAGGACAATGGCAACCCTAGAAACCGGTTTTTAAAGGCCTGGCCCAGTAAGATTGCTGACAAAGAGTTTCTCTGCTTCAACTGTTGCGCTCTTACTCCTTGGAGAACTGGTTCCCCAGGTTTCATATTCCTCGCAGATTGAAACTATTTCAATTAAAGTGTGTGTTTTTGAGCGGGGCAAGGAGGGGGGTAAGAGAGAGAATCTGATTTTGAGACCAGTGCTTCATCTACACAGAGACCTCAGCCACAACAGTGATTTATAGAAACTAACCCATTACCGGGTACTAACACATGAAGAAAAATGGAAATGGACACACATAAGTGAGAATTAAAGCAGCTTATGTAATTCCAGGGCTAATAATGAGTTGAAATAAAAGACAAAAAAATGTGAAATCTTATGGTCAAATGTAGGAAAAAAAAAGGTGTCTGGAAATGCATATCTGTCATTAATTTAAAATATGTTGAATGTTCAAGCCAGTCTGAGAAATGTAGATCGCTGAAAGGGGCACTTATGTAAAGAACAGGGCTTTTCTTTAATGGATAGTTTATTATAATGTAAGTATACATTGACAAATTTAAAAAAGTACCTCTCTACACAAATTAGACAAATTTGGTAAAGTAAAGAATAAATGATTATATGATGATTTAATGGCCAATAGAGATTCCATTGAATTATAACAAAACCATCAATAATAGTTAATATAAGAAGGGGAGTTCCTAATCCAATACAAAATAATATGTTTATTATTTAGAAATAATAAACATATTGTTTATTATGTTTATGTTATTTAGAAATAATAAACGTATTGTTTATGAGTTTATCACGGGTCGGAATTGATAAACTCTGCACACTTGAATTTTCCAAGGCTCGGTCAGGAGGGACGGGGATGTTCACCAGAAAACAGTCTCTGGTCTCTCAATAGAAGTTTGATTGGGTTCAATTGGATCCCACCCAGTCACTCAAGGACAGAGTTACAGAGTTGTACCTAAGCCACAAAACACCCCCACAGCATGATACCACCTCAACGCCTCAGCAGTGGGATGGTATTGGGCAGATTATGAGCATTTCATGGTTTCCTCCAGACATGACACTTAGAATTGAGGGCGAACAGTTTAGATTCCTTAGACCAGATAATCTTCTTTCTTATAAGCAGAAAGTATAGAATGTGATTTTTTTTTAGGTGGGTTTACGTTGACACTTTTCTCCTTTCAGAATGAAATCATTATGAAAGGTAATCCTAAAGCGACAGTGATCTAATCGGAAATGGTCTTTATATGCACATCAATCACACATCAGTCGGAAAGGCTTTCGTCGCTGAGTAACGAGCGCTAAAGTGACCAATAGATGACGTTTCATCAGAGGATGGGCGTCGACTGTGTGATCTGGGCGGTTTTTGCTGTGATTGTGATGTTTTGAATGAAGTAAGAAATCAGCTCATTAAAAACTGATGTTATCAAATATTACATTAGTGAGGCAGTATTGTGTTGTAAACACAACAGAAGTCTGACATTAATCAATCAACCGACATAACGTGAAAATGAAGACAGTCTTCATCAAGTGCTTTTATTCTGAAAACCTGGATCCACCGATATTTCGAGACTTTCACAGCGTTCTTCCTCCTCTTTAATTACTTCATGTATTTTTAAATAAAACGTGAAGTTGGTCACCGTTGGTCAATGTTTAAAACATAAACTCCAAATCACACGCTTCATCCTGATACTCTGGCTCCAGGCTCAAGGCTACATCCTGGAGCCTATCCCAGCTCCTGTTAATTCAACAGTTAATTCAAGCTCAATAAAAAGTGTAGTCGGTTGGTCTGATCCACTTGATTGTCATTCATTATTTCTTACTTCCCCACCTTACGACAGACCCCTTCATGAGAGTTTAGATTTTGAGATAAATACAAACTCTCAGCTGTGGTCTAGATCATTAAATGCTGGGATCATTCTGAAATGCTGTTTACATGCGGCTCTTGCCTTAGGAACATATTTCCGAAAGGACTTCCTCTACCCCCTTGAAAAGGAATGAAATCTTATCCAGAAAGGGCGTTCTCTTTTGGAAAGGGATTTTTACATGAAGCATTTTTTTCTGATTAGGCGTCTTTTCCGTATCTATTCCGAATTAGGTTGTCCATGTAAACCCACTTAGTAAGGAGAAGCTTCTGTCTGGCCACTGTGCTCTAAAACCCAGATCAGTGGAGTGTTGCAGTGATGGTTGACCTACAGCAAGTTGTTTCCTTCTCCAGTCAGAATGTCCACGGCACCCTTTGAAAGTTTGCACACAGCAGAAATGTGGGTAGCCTTCCCCAGATCTGTGCCCGACACAATTCTGTCTCTCAGCTCTGAAAAGAGCTCATAAAGACAAATGTGTGCCTTTCCAAATCCTGAGGGCATCACTGAGACCTCAGGATTTCTCTAGATCATGGAAGAGAGTGTTACTGAGGCATAGTCGGATCTCAAACAACTTTTTTTTTTGTTTTCGGAGTTCGTTTTTTGTGTTAGAATGTTCAAAAGAACTGTTGCTTGTTGTCTGTCTTTTGCATCAACGGTAGAAAGCAATACAGATGGAATGCAACAAACTCTGAATGTTGGGAGACCCTCACCTTCCTCATGTTACCCTCAGAAAAGCATATGTAATACAAATTCATGGAAAAAGTCAATGCCATTTAGAATAGAAATCAATCCAACAACATAATGCATAACAGAACTTTAATGTCTGCAACATATTTATAGGTGTTGGGTCAGGTTTACCATTCTTCATAATGCACCACACATTTTTTCAGAGGGGGGTGGTTCTGGACTGCAAGGCAGACCAGTTTAGTTTGCTCTGAAGCCTCACTGTTTTAAGGCGACAGAAAGTAGCTTCGCTCTGGCTGGATGTCTTCACTGAAGTGTAACTTAGCCATGCCTTGGTTACCAACACACCCCGCACCATAACAGACGCTGGCCTATGAACTTTGTGCTGGCAGAGAGGACATGAAATCCATATCTGAAATAGGGACTCAAAGGACGCTTTAAATGAGTCCATTCCAGATAAGCTTGAGTCCAGAGTAGCCAGCTAAGTTTGTGGATGTTAATGTTAATAATGACCTCTATTCACATAGCAGCCTCTTAACTTGCATTTGTAGATGCAGAAACAAAGAGAATTTGCTGATATCGGTTTTTTGAAAGTGTTCCAGTACACATGTGTTAGTATACTTCATACAATCATGTCGGTTTTTCATACAGCCATTCAACGTTGGTTGTTGGTCTTTGACCCTCGTGCCGATTTCTCCAGATTCTTTGAATGTTTTTGGTCATATTATGGTGAAATCATTAAATTCCTTGCAATGTACATTAAGAAATATATTTTAATTCTTGGACCACTTAAAGCTGTTACACAAGGTGTTTAACCTCGTCCTGTCACACTCAATCATGACATAAATGACATTTCACCTGTTAACCTCTGTATTAAGAGATGTCCATGTCAAAGGTCGTAGCCCCCAAGTTGTCCTGTGTGTCCTTTAAGTTGACATTATCCACAACAGTGAGGAGTTGAGTTTGGACAACAAAAACATTGGTGCTAGAGGAGGACGTGATAATGTACCTAGTATTTAAATGGAGGCAGCAGTCTACCAGACAGTGGGCTGTAAGGTCAGATTGTAACATGTGGATGGATTTTTCTTTTTTACCCTTTTTCACTTCACTTTATTCTTCTTGGGCATCCTCTACCTTCTCCGTAAACTCTCTAAGAAATACACATAAAAATACGTACAAACTTAAGAGAGTAGACACAGAAGGCATCAAACATATCTCTGTGTGTCTTTAACATAATGGGATCTTCTCATCGCGTCATTTTCAGCATTTCACAGGTTTCTCAGTATTTTTCTGCCCTTATCTCCATCTGTTGCGGAGGTGTGCTCCGGGCATACAATTCCAAATAGGAACATGAAGTCTTCCTGTTCAAGTTTGTGGAGCAGCAGTCTAAATTCTTTGTGAGAACTGTCACATTTTATTAAGTTTCTGAGGTTTTTGGATTTATTGTAAATCGTCAAAATGGAATTAATTGACAATGAATGCTCAGAATGTTCCTTCTGTTCTGTTTGACATATCATTGACACAAAAATGGACGACAGATGACATAACTTCCCCCAACTCTGTTTTAGTGGACTTCAGTTTGAAGAACTTTTTGTTTCCTGAAATATGAGATGAATATGTCCTAACTGTCAAATGTAAAGGTCTTATTGCAGCTTTAATGTTCTGTAGAGTTGCAGTAGGACTGATTAAGTGCTTGCAGCATAGTCTGTTACACAGCATTTCTTTGACCTGCTTTATCTACAGCTTTGTCGACTAAGAATGAAGGTGTGGTGTGATCTTATTGCGAAATTGCAGCTCTCTGATAACTAATACTCTTGGTCCACTCCATCCAGGTGATGAAGGCTGTACACGCGGCGGCCAAAAAGTATGCGGAGTGGAAATGTAAGAATTCTCCCAACCATAAGCCTTGGCTGTACCCAGAACAGAACATCCTGCCCATGATGGACCCCACCGAACTGTCAATACAGAGAGCAGACTCACTAGAAAACGTGGATGACAATATAAAGGAGGATGTGGAGGACAGTGAGGACAGTAACTGAGTTGCAGAGGAAGAGATCTGGAGGACGGACTAAATATAGTCAAACTCATTACGACATGAGACCTCAGACTTCCTGATTGTTCTGCATTTCCAAATCAGTGTACTGGAAGAACAAGATCATGAGGCGTTTACAGCTGTCATCAGACTAAGAACATGTTGGCTTTTGAAAGGAGTTTGCCCTTTTTATTTGCAGCTATGCTAAAATACACACACATACAAATTACAAAATGCAGTTTAACTGTCCCGTAGCACAGTTTCACTTACTTGTGATGGAGAATCGAAACTATATCGCTGAAAATGGAAGTTAAGTGAAATTGTGTGAATTTCTGACGAATGATTTGAAGAGATTTCTCGTTAAAATATAACAATCTGTTTTAACTTAATTGGTTCTTCTTCTCTACCCCGTCAACAAGTATGGTTTGTTACATTACCGAGTCATAGGAAAAGGCTAGCAGTGAACCTGTTGTGTTGAAGGCACCGGGTTTGTGCAGAACCTCTGGGCATCAGACTACAATCTTTACAGAAACCCATTATTACTATTACAACTTCCTAATGACAACTGAAGCAGCTTTATTGTCACTATTTGATTCTATTTTGTTTTAAAATCGGACATGGTAAAGTTTATTTCCTTGATACATGTTTGTGATAGCTTAAGACTGTGTAAAGGCTCATTACATTTATTTGTGCAATGAAAATGAATGATCCCATCCTTATGAAGTTGATTGTCGATTATTGTGAATGGAAATCTAGTTACTTTAAGATGCAAGATGTAAATGAATGATGTTTAACTGAAGGATTGGAATGACCATCCATTTTTTTTATTTTCAAGCTTTATTCTATTTATTTAAAGTTACTGTAAGCTCGGATGACATGGAGAAAAGACTCATGAATGAAGGCCTGTGGTCGCTGTTCTTGAGATGTTTGATTTTAATATTGTACTGAATTGTTTGAAAATAAACCTCACATGGTAAACATAGGCTCGGAATCACTGTCACTCACTGAACTCTTCAGTCGTTCCTTAAGATAAGCCAGTCTTAAGTGAAACAGATTTAAAAATGGAACAAGTTTGACTACCTAGACCAGAACATTCCTTTCAGTTTCCAGCTTTGCTTTAGCTTCTTCACGCACAAACACGAGGTAAAGTAGGTTCAAAACCTTTATTAAAAGCGTCAAGACAATATTTTATATATATATGTATATCAGATGTAAAACTAAAGTTATAGCTTTTATGAAAAATAGTTAAACACAAAGTAAGAGAGTTCATGTAACTAGTAAGAAAACCTTTAATTTATAAATGTTTTAAAACAAATGGATATACTTTATACTAGCAGTAAAATTCATATAGATTTTTGGTAAATTTAACAATTCATGGTGATTTATTTCGTGACTAAATCTTCTAAAGCATTAATAAATTAAAATGAAATGACTCGATAAATCCAAACTATGGACCCAACACAACATTTAAACATTCTGTTGAAGGCTTTACCACTTAATTAATATTTGGAAAACAACTCGTTACTGAACTTTAAAAGCGTGTCAGTACAGCAAATCCTTGTTTGTTTTTTTAATTATACTTGCATTAGAGTTGGGTTGACAATAGTAGTCACAAATATATATACATCATTCAATATATCCTGTAAAATGACATTTCTTGTTAGATATTTAATAACCTGATATGTTCTGTGTTCACACGGATATTTACATAAAAAAGTTCAAATCTAACAGAAGTCTTGCACTCGTGATCTAATTTGATATGTGGCACCCTGTTGTTTTGGTTGAGTACTAAAATACAAGATATTTTAGCAAGGAAGGTCATCTCACTTAGGTATGTAGGTAGGCCGTCACTGCTTTTGACTAGCTGCATTCTCTACAAGGGCGACGCTCCTTCTAACTACAACCCTTCTGAGCAGAATTTTGGGTATCTGCATGGAGGCACCAGTCGTTTTAAACCAGTTGAACCTGCCGGTGCCTCCAAACCCCATAACCTGAGGTGCACAATCCATTCCACTCTCGGTGCTGGTCCCAAGCCAAGATAATAGCCAGGATTACTTCAAGAAGGGCAGCTGGTATAAAACGTGAGCCTGCTCTACAATATTGATTAGATTCCACTGTGGTGACCCCTAATCCATAGTTTTTATTGTGGGCAATGTAGTATTAGCTCTGTTGACCTTCTGTAGACCCTGATTAATATACTATATACTTATATTAACATACAATGATCAGCCATAACATAACATCCAAACTACCCGCAGATATTGTGTAGGGCTGTTTTCTGACTTCTTTCAATCAGAAGCAGCATTCATTTCTTCGGCAATTTGTGCTAAAGTAGCCCTTCTGTGGGATTTGACAAAGCAGGCCGTCCACATGCTGCCTGATATAGTCCACCCAAAGACAGGTGCCATGGTGGCAAGATGATATTCTGACTATTAAAATATGATTACTGTCAGATGTTATTATATTATAACTAATTGGTTAATTTACACAAAGCTAAAAGGAATGCAATGTTAGACAAGAGGCTTGCATTAAACCCTCCCTTCTTGTGGACTGGAATGCTTTCTTAGTGCGACTTCTTCAGAACAGTGTATGGTCACTTTGGATGCTGTAGTTTGTGGTGCCTTTGATCTGTACTGCAGTTAAGCCTTTGGCACTATGGATTTTTTACATTAAGCACACGCTCTCAGTTAACCGCACCCCAACTACCACCAAAATAGCAAGAGGACAAAAGTGGCTACCGAAGAAAAAATAGAAATAAACCTTATTTAAGTTCCCAGGTTAGCCTAAACCCTGCCAGTTTATCCAGGCTTGGGTTCAATGAATAGTACACCTCCAGTGACCAGGTATGGCGGCACCAGCAGTATTCAAACTCCCCGATCCTGGTTTAAGAGACTAGTGTGTAACCTCTGATCAATGGGGAACACAGATACCTTAAATTCTGCTTGAAGGGTTCATCGACAGAAGGGACATCTTCCTTATAGGGAATGTATCGAGACAATATCAGTGACAGGGCATGTCTAAGTGAGATTACCTTACTGACTACAATGACAAAAAACTCCTGCCACACAGGTAACACACTACACGCACGCCCGTAGCTTTCACAAGCTAGAGAAACACCAATGTACTGCTGTTATGATGTTGGAAAAGCAGAATACCACTCGGGTGTGTAGATTTTCATTCTACATAATACAACTTAAGACATCACTCAACCCCACTTTCGTCTTATTTGTCATAGCTCTTTTAGTATTTAAAATATATGATCTTTCCTTACTAATAAGGAAAAAATAAGCAACATATAAGAAGCATTTATAGAGTGGCATGCAAATGAAATCTTAAGGAAAAGCTAGTGAGTAATTCTTAAAATGATCTCTCAAAAAAATTCAATTGAATTGAATTTGCTGATGTACTACATATGTTAAAGCTGAGTACTTAATAAAATAACAGCAGTACAGTAAGCACTACTGCTACTCTCTACTTGTTAATCATATGTTTTAACTACATTTATAACATCTAATTGGGTCTTGAGTTGAATGAATGCAACTCTTTAAATTATACAAGTTCTACAACCTACAAGAAATATGTATCAGTCACATTATTAGTCAGGCACAATGTCTACTAAGCCTCTGTTTTCTTCTACTTCCTTTCAAAGAAAACATGCAAATGGAGCATACATCATCAAGTATCAGAGTAGATTAGGGAGCGTGTAGATGGAAGAGGAAGTAGAGTAAAAACTGTCCACACATGGGTGACTTTGAACGAGTCTGTCAGTCATCTCAAGGCTGAGACAGAATGAAAGCCAGAGTCTGTGGGAGGAGGGTAATCACGTGTCTGTCCACGTCTCTCACTCTCTCTCTGCTGCCACCTAATGTACAGTCCTCTCCTTCTGTCTTTGGTAGTCTGTCAAAAAACAAAAACAGAGTAAAAAATTACAAGACGGATAGTTGTGCAAATATAAAATCTGATGCCCATATTATCAAATACACCCTTTGTTTTCATGTTGAAGGCATGCAGTGAGATAGTTATCCCACTATTTATCTCACTTGCAATGTGTGGATACTTTAACATTCTGACATGCTTCCAATTCTTGAAACTTAAGAGATTAAGATTTATCTTATTTATCTAGTAAAGTGTTCAGTCCTTGCCAATAAAGTGGAAAGAGGTTGAATTAAATTTTAAATGGAGTATCTCTTTGAGTTTGTGACATATTTCAATATAATTAACATAAGAATCCTTTGGTATAATGTTAATTCATTTACGGAGATCCATCATTACATTGTAATAATGCTTATATTGTGTAGTTCCTCTTTTGTAGCTTCTCAAGGCTCCTGAAGATGTGCATTGGAGTCTGGCACCAAGGCGTTAGCAGCAGATCCTCTAAGTCCTGTTAAATGCGAGGTGGGGCCGCCGTTTATCAGGCACATCCCATAAAAACTCTGGACTGATTTGAGATCTTGGTCATTTTGAGGACAACTCACACCTTTAAGTTATCGTTGCGTTACCTAAACCATCTTTAAACCATTTTGGCAGTGTGGCAGGACACCTCACACTGCTGAAAGAGGCCACGGCCATTAGGGAATACAGTTTCCGTGAAGGGATGAACTTTGGCTACGTTTACACTGCAAGTTAAATGTGCCGCAGGTCTGATTTGTTACTCATATGTTTCTTTTTTCTCTGCCTTTTTCATGGCAGAGAAAAAAGCTTTTCCTGTTTCGATTCCTGCCACCTCCATATGTGGTCCTAAATCAGACACAGGGCGGATTTCTTGCCATGCAACCCCACGCGCATGTGACTCTGCCATCGTCTTCCATCAACATCCGCCAAACTGCTAGAAGTTGCTTTTCACTGTACTATAAACACTATAATTATCACAATAAACACTGTCACTATAAACAAAAGTGTTAGAAACTGCAAGATTATTTCCTCGCCTCACCACAAGGGACACCAATTGGTAGTTAAGTGTTGTTTACCATGTGAGGAAGAAGACTTCCTCCTCTTTGTCTACCAACATTTTACCAATGAGTTTGTTTGCGTTTGCAAGGCGTCTTTGGATTTACTTCAATTTAAGTAGCATCTCATAGAATTGAAAACATTTAATAGCTGATCTCTCAGTTAATATTGTGGGTTATCACTAAATATGTGGCCAAACATATTTTAAATGTTTGTTACTTTAATGTAGAGATAGTTTAATACATATTTAGTGCTACATTTATGATTGTTTTGTAACCACGGTAAATATGAAGGTGCACATCCAGCTTAACTTCCCTGTATAAATTGAACATTGATTTGGAACTCCTGTTTCCTGGTAGTTTGTGGCTCTAGTCAGAACCTTAATCCATAACAGAGAGCATTCAAACTAACTTACATTTTCCTTCAATATTGACAGCATGCTATGTATGATGTCTTTTTTATCATTCTTATGCGCATGTGGGTCAGTTTAGGGCAATGAAAGGTTCCTACTGCAGGCTGAAATGGGCCACATTTAATTAGTAATGTGAACTGCATTAAGCAGTTCACATTACGAGCATTAAGACTGGCGGTGTGAACATAGCCTTTGTCTGAATCAGTTTTAAGGGAGGTGGTGTGACGTGCTCTGACCTGGTCATCTTTTCATGATAAGTTGACTGAAAGTCACTCAGATTCTTACACTTGCTCTTTTTATTGCATTATGACAAAAAGTTCAAACTACCTAATAAAAAACATTGAAACGTAATTTTTTTTTTATGTTAAGTCCCTTGAAATCTTTTCACATCTGACAGAACATAAAAGATGGGATGAGTAGTCCGTTTTAGGGACTTGCAGATAGTCAGTGTGATTTTTGAATGGAACTTACTGTAAGGAAAGAAGCGAACCCTCATTAGAATTTCTCTTGCGGTCTTCAGAATCTCTACAGCCTAAAGACAAAGAAGAAACTCAATGCAATACAATAAAAACTCTCTGACCAGTAACTTTCTGAGGAAGTAAGAGCAACATATGTGGGATACTATTATTAAGGCACTATTTTCTGTGATATTTGTCTATTTACAGAGTGAAGCTAAGCTAATACGTATACGTCTAGGTTGAATTGTTGCTGTATTTTCAAGGGCAGTGCTTTGAAGAAAAACACTTATTATGAGATACTAATAAAAATAATTTACCATGCATTTACTTACATTAGCATGATGAACATTACTGATATTACCGTTTCTTGATTGTATGTTTAGCATAACAACAAATCCCTTATTGATAACATTGGCCTTGAAAATTTCAGATTTCAATAAAAATTATCCTTTAAAAGAAGGGCTCATGCTACAAATTCAGTTTAGAAAATATAATCAGTCTTTGCAATATTAAACAGTATTTTATTTTTCGTGTGGTGTCATTAAGCTCTAACAATTTACCTATACAATGTGTTGTCCCACAAAAACTATGTCTTTCTTCATTGGTCAAATTAATGCTTTTGGCTTGGTATAAATGTCCAGCCAAACCTAAAATCTTACATACTTTATATTTTTGTTAGTTTCACACTAGAGGCTTGCAGATCAGCAAGCTTTAAGTAGATGGTAAAAAAATGGCAATGTAGATATTTGACCAAGTTATAGAATCATGTGTTAAAACAGGTTTGTTAAAGCTACATTCCAAAATTCTTCTAACGGGCTGATAAAATAGAGGCAAATGTTGCATATGTGTGTTCTATACGTTTTCATTTATTTGGATCCCCATTAGCGTCCATAGACTGGTCAATATTCTGTAGCTATGTATTTGAAAAGACAGCCATAAGCCGGATATTGTTTATGGATGAAGAAATCTTTCTGAATATCATTAACACTCCACTACAAGGATGGAGAGAAAATACTAAATACTAATAAATTGATTCAAATCTGCATGAATGAGAGCTTGCCAGCACTGAGAGGACTGTTGACTTACTCTTGAGTGCTCTATGTCTTGGAAATCAACTTCATTCACAGATAGAACCTGGTCCCCCTCTTGAAGTCCTGCTCTGTGGGCATCTGAGTCTGGGACCACCTGCCAAGACATTAAGTATAGACACAAAGACAAAAATCAGACACTGTAATGTAGAACTGTCAGAAAAATCAATATAAGTCAACAACACAACAGGTAGGACAGCCAGTAAATCCCATAGTGAAGAACAGGGCCAAACACACACCTTGGATATAAAAATTCCCAACTGTGACGCCTTGCCCCCTCGGATGTTGAATCCCAGCTGTGCCCCTGGAGGTTTCTTCAACACAATGGTACGAGGCAGGAACTGAGTGAGTTCATTGTTGTAGTCGGGGTGTTGAACCCGCTAAAAAAGGACAAAAAAAAAGGGAAGCTGACAATGGATTACCTTAATGGTAACGTGATTACTGTTATGGCTGTGAGATTGATTCGGCTTAACCAAATTAACTTTGTAGAAGCAATCTGATAAAGTAACAGCCAGCTGAAATTATTAGAAGTTTTGCAGCTTTGTTAACAAGTAGGAATTTAATATATTCAGAGTATGAACACTACTTCCTTTATAATTGATAGACGTAAAAAAGAACGGGGTAAAAAGGCAGATCTACTAATTGATATATCTTATGGAAACAAGATTGATTATAGTCCAGTTTCACCATTTTATTATCAACATCTGGATTACAATTACACATCCAACCACAGATGCCATTTTTAAAGATAGCATCTGTGCCAAGATGGTAGAGACAGAGTTTAAATCACTTAACCAGATTCGACTACCTGCTTATTTTTTGACTGAAATTTCTTACTTAGTTCCTGTGATGACATCTGTGCCATCTCCATGACCAACCAGTGAGAAATATAGCAGTAAGTCTAACTGCAGACACAAGAGCTACAGGAAAAGCATTGTACATAATTGGGCTCCATAGTAAAAAATACAGGGATCTCGATTCAGAAGTATATTCTATGTCTTATCATATGTTCAACCATTCTGCATCAATCTAATTCATAATATACTGTGCATTAAACCGGGCCATGCTATTTAAGAGGGTGGCCTCATGGGTAATGTGAATATGTTGCGTTGGGGCTAATGGGAGTTGTGGTTTGTTGTTATGTGCATAGTCACAACTGAATTCAGGAGAACCTCTGTTCTATAAGAAGTGTATTTTTGTTGTCACTTCGTGCCACTCAATAGTAAGGCTTTGCATTTTATCAAGAATGTTAAATATAAAGAAGCCGTTCTCTGATTCAGAGTTGGTCCGGACACAAGAGAAAATTATATCTACAAGAATGCAAAAGACCCATTAGTGACCTGTGGGGTTAGGATGAGTGCAACATCATGGACATCTTCCATAGACTCAGCAACTCAGCAGCAACTCAAAACAAAACTGACTGAAGAGTAGGCCACCATGATATCCTGGAGGGTTCAGTTCGTGAGGAAGAGTATTACTACAGTGACCAATGCTGATTAGGGACAACTCTGATTACTGAATGAGTAAAATGTTGTAAATGTTATGTTACCTGGGAAATATATGGTGCTTGCATTTTAGTAACTTAGTAACAGATTAACTGACAATAACATTAAAAGTACATTAGAAACAAAATGAAAGTTTGATATTTTCTAACTACATTAGAACATTTCAAAGCTAAAAACAGTTGGAAGCAAAATTATTCAATGCCTTTTGTATTTTAGATTTATAGTAGATGATTTAATGAGAGACTATAATATTCATCAGCTGTTTGCGATAACCAAATCAGACAAGTACCGATTACATAGCTCTAAACTACAGCGTTTATCTTTTTTACAGCAAAAAAATGCAACTTTTATTGGTGACTGGTATCTCAAAATAATTCCACAGACTGAAAGCACTCCTCTTAAAAACACTAATTTGCAAATCATACATTGTTAAAACACTGTTCCATCCTTCATCAACAAAGTATTTTTGTTTTAAGATGTGTCAGTCTGCAAATGTATGTCCTAACAATTGTTCTTTGTGTTTATTTCAGTGGAAGGCTATGCATGCATCTTATATAGGTGCTTATGTAAGTATTATTATTATTTATTATTATATCAGAGCTGTAGCCCATGCGTCTAAAGCAAATCTCCTCTAGGTCAATGACGTCTATCTTATCTTAATAGGTGTTGTTCTACAAATGCAGGTGGCATACCTCTTGTGTCGGTATCCATGCTGGTGGGTTTTCATAAGAGGGCAGGAATACAACTGGGAGCTGGTAGTCATCATATGGAATTTTCTGATCCATTTTGATTGCAGAGCCTCACAACTTAAAGAAGAACATTGTTATGAAAATAAGCTCCTTATGCTTTCTTGTACTGCATGTTTACATGAAATATAACTGATTTCTTCGTGAGTGGACATTACTAAAAACTAGGGCTGTGGAGAATCCTGTGTTAGATGCAGCATCAAAACAGAACAAAGTCATAAAAAATACCATCGGAGCCTCTGACGGATGTATTGAGCTCCCTCTACGACTGGAGAGTTCTTATGTTAGTATAAAAAGTAAACAAAGTGTCAGACTGTTGGAATAATGTAAATCCTGATATAAACATGTATACTTTCGGATTGGATTAGAGGTGAAATTAAGCGAGCCTTTTTTGCCGATAGTAGATCATTTATCACTGAAATATTGATGGACCTTCCGGCTCATTTTCAGCTAGCTTACCAGACAAGTTCGAAACGCGTCATTACAAATTATTATTAACCACCATTCAAAATTGTCATGATTCGATATAAAAAGTAAGATAGTGATAGTATTGTGATTGAAAACTCAAAATGACAGCATTAAAATGACAAATTATCTCACCTGATAGCCTGAGAATTAGCAACAAACAGTGTGTCAGATAGTGAGTAGCATTCAGCGCTACTGCCCCCTGTCGGCCCGGATGAGTCATGACCGAGACAGTCTTCTGCTTCTTTCTCTGTTTTGTCACATTTTAAGACAGATTACGGCCTTGGTACCTCATTACTGCCATCGTCTGGAGATTGTACTTCCTACCATGTATGGGTGACAAATCTCATCTTCTTTGTAACACTTTCAACTCGCAACTCTTTTATTTTGCATGGCCCTCTTCTCTGGTCAGTACAGTAGAAATACTGCCACTGTTGTACATAGGTATATTTAGATATTTGTGTACATTACATTGTGTACGTTACATTTCATTTCTTAGGGGTTATTATATATTTTTTTTATTTCTTAAGGAGACAGCGAAACGCCATTTCGATTTTCTGCATGGCCCTAAACTGACCCACATGCGCATATGTTCTGCACATATAGAAAAATGACAAATAAAAATCTTGAATCTTGAGATCTTATATATAAATATTTACTCTGCATGAGACAGGATCATGGTTACTCCCTCTGGTTCTTTCTCATACATCTTCCAAGTGCATAGTGTTTCGATATTGGAAATCAATGCAAAGATAAAGCACTTATTCCTTTAAGGTACAAATATCTAGCTTTGCATGTTTGTAGTGTTTGTGTGCATCATATTGTTTTCATCTAACATAATCTTTGTTTTGATCTTACCCCTCATTTTCCAATACATCATACTCCTGTTTACTATCTTCCCATATTGCACTGTAAGACACCCTCCTCCATTTCCCTTTCTGTAACAGTACATTTTTGGAATCTTGTTGCTCATTGTGCTACAATATGTTTCTGTACACTGTCAATCCTTAATCTATTTTTCATGCCCTCAACATTACACAACATTAATTTTTCCCTTCACTTTATCCGTTGCACCACCACATCATGACAATTCCCAGAGGCAGTAAATTAGCAACCGTGATGAAAAGTATGCTATCTCTCCCTCTCACTTCTGCCAAACATAGCACATCTTCTCTCTCCTGTGAACACTTGAGCACTTGGTGTCAACTCTATTGTATACTAGTATCTATTGTATGCATCCTTTTGTTTTTCAGTTGAAAAGAGATATCAGTCAGGCCTTCAGAATGATAGGGGGCACCTTGAACCGCTTCTGTGCGTCTATGGATGTACAATTTTTTACCATGTAGTTATGTTATACAAATGTCATAGTCATAGAAGAAAAAATAAGTATGATTAAATGTTACATTTGACAAAACACCTCTGTTTCACAGTGTATTCTTGTGTGTGTGTGTGTGTTTGTAAGGTGTAATCTAATTCTAATTCTAATTCCAGGTAAAAGTAAACCTCAATTCAACTTTTAAGGATCATGGATGTAATTCCATTCCAAAACTAAACAAACAAATTAAAGTTCAACAAATTAATTCAACACTGTTCCAATACAACGCATCATTACTCAGCTTATAATTGGGAATAATAGTAATAAACTAAAAAAAAAAATAAAAGCAGTTAGAGAGTGCAAACCTCCACACATGCGCAACAGTGCCACATGTTTAGGAAGAAATTGTGCAGATTTCTCCATTAATATCTGAGTTATTGTCAGCCTCTAAATCTACAAACAACTCAAAAAACCTCTCTGAGTGTCTCTCAGTCTATATGTCAAAGGGTCCGTGAGCGAGACCCCGAACCCCCACTGCTCCTTGGGCACTGCAGATAGCTGCCCACTACTCCTGCACCTGTGCCTTCCACTTCAGCGTCTTGGTTCAGCCCACTGATCCCCCAGCTCCACCAACAGAGGAACATCAAGGGAATTAAAAGGACTCTTGAAACTGAGCCATCATCTCCACCCACAAATAAAAATCAAAGGAACAAAGACAGCACCAGCCACATTGTGACATTACTACTCCAAAAACATTGCAAATGCTGCGAAACATATAAAATCACCGAAGTCGAATCCCCTCTAAGCTATACCAAAACCTACCCCGGGTAAAATATGCAAATCTGTTCTGTATTTTTCTATAATCATGATCACAAACATACAAACAAACAGCCGAACGCACATGGGTGACAACATATCCTCCTTGGTGTATGTAATGAACAACACCTTGCAAATGTTAACTAAGGGCCATATCTCCTTTAAAAATAGTGTTTCGTCAGTAGTTTTCAAATTCAATCTGAGGCTCTTTACAGAAATATCCGTCTCCTGTCTTTAACTTTTTTTGAGGAACTTGTTTAATTGTAGGTTTGATACATCTTCTCACACCCAGACACACATGCATCCTTTATGTGCAAGTTGAAAGCCTTTAATTATAAGTCCCATCTGTAAATGCATGTTTGGACAGGTCTAAATGTCACTGATATGAAACAGCAGACATTATGTTTCACTGCACAACCTGAGAATTTACAGTAAGTTTCACATTTGGACAGAGTGTAGCATAGTAGCTGTGATGTCTGCTAGCAACAAACTGCCATCAAGTGACGACACGAATAGAGAAAATTAAAGTGTGTTCCACACACTTGACCTATTGTCAAATTATAATCAATCCTCACAGTTGAGTACCTCACACAAATGTCCTTTATAATGAGGCCTCCAAATATAATGTTCAGTAGCTTGGGGGCACACTAAGATACTTCTACTGTCAGTATCACATTATATAGATTAAGCCACACCCAATGCTGAAACCCCTATTGAAAGATTTTCGGGTTTAACTTTTGATAAGTGCGAATTGTAAGGTGTCATAAATGCAAAACATTATTTTTCAGCCATATTTTTCAAAACTACTACAGAACACATTAAAGAATATCACAAAATGTAACTCATGTATCTTTAATGGATTGAGAGAAAACTGTTCATTGTCAAGTATGGGTCACCCTCATGTTGAAATACCCACATCGTCGAAGTGATGATGGTTACATTTTATTCAAACCCATCACATGTCTGGGCCTGCTTTTGGTTTCTTCTGATTACACAAGCACACAACTGAGAAAGTCATTTGTTTGGGGCAGGGATTTTTTCTGTATAATGGCCCAGCTCCTCACTTGAGACATATTTCCTAGCACATGGCAAAGCTCTTTTTATTTTTCAAAGTTGCTTTAGTCTTATTTGCACATTTTCCCAAAACAGAGGAAAGAATAATATCTCAATTTAAGCAAATTGTTTATTATTGCTCATGTCGGTACAGGGCAAATAACTTTGCAGTACTTGGGAGTCATATTTCTGTATTCATTATTCTTGAAGTTACCTTGTTGTTGAATTTCACATATAAAAAAAATAATAGGAAATTATGTTCATCGTCATGTAGATTTCTAAATAAAAGAAAAAAGGAAACATGCCACTGACTGACAGGCCTATTATAACTTATTTTATTTACTGTATACATACTAATAAGTGCAGGTATTTCAAACTACTCAGTACTTGGTTAAACTCCATAATTACTATCAGCCTCAGTTGATACACTTTTTTTATTTGTTTCTGCAGAAGTTCAGTGTTTAATAGAAGGTAAAATTAATCAACTGTGTAATTCTCCACAGTTAAATGCCAGCAGCAGAGCTCGAAGGCAAACATAGACAATTTTGCTTTGCGAACTAATAAAAGTCTTTCTTGCACTTATATTTGTCCTGCATTTGGCAATTAAAGATTTCTTAACACGACTGGGCTTTTGTGGAACTGACCATCATTTCTCTTTATAGCTCATGCTATTTGTAGCAATTGAACTAACATTATGCAACTTTCTGCTGAACCTTTTATCATACCTGAATTAAACCCGGGGCCCCCCTTCTCTGCTCGGGATAACACCTGTTTGGGTTCCACCTCTTCACGTGCCTTTATCTCGCGCCCATTCATCTGGTACCGTATTTACATTCAGCTCACGCGCGCACAGCTCCGAGGCAAAGTGGAGAGAGATTTAGGGTGGACCCAAACAGAGAAGTGGTGGACCTCACGAAGTCTGCTTCACAGTGAGTACATGAGAATCAGATAGATAGATAGATGGATAGATAGATGGATAGATGGATAGATAGATAGATAGATGGATAGATAGATGGATAGATGGATAGATGGATAGATGGATAGATAGATGGATAGATGGATAGATAGATAGATGACCTGGTGACGTGCTGTTGTTTTGTTTAATAATTAATTTTGTGTGTGTGTTTGTAGGTGTGTGTTTAAGTGTGTGCGTGTAGGTGTGTGTTTGAGTGTGTGTGTGTGTGTAGGTGTGTGTTTAAGTGTCGTAAACATAAACTTTAACATGGCATAAACATCAATCATACGGGCACATTTAGTTACATGATGATTAGAGTTTACAACGCAAGGGAAGTGTATGTAAAAAGCAATGTAACTTAATAAAGCAGCATGATTTTCCTGTGTATTATTGTTTAATTTACTAGATGATGCAGGTGGGAGCTTTTCCCTTTTTTCTCACTTGATACTTGAACTTGACCTGCTTAGGCTGTGGCCCTGTTAAACGGAGATGAACAATCCACGAGAAGCTGCTGTTAGAGCCAAAGGAGAATCTAATAATAAACGTTTTGTTGTTCAGATACCTTTCATAATAAGTCTTTGATGCTCAGTATGGTTCTTTAATGGGAGACAATGGGTGTACAGTATATTTCCATGTCCTTTGTAAGACTGTATTGGAACCTGGCACGACTGTAAAATAAGTGCTCCAAAATTGTTTACTAAAATCCTGCAGTGACCCGATTAAGCAATGTGTAATTTAACATTACCCCTGCGCTTCACTCTCAGTACTATTCACACGTGTATGGACTTGTTCTCACATGGATTCTCTCATGGATTTTCCTGTCACTTTAGCTGTTTGTGCTGCAAAGGATCAATGGTGTGACTTCACTGTCAGGATAATCTGTGCACGGCTCTGGTGTTTGCCATTGTGGGGGCTTGGTTGCACTCCCTTTGAACACAAACTCTTGAGGGGGGAAGGGATCGCCATAACACTCTAAGACAGTCCAACTCCCTTTTTTTTTCTTTTCATCACATGCTTCCTTTTTTCTTTCTGCAGGTCAGGTCTCTTCTTGGTGTGTAAGGAAAGTGTTATCTGGGCTCCCATCACCCGTCATCAGGCTACATGTATGAGACATCCAGATCGCAGTGAACAGCATCTGTACTCTATATATCGTTACTGATCAAGGAAGAGAAGTGATGTCACACAATGATGGCTGTTGCAGAGTTTCCACCAGAGGCCTTTACAGCTGCCACTGGAAGCACTCAAGAACTAAGGATAGAAGAGTGAGTATTTGTAGCCATTTTATTTGAAAATATAAGTTTGCAAAGAGGTGCATATGTTTTTAAGTTCAGGTAAATCTTAGATGCTCAGTTTCTATTTGATAATTAATCTATTCTAAATATTGTAATAATCTGTTCAGTTCTTAAGCTCTTCATCTTTTCATTTAACATTTTAGAATTCTTGTTATCAAACTTTGGCATTCCACCATGCATCATTCAAAGGGAACATATTACCCATGAAGTGTTTGGCTATGCATGTTATACATGGTTAAGTGAAATAGACGCAGTTATTTCCCAAAAAGAAAAGAACAATTAGGTAGTAAATGAAAGCGAGATATATGTTTGTGTGAAGAAACATAATAAAAAACACTTTTCGGTAATGGACTATGAGAGAATAAGATTGTGTAAGGGGACGAGGGGTGGTGGTGGTCTATAACTGTGGTGGCTGGTTTGTTGTCACAGCACAATACACGGAACAAATCCTACTCTCCAACTGAAAATGTTTTAAATGTTCCATAACAGTCTCCTCATATCAAATCCCCTTTGTAATCCACAAACGCACACAGACACACACACACACACACGCACGCACGCACGCACGCACGAACGCAAACAGAGCATACAAAACCTTGATTATTATCTTGACCCAAATGACATAAAAATGATTATACCTGTTCTTTTTTATTATAGCATGTATTCTGTTGGTTCTCATTTATGACTCTGGTCTCCCTGCTCTCACTGTGCTGGATGTACATTTGTCTGGTCACTTATAATGACCATGATGATGTTAACTGGTGAGTGATCATGCACACACATACACACACAATCACACAGCTAACACCGAATCTAGCACAGAAGCCCAGAATCTTCCCTTTATTCGTGGCCTCTATTCTGGTAACCCTTTGCTGCCCTCTATTGTTTTACTAGGCAAGGCTTCACCTTACTGCATATATGGGTGAACTGGTTCATGGTGCTGATCATCATCTCTGCAGCGTTAACCAGCTATTGCGTTCTACTGCTGGTGAGATTGTGGTGTTGGAAACGTGTTGAAATTTGGTGGAAATGTCACAGCAGGATAGTATACCTTATCGGGGTCATTAACTACTGTATATTTCATAGATGCAGAAATTATAGCATGATACCAAATATGATGATGTTGACAAAAATATTTATCTTGAAAACCATTTTTTCCAGCTCTTTGCCCTGGTCCAAGTTGCCCTGCAAGAACCACTCAACTTGCATTGGATACACAAGGTATTGTATACATTTACGCATCCAAGCATCTTTTTTGGAAGTTTCCAGTGAAATTACTCAAAGTGATGGATGTCATGTTTGCTTTTTCTCTACACAGATCTTTTTATTCTTTGGTGTGGTATTCATTGCTGTTGGGGTCACAGGCATTAGTCTCAAGTGGCAAAGAGAATGGCCAACAGTTCCTCTCTCTCTGAAGGTACAGACAGATTCTGATTCCAAGAGCTGACAATGCATCTGGGAATGATATGTTTGACATTACATGTTTTTTGACATTTGTGCCATCCGCTTGGCAGGCCACCGGTCCTTTCTTGCAGTTTGGTGCGGTTGGGGCGTTGACCCTGCTGAGCCCCTTTGTCTTGAAAGGTTTCCACACAGCCAAAGAAAATTGTATGTCTCAGATGGAATTTACGAACCTACTTTGCTGCCTTGTAAATATTGTGTACAGTGAAACATTTTCCCCGATGTAAAATACCGTACCTTTCATAAAGTTGGAACTCCATTTCATCTTTTGATTGGTACTGTTGTACAAGTAAAAGGCTCATTCTAAGTTTATGAATACACACTTATTGAATAATCAGATTTAATTTATTCAAATATTCATTTTCATAAGCATTAATTATTTCTAAAATATTACATTTCTGCCGATATATCCATCTATATATGGTTTATGTTTAAGAACAATAACTTTCCCAAACAAGAAAAGAGTAGATGACGTTCGTCTGAACTCTGATGTAGCGTCCTTCACAGTGGGAAAATGCTAAATAGCGGATATATCTGAAATTGCTAGCATAACCTTTGTTTTAAGATGACAAAAGTAGAAAATACACAATTAATTGAATGGTTAAATGACATTAGTCATAGACTTTAGACTTTGATATACTTTATTGATTTTCTCAGTTACAGCAGCAGGTTGAACTACACTCACGCACACACACACACAAACACTAAAATGAAAATATAAACTGAGAATATAAATCTAAACATTGAGTAAACGTGGGCTATAAACAGAGTTAGTTTACAAGATCCATGTTGTTGAAGTTTAAAAGTAGAAATGAAGTAATAATAGGTGGCATTCTGTAATAATATCGCAGTAATAATATAGCGATTTAGTGATTTACTTACAAATTGAGTGGACTGGTATGCTGGTAAGAGTTCATCTTAATTCTGTTATTCAGATAACAAACCATGATCTTACCTAAAGACTTTTCCTTACCGTTTAGTAAGGTACAAATGGGATGTCAGGATTTTCAAACATTCTTTTTTGTAGTACAATAGAGTTTATGTTTTTTGGACAAATGCTTGTTATTCTTATTATTATTTTAACCATTTGTTTGACTTCTGTAATGAAATGTAATGTAATTTGCATAATCACGTGTCAATAACAGCACAGAGGGAAGGATTCAGGTATTTAAAATACACAATTGATTTGATAGAAGAAATAATATATCTTGTTTCCACAATCTTCAGTCCTGGTTCTTTGGTGACTCACAGCCGTGTAACTAGTTGCTCTGTCTTCTCCAGGGTCCAAGGTCCTCATTGCGGTGATATTCTCTGCTGTATCAGCAGCCATCTTCTTGTGTCCCCTGCTCATCCACACACAAACTCCTTGTCTGATTGAGCCTCATGAATTACCTGCAAAACCAAAACTTATTGGCCATCGAGGTGCACCTATGGTGAGTATTCTGTTGTACTCGATGACATCCCGTAAAGGTTCACCTGCAGATTCTGCTGTAAGTCGGGAGACCTCCGGAGAGAGCTGTCACAGATGAAGTATAGCTTTTACGACTGATGCTTAGTACTTTCCAAATTAATGAAAAAGGTTTGTAAATTGAGGATGCTTTTAAGAGATAGATGGCGTTGTCAGAACTACAAAATTACCTTTCTTGTCAAGAATTAGATAAGAATCTATATCCCCCTAACAGGAAGTTACTGCTATCAGCCAAGAAGTAGTCAGGTTCTTCAACACCCGTAGTATAAATTCAACTTTAGAACAGATTTAACACACAATACCACGGACCAAATAAGCTCCTTTCAATCTTGATGCAAAGCTTATCAACTTAAGGCTGCGGGCTCATCAGCTCACAGTTATGGGATGTACTTAATATGACAGAGTCTCTCTTCCCAACTAACCTTTGCAGAAAAGGGGGTTGGTTAAATTCAATCTGTCCTTACGGTGTCTTACTCTGTCTTACTCAGCTGGCCCCAGAGAACACCATGATGTCATTTGAGAGGAGCGTTGAATGCGGAGTTACATCCTTTGAGACAGACGTGCAGCTCAGGTATAGTAAATATTCTGTTATAATATACTGTATATCGGATGCAACGCATATTTATCAAAGAAAAATAAATTGTGATAGTGATTTTGTGCTTGATTCACTGTCCCTTGCATAGTTACTGTTGCTTTACCAGTCCATCTTTCTTGTTAGGGTGGCACATATAGAAAAAAGGTAGAAAATTTACACACCCAGCTATTATTCAGTTCTATTTTCTTGATCAATTAATCAATCAATCTTTATCCATATAGCGCCAAATCACACCAATAGTTGTCTCAAGGTGCTTTCCAGAAAGAGCAGGTCTAGACCAAACCCTTTATATAATTATCTACAGAGACCCAACAAATTCCTCCTTGAGCAAGCAATTGGCGACAATGGTGAGAAAAAACTGCCTTTTGACCCGGCAGAAACCTCGAGCAGATCCAACACTCAGGCTGGACGGGCTACTGCCATGACTGGTCGGGTTCGAAAAAAAAGACACAGAGAGAGGGAAATGGGTGTCGAGAGATACAGATGGGGGGGGGGGAAGAAGCAAAAATATCAGCTATAATCCACTTTCTTTAACCTCTCCATGGTCGTGCCGCGGCGGCAGCAGGGATCCCAGGTTGATAATAACGTCATAGTAATGTAACATTTAGCGATAGCTTATGGGGAAATACTATATAATAATAATAATAATAATAACAATAATAATAATAATAATAATAATAATAATAATAATAATAATAATAATAATAATAATAATAATAGTAATCATCATCATGAGCATCTTGTGATCAGTGGACATCCAGCAGGTCCACAGGAGCAGATGTAATCACCAAGCATGTGACCTTACAGGGTGAGAAAACACAACGACTCCAGGGAAGAGGGGAAGTTAGTAACAAGCATTTAAACCATAAACATACAATAATCCAGTAACATGCATTAATCCAGTAACATGCATTTATCCAGTAACATGCATTAATCCAGTAACATGCATTAATCCAGTAACATGAATTAATCCAGTAACATGCATTAAAGTGAAAGGGATGTATAAAGAGGGACAGTGAGAGAGGAAGAGAGAAAAGCTCAGTGCATCATGGGAGATCCCCTAACAGTCTAAATCTATAGCAGTATAGCTAAGAGTTATCTTATAACAGCCTTCATTATAAACTTTATCATAAAGGAAAGTTTTAAGCCTACTTTTAAATGTAGAGAGGGTTTCTGCCCCCCGAACCCAGATTGGAAGATGGTTCCATCAGAGAGGAGCCTGATAGCTGAAAGCTCTGGCTCCCATTCTACTTCAGGAGACTCTATGGACTACCAGTAACCCTGCATGCTGGGAGCGGAGACTTCTGATTGGACAATATGGAACTATGAGCTCCTTCAGATACGTTGGTGCCTGACCGTTAAGGGCTTTGTAAGTGAGCAGAAGGATCTTGAATTTGATTCTAGATTTTACTGGGAGCAAATGAAGGGAAACTAATACAGGAGAGATATGTTCTCTTAACCTGGTTCTGGTCAGCACCGGTGCAGCACTGTTCTGGATCAGCTGAAGGGGATTCAGAGAATTATTGGGACTACCTGCTAGTAGGACATCACAGTCATTCAGCCTGGAAGTAACAAATGCATGAACTAACTTTTCTGCATCTTTTTGCAACAGAATGTGCGTACAATATTACGCAGATGAAAAAGGGCAGTCCTAGAAATCTGTTTTATGTGGGAATCAAAGGTCATATCCTGATCAAAGATAACTCCCAGGTTCCTCACAGTGGTGCTGGAGGCCAGGGTCATACCATCCAGAGTAGATATATCATCAGATAAATTGTTTCTAAGGTGTTTGGGTCCCAGCACAATAATTTCAGTTTTATCTGAATTTAATAGTAAAAAGTTGCAG
This sequence comes from Lophius americanus, assembly GCA_037951165.1. Taxonomy (NCBI): domain Eukaryota; kingdom Metazoa; phylum Chordata; class Actinopteri; order Lophiiformes; family Lophiidae; genus Lophius; species Lophius americanus. The sequence continues at coordinate 5,602,908 of JBBDHG010000008.1, read as the reverse complement.
GTCATCCAAGTCTTAATGTCTTTGAGACACGCCTCTAAATTAGATAAGAGATAAGATTCACCTGGTTTCATTGATAAGTACAATTGTGTGTCATCAGCATAACAGTGAAAGTTTATGGAGTGTTTCCTGATAATGTTGCCCAAAGGAAGCAAATATAATGTGAGTAATATTGGCCCAAGCACAGATCCCTGGGGAACTCCGTGGCCAACTTTGCTATGTATGGAGGATTCATTGTTAACAGATACATACTGATATCTGTCACATAATAGGACTTGAACTGATTTAATGCGGTGTCTTTGATGCCAATTTGTATTAGAATTTGGTGGTCAATATGATTTAATCTCTGACAAGTATCGACAAAAGCAATCCCCAACACTTCTAATTAGCATTACTTGAATCCAGCATTGAGGTGCAGCCAACTGTCTCTCCCCGTCTCACAATGCATAACGGTGTCTAGTAAAAACAGGAAGGTCCTCCCTCGAGTCCGTGTTGGTTTTATCCATTCTGGAGAACTCCAAACATGGCAGAAGACTCGAGGGAGTGGGACCTATTCCATCTGTCGATGTAAAAGTCTCACTCTAAGGTTATGAATACATAGGGCCTACTTATTTAATATGTTAAAATTCATAGACATAATGTATGTCTTATATAAGTTTTTCAGTCAATGCATCCATCTAAATCCTACACAATGGATCTTTGATAGCTACTTAGTACTAACTTTACTTTTGGTCATTATCAGGTCTAATTTAATGGAGCATCACTTTCCTACATAAGGACAGTGTCGATAACATTTCACTGAATATTGCATAGTATAATATTCGTAGTAGCATCTTTCCCAGTGAGAAAATGCTAAACAGTAGGAGGTCTCTGGGAAGCTTCTAACTTTACCTGTGTTTGATGTAGACACACCCATGACTTACTCCATATCTTTATCTGTATCTTTCTAGCACTTTGAGATTTGATCCAAATGTAAAGTGCATTATAAATTAAATGTATTATTATTATTATTATATCTGATATGCATTTTTGTATACTGAAAGGCTTAAAAAGAAACCATACTCTAAACCGCTGGTCATCAACTACTGGGCCATTACCTGGCATGTGGCCACAAAGCAATGACCTCTTGGGCCAGAAAGAATCAACGACCGTGAATAATCAACCATGTTGGGCAATTTTATCAGTAAATACATTGAATTTGTTGCTGGCTTTCTGTGCTACATGTTTCCAAACCCCTGAAATGCCTACACACACTCAGGAAGGGACATCAGCTCAATGGGATATATGACATATAGCACCTCAAATATGGCTTTGATGGGACCAATGACTTGCATGCTCATAGAACTCTGTAATAAGTGGAGACAAGCAATCTCAGGAGGCAACTAAGCTGTCAAAACTGCTACGACACCTGGAGTCCAAGCATCCTGCACTTGAATATAAACCCATTTTTGTTTTTTTCAGTAAAAAAAGACTTAAGCAAGGGGGATAGAATCGGGCGCTAAGAGCGACAAACTCTATAAATAGTGATCAATATCCCACCTCAATTTTTGCGGGTCCACAGAATTACTATCAATATTAAACTGGACCACTGAGCAATAAAGGTTGGGACTCTTTGCAGCCAATCCCAATTCATAAATCCCAATCCCCATCAACACACAAGACTAAGTTGAGATATTTCCATATATGTTTTAGTTCATGAATAGAATGCTACTGTGGATCTACGTCAATGCATTGGAAATTAGTAATCCATCCACATACATGAAACAATATGTAACACAAGAAAAAGGAATTAAGAGCTCTCATATCATGGCTGATTGACCCTGGATGACAAAACACTTATACAAACATTTCACAATATTCAAACCAACATTAACAGGAAGAAAAAACAGGCAGATATTAAAATATAATTAGAAGGTAATGACTAATATAATTAGTAAGGTTAAATAAGGCCAATACTTGAATATCTTCATCATTAATTCTGATGCATGAATTTTAGTCTGTCACTGCCTCAGTTCATATGTGGTATATATATATATATATATATATATATATATATATATATATATATATATATATATGAAAAATAAAGAAGGAAGGAACAGTACTTATATATACAGTACATACTAAAATAAAATCAAAAGCTAAATGTATATAACAACAAATAAATATTGATAAATATAGAGTAAAGAAAAGGAAATAATAAATAAAGTTAAATGAAAAAGCACTGAATAGAATACATAGGCAAGTTCAAAACTTAAAAGTTAGTCAGATATATGAATAATAACAAAATGATTTAAATTCAATGATGTCTGAATTATGTTTTAATGTAACTATTTAATCCTAAGTATGTTTCTTTCTATGTGATATAAATTATGTTTGGTGACTCACCTGCAGTACCTCCATGGCGATGGCCCGTCACTCCTACTATACACTGTGACATGCTGCAAACATGTATACATGACTGAAGAAGGGAACACAGAAAAACAAAAAAACAAAAAAGCCATCACCTCTTTCTGGTTGTTAGTCATTTAAAATCCTCATTTCAAAAAAGGTTAACATTTTACTTAATGGCTTTATAAACTGGGATGGTCTCTGCCTCACTGATGTTAATTGTCACTGTTTCACTAACCTAGTAAGGACAGAATTCCCTTCCTGATGCATGACCATGACTCTGGGTTCTTGCGAAGAACAACAAACATTGAAGACAGGTTTCCAGAGAAGGTCCTCAGTAACAGCACCATTATGACTTGGGAGGAGTTACAGAGTCTGAACGCAGGTGAATGGTTCCTGAAGGTGAGATATGTGCTTGATGCATGCTTGTACATTTCTGCACTCATAAAGGTTTCGTCATCATGGAGGATGCTACAGTCACAGTAGACATTGTCTGACTTCTCAGACAGATCCTTTGCTCTCAGTGTCTAACCTCTCAAAAGAGGAGCGAGCAGCAGCCAGCAATCAGACGATACCCTCCTTACTTCAACTTCTCAACCTCTCTAAACGGCACAATATCTCAGTGATATTTGACCTATATAGTACCAACAAGGAAAAGGACACAGAAGATGTAGTCAATACCATCTTAAGTTCTGGCATTGACCCAAGACTGGTAAGTCCATTTCCAATCCCTTTCATTGAATTTTGCTTTGGATATTTTATGTCAAGTCATATTTTATGATGTATTTTATGCGTATTTTCAATTTTACAGGTTCTCTGGCTTCCCCCAGCAAAAAGGGAATATGTAAAGATGACTGCGCCAGGCTTTATTCAGGTTTATGGAGACCTGGAAGAGCTCAAACAAAAAGATGGGAACTATCTGAATGTGAAATACAGCTTCAGCATGGAAGAAATAAGGTTTAAAAAAAATGAAGAATATGAAACCCAAAAGACTCCTATTATTTCTGTGGTAGTACATGGGGTCATTCACAGTAGTCTGTTAATTAAAAGAGTGTGTGTAGTATGCTGAGACATAGTGAGAACACTTAGTACCAGGACACAGGTTTGGCCTCCAGGGACTGACATTTAAACAATGTCCCTTCCCATGAGTGGCGTTTCATGGAAGCACAACCTGTGGTTTTCCTTGCCTTACACACAGGGTTTTTACATGACTTCTCCATCAAGGCAATGACTGAGCACCATAAGTTAACTTTTTATGCATTTACATACAGAATTTAATGTACACCTTTGATCAAATAGATTTGTTCACAGTGAAACCGAATGGGATATAAATGTATGTCTGGTCAGGGGTCATGGTGCAGTTGATGGCAGGGTGGGTTTATGTTTTTGCATATGTTACTAGGGTTACTGAGTGTCGTCAAAATGAAAAGGTGACGTTTCATAATTTCATAAACTTTATAAATGTGTTGCAAACACCAGAGTCTGAATGATTACATACCGATCAGCAATATTATTAAATACTTTCTCATGTCTCTTTTTTGCCATCAATTTAACTCTGCGATCCTTTGTGTACTAACACCTTTCTATCAGAACAGGCATTAAGTTTTTCAGCAATTTGTCGTGCAGTAGCTCTTTTCTATATCAAGCCTATTATATCACACTCATGGACAGGTGCGATTGTATCGAGATCATCTCTGTTATCATGACTTCACCTGTCAATGGTTACCATTTTATGGCTGATCAATATGTTTGTGTGTGCGTGTGTGCGTGTGTGTGTGTGTGTGTCCATGTGCGTGTGTGTGTGTGTATTGGTCTCCAAACTAATACAAATCAAAGGTCCTAGATTCAATTCATAATAGTCAATATGTAGAAAGTAAAAAAAGATAATCCTATATTCATCCCACAGCGGGGAAATCTTAGTGTTGCAGCAAGGAGGATGATTTTATATTGTTTACAATCATAAAGAGCACAGTAGAAAAATAACAGCCTAACAATATATCAACAGTAAAGTATAGCACACTATTTACAAAGCTGCATAAAGAACAGGTACGTTGCATTGATGGCAGTCGTCATATTATTGATATAGGCCTATTGCACAATTTTCACAATACTGTAGAATTAGTGCAGATAGGAAGAATATGTGGATTGATGGGATAGTCTATGCAGGGAACTGTCGTTAAGATAAAAATGTAACAGGATGGGAGGATCTGGACTATCACTCCTTCATACACCGAAGGTGCAGCGGTTTTTCACCGAAGGTGCTGCTCATTGCAGACAGCACATGTTGTCCAATAAAGGCAACAGCTTAGCTTTCTCCCATCAATCCACAGAAGATTAATATATTTATATGAATATATATACATGCATGAAGACATAAGACATATACCCAATGTTCTTATTTGTACATACATGTACATACATACACAAATATTCCTGTCTTACTCTCTTCAATGAATCCCTACCTTCTTACATATAAATGATTACTTTATCTGCATTTGATCTATTTAAAATTCCACTTGTCCCATAATGCATTTGAAACCCTGTGTTCGCATCTGACAGGAAACAAAGAAGCGCGAACATTACAGTGAACGTGTGGGTGGTTAATGAACATTGGCTGTTCTCTCTGCTGTGGTGTGCAGGGGTGAGCTCTGTTACCACCAACTCCTGCCATCTCCTAAAAGACATGGAACATCCTGACTGGGTCATGGTGAGCAAATATATACAGTTGCATGTAAAGTATCTTTTGCCCATTTCTTTCCATTTCATTGTACAGTATGATTTATTAGAAATTAAATTCTTTTTTTATTACAAAATACGACCCGTACCTTGACCCTATGAGAATGTTTTTCTTCTTCAGTCTCCTCAGACATACATAATATTATGGATAACAGTGGACGTTGCATCTATTGTGATAATGACTGGACTGTTTATCTGTCACTGGTAAGAAAAGCACATTTCTTTCTACAGTGAGAAGATGTCAGTGAAAATGATTACATTAACTTATCCAACTCACTTTTTCCTTTTTTTTTTTTACCAGGAAAACACATTTTTTCTCTCACAAAGAAGGTACTGTGCATTTTGATTTTAATGAATTATATTAGGCCTTCAGGTTATCAATGTTTTTATAATTTGTTTATAAATTTCTCAATTAATCATGTCCATAAAATCTTTATTACTATTTCTGTAAAATCTATTTGACTTCTATGTGTATGCAGAACAAAACATTAATACAACTCATTACCGTATACAATTTGATTTGGCAAATGGTGCCAAAATTAAAAAGTTGTTTTGTCTAGGCATAACTTTAATATGGAGAGTCAATAATGCAAAATACTGTGGTTCAGAGGTTGATGGGTCGGTTGATTGTATGCAAAAATACGTGCATTTTGCTTAAAATAAAGAGAAATTCTAGTCTGTCCAAGTTAAATGATCCTATATGTGAACATATTTTGGGACAAATATAGTGATTCTCTAAGAATTGAGCCAAATCTAATGAGGAAAAACTGTAACAAAGAGTTTCAGGTCTTACATATTGAAAATTTTGTAATAGTGAAAATGATGAAGTCTGCAAGTATGTCTTTTATTAACATTCGTGTGTTTCACTCTGTATTCCAGATAACAACTCATGTATTTAATAAAGTGGATTCATCCCTCGATTGAACAAGGACCTTGAGTAAGTGTTTGATAGCTTATACTGAGGAGAACCCCTTTCAAAGAGGTTTCTAAGTTGTACCTAATAATTTATAGTTAATCATTTTTATTAAAGCTTCATGGATCTTAGTTCCGTCAACGGTGAAAAAAGGTTTGAAAACCTATTTGAAAAATTTCCCCACTTACTTGGATTCATGTATTTCTCATTTGTACATATTTAAAACAGCAATAAATTATGAATTTATAAAGTTTTCTTGATTTACGTGGTCTTGTAAAAAAAAAAAGAAGCTAGGTATAAAGAAATTAAGACTTGTACATTTAGAAACATTATAATACCAAATAGTTATGATAAATAAATTGAATTTTCACACAAAATATTTCTGTTGTTGATTAATAGTTTATAACTTAAAAAATTAAACATTTAGCTTAATCTTAAGAACCCTTTGTAAAGGGTGACTTTTCCAAATGTGTAAGCCTAATGATGTGTATTGACATAGATATTACCTTTTTGTCTGCTTTTACTACATTTTGTGACTGCCTACAGGAAAAGAAAAGCACAGAAACAAAATGTCCGCCTGGAGTGATGAAGAACAGTTTTCGATCCTTCCCGCTGTGTAGTTGTCTGACTCCAACCGGAAATATTCATTCCCAAAATTCACATCAGCTCTGCCGGAAGAGTTTTGACATAGATCAGGAAGAAAAACAAATGAATGTGAATGACCATACACGTATTAACAAATATAAGATTATTCTTCTGACGATAAGAAAATATGAAGCTTTTATGTTATTGTATCATTGCAACATGCACTGAAGAACTGCACAGGATTTCCTTCTTGACACTGCATGTTTTTTTTTTGTATATAAGTTTTTACTGTTTGTTAACAAACATTATATGCATTCCAAGCAAAAAAAAAAAAAGTATACCCTCTCCCATATCTGTATGTTTTATTTCCGTGTGCAATTATGCTTATTCGGGTATTTGCACACTTTGATTTTTCGCAGTTATTATATAAACTTAAATTATATTTTTAAAATTAAAAATCAAATGTTTTTAATTAAATGTGTTATAGTGGTGCAAGGAAGTTAATGACCCATGCTTTAAGATAATTGGTCCTTTTAAACTTTTAAATCACCATGTTTTAGAGGAAAGACATTTTTATTCCACTACATTTACCTGCTAGCTATAATTATAATTAACTTATTAGGATTTTATAAACCAATTGTCAAACATAATCAAATAAGACAACCAAAAAGTATACAAAGTGGACACAAGCAGCTCTATGATATTATGCCTATGTGTCAGTTTTATTTATTCAGTGGTGTAATATAATAATTCAACACTGACAGTTCCATAAAGATGCTGCTATCAAGTGTACATTTAGCTGATATTATCCTTATATATATGTATATATATGCAGGAATAACTTGCAGTAGCCTCTTTCAACAATTCATTCAATATGAGTGAATACTTTATTTATTTTACACCACTGAGATGTTTAAAATAAAATCTATGTAGAACTATAACTGTGATTCTATGCTAAAATTCAATCTTAAACCCACTCTGTGTCTCCTCCTCTGATTCATTAGAAATATTTAAGTTATATTTAATTATTAATATAATTTACATTCCAATGGATGGAGCAGAGATGTGTTGTAGATTATCTGTTAAAATGGTTGCACCCTTTTAATATCGTAAGATTCAAAGTTTACTAAAGAAAAAAATCTTTATCAGTAGTTTAGGGTTTGTTCATACCACGCTTACCTCTTTCACCTCAAAATCCTGGCGCCTACATTACCCACAATGCCACCCCTACCCCCCCAGAGTTCCATTTGAGAATCAGTCCGTTATGCTAGTAGCTGTAATGTAACTTCGAGCCACTATCCTCTTAAAGCAGAGATGAAGGGTTGGTTTACGCGAACTGGTAAGCTCAATTCTTTCTACCCACACGCCAAAAGATGTATATTATTTTCAAACATGTAGTCTGTATATTCAACCGGTACTGAAACAATAACATAGGGTACTATAAGACATTGCACAGCTCCCCTTGGAGTCACACAGGTTTTTCTCACAACTTTTTATCATGAATCATATTCTGTGAGTGAGCTCTCATTAGGACCTGTAAAACATAGGCTGTCACTGTAATTTCCCAGCATCATTTTAACGCACCACTAGGTGGCACACGATGAGAAAAGATGGACGGCTCGAGTCCTGTCAGAGAAAACTTTAACTATGAATTTGAAATTTCGTTAAATACTACTGTATTTAAGTTGACTGCTGGTAGTATAGTTGTTCCTTTTAAAACTATCACAGTGAGGCTGGGCACAGGGCCGTTTGGATGAAGGCGAGGCATGCGCGAGAGGGGAGGAGAAACATGTTACGTTCAGGGCCGTTTTATCCAGTACTTCTGGAAAGTTGACCTGAACGAAACTATCCCTTCTCGGAACATCTACACCGCTAGTCTGCGGGTGCGGCTGTACATTTCGACACGGAGAGCGTATAGCGACTGGATATTTCACTATTTAAGACTTGTCTGTGGCTGTCTTTACAATTTTTAAAACATTTTAAACTGCGATTTAAATGAGCCCTCTTTTGGAGTTGGCCACAACATGGTGCATAAATATGGTAAGTACCGTTAACACAGCTTAATATCCCTCATGCATCAAAGTTTTGAGGTAAACCTGAATTTAAAAGGCAACCCGCCGTTGCAGGCCAGCGTACGACACGGCATTTAAAAGGTCCACTGTCCACAGATGAAATCCCCGCAGCGGAAAGAAAAACAATAAAAATATTGTAACTGGTGGAAGCAGTTTGCTCTTCTATGAGTTATTACACTATCGCTACTTTCCTGACCAGGTAATGAAGTGTTGGGAAGATTTGACCCTTATGCGTGCATCATCATCCTCGCCGCCCACTGGGTTCAACCATTACTTTCGTGTTTAAGAGACAAATACCTTTATCATGCGCCACAGAACAACAACAAACAGTGATGCATTTGTGTACAAGTCTAATATACGGGCAATGGCTTGGAAAACGTACTTCTCGTTTAAAGCCCTATTAGAGAAAACTGCGTTGTATCTATATTAAGGGCAGGGATTGTGATTATTTTTAACATGCAATGTTTGACCATGCTTGGTACATTTTCGTGATTAGTCTCAATTTTGTTATCACATTTTTTAGAGGAATAAAGCCAAATGACCTCTCCCATGTTGACTAACATACCGCTCTTAAAAAGCAAAGTAATTTGTGATAAAGGTACATACAGGAATGCCAAAGCTGGGGCATCATGGACAGAATCATGCCAAAGGCATCCTGGGTCAATATCTGAAATGGCCAGTGATGAGCCGCGACCTAAACCCCACTGGGTTGATTGAGTAAGCCAGTATGACTGTGTGAAAATCCTCCAGATACACAGCAGCAGCTCCATGCAGCTCGGACTCAAACATGATGGCATAAGTTGTGTCAGTCCCTGAGGAGACGGATTACTGTTGTGACAAATGCAGTCAGACTGATTACTACAGGGACAGACTGAGAACTGATTTCATACAATGTTGCACATGTCACTGAAGTCTACTGAGAAATTGATGCAGCTGACAATTTGTGTATTGTTTTTGTTATGTCTCTTTGTTTTGGTAACTGATTAAATTAATATAATCATGAAAGAATTGTATTGAACCAAAACAGGTTATTTTCATATGACAAACTATCCAAGCAAATTTGAAATTAGAATTTCTTTTTAATCACTTTTATTATCTGGCTTTAATAAAATCACTGTGAAATAAAGAAATAGAACTCTTGAAGTTGAATATTTGTTTATTGGCACTGTCAAATTCAATTTAGACTTTTGTTTGGAAGCTTCTGTAAAAGTTAATTGCTTGGATGAAATATCATATGTAACTTCTCAAAGTTCAGCAAATTCAATGAAGTGGTGAACCCACGGAAAGTTCTATTAATTTTTGTTATTAGATGTTTTGATCATTATCTTTTTGCTGCAATGTTAACAAGCTGCTTCCTTCAGGATATTAGGGTTTCCCCAGGGAAAAATAAATAACCAAGATCACATCAGAAATATTTAATTTCTGGACATCTGGAACATCATCAGGGGCGTCTCAGTTAAGCCACAATTACAGTTTTGTGTACGTGTATTTTGGATGTTATACAGATGTTGTTGTAAAGTCATAATACTGTATATTCAAACTAATTCTATCAATAGACGTGCAGAGGTTTGCTTGGCAAAATGTATTTTCTCAACAATTAGTGGTCTTCAGTGGATATCACCGGTCAGAACCTCTATTCGCAACAAATTCTGGTCATCAATGGGCCTCTAGAGAATGGGTTGGCCCAAAAGGAGTCATGTCATCTGTTTTGTGTGTTGAATGATGTTGCCTGCTCAGTGGGTCCTTTGTCATTTTGCCTGAAACCAAAGTATACCCACAGTGATGCACTGCTGTTTGACTTTGTGACTAAATGATCCATACTGGTCAGTCAATAAATGCTTATTGAGAATTTAATCTCCTCAAAAGATTGTCTGAATTAAAGACTCATTTAATTCTACACTCATGACATAAATAATCACTGCCACATGACATCATTGGAGAAAACCGGTCAAATATATATGGAAAAAAATAATGGAAATTTGATAATTATTGTTTTTTAATTAAAACAAGAGAATTATCTACAGATAACCCTAAGATGCTATTTCTTTACACAAACACCATCATAAGAGATATATAAATAAGATATTGAATCACAGCTCATTAAAATATTATTGACCCTGTCCATAATGCTTGCCTACATGTTTACCTGAGACACATGTATTTATTTTGTGGGGCAGACACAGAGAGAGCAGTGGGGCTTCTCAAACGCTACCAGGCCAACCTCACCAGTCCAGACGAGCAAACCCTGAAGAACAACGTGGGCAAAGTATCTGCCATCTTGGACAGCCAGCTGTTCCAAGCCCTTCTTGGTAAGAGAAACATTGTAAAACTGCATATTTTGCAGAAGGTAATCTAGTAGTCAAAACTCTGCCTTCAAGCTTAATTTACCTCATAGTTTTGTCTGGGTAGACTTTCAGCATAACTTAACATTCACATCACCTCCTATGAGAGTTAGGGGAAGGATTGACAGTCTTTTTTTATTTTATTTTAAAAAAAATTGTCATATGCCCCCCTCCAAATGTTGCATCGGTAGCTCTGAATACATAGGCCAATCAGCCACAACATTAAAACCAGTCACTGGCTCATTTAAATACACAATTTAGCCTAAAACAACAGTTTTTCCCGTCTAGACCATAAAAGATGGAACTTATATTTGTACAGCTGCAGTCTGGAGTCCCCTCCCACCGGGAATGTTTATAGCTCTAAAACTAGTAAATCCCTGTTATCTCATCATCTCCAGGAACATGCAGTAGGTGTGTCAGTAGATTCTTTCAGTCTGTAAATACACCCAAACATAAATCATCTACCTTATATGACATACTACGGTCAAATAAATCAGTTATTATGGGACACCTGAGCACATTTGGAGAAGGACATCAGATCAGACCGTGAAGAATATACAACAATCAACCACAACTGGTGTTAATGTTGTGGCTGTACGATGTGTGTGTCAGCAGTTAGAACCTCGTTTTCAGGTCTGCTGACGTGTTTCATATTAAGAGTACAGACCTTCAAAGTAATGTATACAAGACCAGTAAGAAGAGATTAGAGTCCACTCCTAACTTCATCATATTGCTTTGAAGTAAACCACTGCTGTTGCTGAATAAAGTGATGTTTGACAGCGCTCAATGTGCCGCTGTCATTCCCTTTTAAACAACGACACCTGGTCTCAGAAAACTAAAAAACTAAAAGTTTTGATCTCGTGATTTAATTTTTTTGTAATCAAATTAGAAAATTAAAATCAAATAATTTTGTTCAACTTCGTTCATCTCCAGTTGGTCTTGAAAAGGAAAAGTCTTATTTTCCAATCTTAATTCTTGTATCTCAAAGCGAAAAATCAATTTACCACTCTATTGTAATTTTTAATATGTTTCTGAAAGGAGAAATGAAATACCAAAACATACATGGACCGGTAGGAAACTCATAATTAGTTTCTTTAATTAGCCCATTTTTAAAAAAACATTTTTTGAAGTACTTGACCCAGCCCATTTTAATGTCTATTTGTTCTCATTCACCTGTGATGGGGGTATTATCTATTTACAGCATCACAAAAACTTCACTACATCATATTTAACATTAGCAGAATAGGAGACAGTAATTTGTTTTCAATTATTTAAAAAAAACCCATTTCATAAAACCATATCTAAGATATAATGATTCACAGCACAGTAATAGTGAGGGGTACTGATAAAGCCCTGACATCTATCTTCATTATAGGAAATCATGTTTTTATTGATAACTCCACTTGACGATTGATAAACCAGTGGTGATTCCACATACCAGATATACATTTGAAGGGCCAAGGAATTAGGCGGTGTGACAAAATTTGCTAAGAGGAAGATCTGGGTAAAGTGATGTCTTCTTGGTGACATCATCATATTGTGTAATACCTAGGTTGCTATAATGTAATAATATATTATTAATTTTGGAATTGACGATGGTATGTCCTCTCTAAATGCTTTCATTGTGTTTTTTCTAAAATATGCTTAACCTAATGCCGGTAACAATTTCAAACAAGCTCGGAGAGGGGTAACAAAAGAGTGGGAATGTTAGGGAACGCTCCAAAACACTGGATTCGTCAAACTTGGTCAAATAGTCCAAAAACTTAAACCATAGCTTTCTCAGTGCTCAGTTGAAAATCATTTATTTTTAATCATTTATCATTTAATGATTTAAAGCATCTGACAAAATATCTTCACCTAAGAACGCTATTAATGAAAACCAACAACATTTTATAAAGTATATTACCATGTCGGCTTGGTTGTACTTAAGAAAACCCTACACGGTCCATAACTGTCATATATTAACAAAATCCAGATAGAATGACATCTATGGTCTCGAGTTAATCCAAGATGGAGTGATGCAAAGTGGACTTATTTTTGGAAGTCATGGGAATTGTTTAGCTAAAATAGGAAAAGGACCTTTCAGACTGTTATCAGCCCAATTTCAAAAGCCAGCATCTGTGATAGTGTGGGTGTACTTGTGCCCATAACAGGAGTAAGATCATGGAGGCAAGATTAATGCTTAACAATGCTTACTGCTATTCTGTGTGTTTCTGTAAGATGGAGCGAAGCCTTGATCTGCATATGTTACAACAGTGTGGCTTTACAGTCAAACAGGGCTGGTACTGAATGATCATTGAAAATGTAGTGTGCAAAATATGACAAAATCAATATATCAACAAGTGTCTGTATGTGCCAACACTTACTCAGCATTGCTTTAAGAAAAGGCGATACAAGATTATTGACCCTGTTCCATCCTATGTCCCCCTGATATAAAAATGACGCAGTCATACAGGTAGACAGTTGTCTGTATGTCCGTATGTCTGTATGTCTGTATGTCCATATGTCTGTCTGTCTGTATGTCTGTATCTGATACCTTTTTATTCAGAGCAGATCTCGCAAACTTAATTTTCATGCTTAAATTTCATGCCTTTTGATATTTAGATTTTGCTATAAATAATTGTTTTTCTTTCAGTTATCCATGGAAACATGATTATAATGCGACTTTTCATAAAAAATTTAAACAAAATCTGCTACTCTTCACTCAAAAAAGAAATTTGCATTTATTGTGCACTCTTTGCAGCCATCAAATCCATGAGTTTATATTTAAAGTAAACAACCAATGTTTATTCATTTGAATCTAAAAAGTACTGTCTTTGTACAATTATTCTAGGTCCAGAAGGATTATTTGATTCATTGTTGTTGTTTTTTTTGTTTTCTATTGCTTTACTCTGAAACATAGTACCCCATTTTTGTTTTGGAATAAGGGTTGTATTTTGTGTAGGTCACTTCATGAACTCATTGTAATGGTCCCTTCATTGGCTGCCCACTCTCACAGGATGTAGGAAGAGTCAGGTTGTATTCATTTGTGTGGGAAGAGTCCAAATGTTTGCGAGTTAGTCTTATGAAAGAAGCTTTTCAGCTGCCTCACAAAGGTTTGCTGTATACCTTCCCCTCTGTTGCATACTTACATTGTAATGAAATTTCAATAAAGCCATGCAAGACAATCTATTTATAGACACGGTTGTTATAAACCCGGACTATTAACACTGTAAAAGCTCAGTTTTCCCCTTGTCTATGACAAAATTATCTCTTTTTTACTATTTAATTTCTATACATTAATGAGCTCCTGAATGTGTTTTTGAATGTACATAGTTTCTGCTGCAGCCCAACCTAGAAGATATAATATTATTAGTCCTTCAGTTACCAGAGCCATACTATAATAAGGCCTACCCCTGGATCTGCTGTAGTTCCCTCAGAGCCTCTGCTGGGAAGCTGAGGACGAGAGGATGCCCAGACAGCAGTTCAAGAAATACAGTTAGGCTTTTTTAGGATACTAAGAACATATTTTTACATATCATTTTTATTGACACATGAGTGTAGTGCCACTGAAGAGAAAATAAACCTAAATGATGTAAGGTCAGAGTCTTCAGTGCAAGGTTTTGGTACATTTTTGATTATCTTTTCCACCTCAGGGAAATCCCATTAGGACATGGTAATATGCTAAACTAAGACAGAGAATGTTATAAACATTGTTGATGCACACGCAAAAGAGTAGTTTTAAAAAAAATGTCTTTAAGAGCATTTCAGCATGCTGATAATTAGCTTTTAGCTTAAGTAAAAGAGTTGAACAACCGTAATATGCATAATATGTTGTGATTTTTCTTTTGAATGATGAATGATTCAGAAAATATATTTACATGATAACTTCATTTAGTATTAAGTATCTTTTGACTTAACATATAATATAATTGTAGTGAATATATATATATATTATATGTTTTGTAAAAAGTATTAATAAATATATATGTATATATATGTATATATTGTTATTTTTTATATGGTAATGAATTGGATTCTCTGAGGATAAGCTTTTCCATATCAGGATTCCATACATTCTGCATGAAGAATATTCAATTAGGGGCGAGGAAGACGGCAAAGTAAACTTCTTACTGCTGCCATCCCAAGAGTCCCAACTGTGGGTGGTGTGTCTCAGGTGTTGGGCGGATGTGGCTTCACCCATCATTGAACATGTGGTTTTCAAAAGGAAGAGTTGAGAGGCTGCCAGTACTACAGCACTAGTAGTAATACAGTATAAATATTTATCATCCTCTTACCTTTTCCTTTTGGGATTTCTTTCAATTGCTAATGGCCATGGGAACCAATTAGGTTTGGACCATTTTGTTTTGCTTTGGTCTGTGTGCTGCTGACTTGAGAAACAAGTCTTTTCTATGCAGAAGGGACAATGTTGTAAATCATGTTGGTTTTAGGAGAAAAAATATTTTAAAAAGAAAGTCATGGTTACAGTATGAAGACACTGAGCTGCATTACAGGACAGTGTTTACCTTCAAGAGATCTTTTCTAACTTTGTTGCACTGTGGGAAGTAAAGAGGTGTTGATTCAGTGTGGGAAGCTCTTGTGCCGGCTACTTGATTGGATGTCGGTATGGTTGCATAGCCACGAACAAAGGTTGCCTTAACTGTGCATCCATCCTTTTGTTCCAGATACAAACGTGTCGTGGGAGGCAGGGTCAGGGGAACACATACAGACAGACACATGAAATTACAGGGGACCCTAAATGACCGGGGAATATTTCACAAAGGCAGTAAAAAGGAGTTGGATCGTTTGCCCTGGCTTGAAATTGTGACCTATTTTTCTGGGAATGTGTTTTTCTAGTCAGCTTTTAGTTATTAACTGTCTAGCAAAGAACAAGGGGCACATTATTTCTATTTATCTAATTAACCCAGGCTGGTAATATAGAAATGAGTCAGTGCAATTGAAAAGGTATATGTTGAATACAAGAAACCTACAACACACAAAAACACACAATGATCCTTCATCTAAAGTCTCTGCAAGACAGAGAGTTGGAGCAAGAAACCATCTATTACCGTGACAAAAAAACTGAGCACTTAAACCAGGCCTTTCAATAATAGTTCCAACATACAAAAAGAGATGTCAGATTGAGTCATATGAAAGAGACTTCTGGTTAAGATAATACATCTTGGTCCAAGGCTTGGAATTTATGTGGTCTCTGAGGGAAGGAGGGTTCAGAGATTGTTTTATATTCAGAAATGTAAAAAATGTAAAAACATCTTCATACTCTTTCTAGCTTTTTAAGAATATTTTAAAACCTGCATCACCAGTATTTTACATTACCAAAGTTTGAAATGACATCAAAATGAATGTGAAAAGTGTCAGTTGTGCTGATGAATCCATACAGAATGATCAATATATTCTCCATGTCTGCTCAGCAATATGTTGCTTTTTGATCCTTTTCTAAATGTTCTTTCAGGACACTGCTAATGCCTAGCATGGATTAATCCACTACTGGTTCTGCCTGCATAATAGTAAACTACAGTCAGATATCACATAACAGCTGTACATAAATCATAATAATGACTAAAGCAGGGGGAAATAGTAGGATAATAGAACATTTTAAGTTTAGATTTGAAAGTAGCAATTGACTCAACATGCTGTGCTAACTTCAGCGGGATCTTACAGAGCATCAGGACTCAAAATCTCTGTCACCCTTAAACCCTTCTCACATAAAATACTCCTGCATCAAGGACCATTATAGCCGGCCAAGCATGCAGGCATTTTGGAAATAAATAAAATGTATTATTATTATTATTAAGTGAAAGAAGAAGAATTTAAGGTGTTTGTTGCATCCTGCTGTCTCAAAATTGTCCATATAAAGTATGTCTAAGAAAGAGCAGGGTCCATTCAGACGAATCTTAACAGAGGACAAACTATTTCAAACTAGTGAAATAGTTTGATATATCAGCAACAAGGAGGCTTATGGGTGTCACTGAGTGTATTTATGTGAGTTTCTGCAGGTATGCCTATAGTATGACTATTGCTTTGTGTATCGTTAAGTTTTTTTATACTGAAGTTTCTGTTTAGTGAGCTGTGCAAGAAACTCCTCTACCCACACAATGCTTCACTCCTCCACTTTCAGCCACAGTGATGAGTCACATGCTCCATTCTCACACTTTTGTTCTCAAAAGTGTCTTTTTTGGACATACTGACTCTCCATCTTGAAAACATACAACCGGAATGCGGAACATGCCTTTTTGTCTGTAACAAAAAATACATATTGTTAATAGAAATATGATTTAAATTCACAGTATAACATTGCTTGAAATGGCCTCCTCACATGTGTCTTTGATGCCCATCTCATCCTAACTTTGAACTTTGGAAAGCTGGTGAAACCTCCAGCTATGATTTGAATGTCAACAATGCAATAACCAGGCTTTAGTGACAGTGTTTGATTGTCCTACTGCATTCTCAGTCTTTGCTGTCACTCAGTAGGTGGACCACAGGACAAGGGTGTGTTATGAGCCAAGAGGCCATGAGTGAAAAAGAAAAGAGAATGGAGGAGAGGAGAGGTTTGAGGTTTCAATATTCCTTTATGGGAATATTTCAAGAAATATCCAGAACAGTCATTTCTTCACCTTACTGTTAAGCAAAAACAAAAAATAGGTAAAAAATTAAGTAGCAACTTCCCATCATCCCCCACAGAACATAGGACATCCGTTACTGCCCATCTGGCATTAAACCCCTGCATATTATCTATCATCATGTAATATGCACGTTCCACTTTCAATCTAGCCTTCACAAGTCTTTCCAGAACCAGCACTGGTTCCACATTACTGGCATTTTGTGTCAGTCTTTTGCATGTCAGCCAAATGGACAACTTCGCGGAGCCTGATAAAAAGTTGACCACTGTATGCACAGATTTTTCCTTGGCGCAATATTTTGGGCCAAAGATGAATAACTGAAATGAAAAAAACTCCCCAAGGGCTTGGAACCACCTTTTCAGAAGTCCAAACAATGAGGACAAACGGGGACACTGCAGAAACAAATGTTCTAACGTTTCAGGCTGATGGCAGAAAACACATTCATGCCCCACCCCTGGATCCAGGTGTGCTCTGTATCTGTTTGTGGCTATTGCCCCATGTACAATCCTCGACTAGAGGTCTGCTGTCCGTTTCTCAAGGGCATCTTGTATATGGACCGCCAATTGCCTTTTGGGGAAAAGTCTGGACCAAAAAACTCAGTCCACCTTGACTCCCTTAGCCCAACCAGAGGCCGCAGGTTGAGAACTTTTACACAAATATGGTAGATGGCTTTTTACTTTATGCTTTGAAATTCCTCCTGGGGAGGGGTTGTGAGAGACAGCAGTTGTTTTTCTTCCTCTTGCCACTCCCCCAGGGCTGGGTGATGGACAGAGAGGGGAAACTGTACTCACCCCCCTCACTCCATTGCTCATTCAGAGTTTTGCTCACTCCAAAGTTCCTCAGATGTTGTGGCAGGGCAGCACAAACCTCCGCCACCACTCGGTTTATTAACCTAATGGACGTGATGTTGCTGAGCCTCCTGAGTACGCACTCTGATAACGATGACATCTTTATCAGTTGTCCCAGTTTGGTACAGCCAGCTGTTTTAAGTTTTGTCCGCAGGCTGGCCGACTCCAGTGTTTGATGCCGTGTTGTTAGGCTATTAAGTAAAAAAGGTTCCTCAACCAACCACTTGCCAAGGGTTTCGTTGTCTTGAATTTTTTAAGAATCTTCCATGTCTGCAAAACAGAGCTGTAGATCCACTTGTTCCACTTGGTCTACTTGCAGAAGGAACAGATGTTTATCATAGCCCAGTCTCCCGGCTTTCCTCAGCAGCAGAAACGCTATCTTACACCAGCTCCGCCCACAGCTGTACAACAGTCTTTATGCCGTTTGAAGTCTGAACGAAGCTATTTTTGACTGAATGCTTATCAGTCCCTGCCCTCCTTCAACCACAGGCAGGTAGGGGGCTGCTGACCAGATCCAGTGCTTCCCAGACCAGAAAAAGTCCACGATGCTCTTCTGAACAACCTCCATTAAACCTCCTGGTGGTGTCAAAACGATAAGTCTATGCCAAAGGGTAGAGGCCATCAATTTATTGGGAACCAGAACTCTTCCCGTATATGACAGCTGGGGTAGAAACCATTTCCATTTAGACAACCTCGCAAACACTTTCTCCTTAATCCCCTCCCGGTTCTTGGCCTTAAATGCCTCAGTTCCCAAAAACACTCCCAGGACCTTCACTCCTTCTTTCCCCCACTCAGGTCCTCAAGGCAGACTGGGCACTGCCTGATCCCTCCACTGGCCCAGTAGGAGAGCTTTGCTCTTTGCCCAGTTCACCCGTGCAGAGAAGGCTTTTCCATATAGACACTGGGTTTGTTGCATGTACTGGACATCTCTCTGGTTTGTGACAAAAATATTTACATCGTCAGCATACACTGGCACTAAAGAAATGCCCGATCACTTATAATACAACCAGGCAGTGAAAGACCCCTGAGCCTCTCCCTCAGCCTACACAGCAAGGGTTCGATGGCAATGCTATAAAGTTGGCCTGAAATTGGGTAACCCTGTCTGATCCCTCGCTGTACCGGGATTGGTCGACTCAGCCCTGCTCCCATCTTCACCATACACTGTGCACTTTCATACAGTAACTTTACCCAAGAAAGAAAACCATCACCCACACCAAACGCCCTAAGTGTTGAAAACAAATAAGTGTGATCCACCCTGTCAACACTTTCTCCTGGTCAAGAGAAACAATACCAACATTTACATCATACATTTTTGAAAGATCAATTAGGTCGCAAATTAAAAAAATATTGTCCATAATTGACCTGTCAATCACACAATAAGTCTGATCTGTATGTATAATTATCTCCAATATGCCCTTAGTCCTATTTGCCAAGGCTCTTGAAAGCACCTTATAATCAGTACATAGGAGCGCGACTGGCCTCCAGTTCTTTAATAGAGCCAGATCTCCTTTTTTGGCAGCAGTGAGAGTACTGCTCGCTGGCAGGAGACAAGGAGAGATCCTGCATTGGAACATTCCAAAAGAACACCATGCAGGTCAGGTCCAAGGATATTCCAAAAGTGTTTGTAGAAGTCTGTTGAGAGTCCATCAATTCCTGGTGGTCGTCCTAATGACATCTGGTGGACTGCAATTGATAGTTCCTCCAGAGTCTGCTCACACTCCAGAGCAGCCTTCTCACCTTGGCTAAGCTGAGGAAGGCCCTCCAGAAGCTCCTCACGACACTCCATCACCTGCTTCTTCATCTCAGCTGGATTGTTGGTCACTTTTCCCCCAGGTTGTTGAAGGCAGGTCATCTGCTTCGTCTGTGCCAGCGTTTTCTCCAACTTGAAGAAGTAGGCACTAGGGGCATCCATGTCCTTTAACTGGAGGAATCGAGACCTGCCAGAGTTTTCTCTGGAGAGTCCAGAAACATGAAGACCTGCCGTCTCAGAGACAACACTTGTTTCAGTCTTGGTTCTTTACAACCTCGTTTGGTATAAACGGTGGAACGCTGGATACAGTGATCAGCGTTGAGGGAACTGATAACGGGGATACCTGTACAAACAGGTCTCTGAGGTACACGTCCCTCTCTATCAGCCGATTGACCAGCGACTAATTTTCAACAAAAACAACAACTTCTTTGTTCATTTTTGAAGCATATGATAATTTCTCATGGCCGACCTGTTCACCAGCAGCCAACAGAACATCCTCCACCTCAACATGAGTGTTGGGCGGGATTATCCGAACTCCGTGCTGGATAGACGGAGGAACCGTCTCAGAGGAGGCCATTCCTCCCAACAAACACGTGTCAGTCCCACTAAACAATCCAAATAAACAATCGATATAATATAACAGCTCTTACCTGATCATGTAGAAAACATAGAAGATGAAAACAGTGAAAACAGGGAATTGAAGACTGGAACTGGAAAAGAGAGGAGAGGAGAGGAGATGTAACATTTTGAGGCATTTGAAGAAGAGTAGCTTATGTTTTTATGCTCCTACCTCGTCATAGGCAGTGATTCCTGTTGGCTTTGATGAGGCCCTGACTTTTCCTCCAGCACCACCAATCGTATGAGGGAAAATGAATGCAGATTGTGATTTTCCACTCATGATGACATGAAATTAATTAAAGGTATATTCCAAATTACCCCTGAAACATTTCATTCAGCCATATTTTTGTTTAGTACTCATGATTAAATGTTGGCATGGTTACACCCTACACTAACTTTATTCAAGATCCACATTCTTAGTAGTAAGCCTTGTCTTTGTTAGCGTGTTATCCTGTTTGTTTTAATATTTAGTCTTGCAGATGCTTCCATTGTTGTAAAATCTAGATTTTAGCTTTTCCTCACTTATTCTCTATCATTTGTAATTAAGTAAGTTCGAATTGATATGAACACCATGTTATTCCCTATTGCTTATACAATTTTATCATGCATTATTTTATATCCCATAATTGGAAATTTCAGGAAGTATTTTTCATAGACCCCTTATACAAATAAAAGCAAGTATAATGGTATGAGTGCCCCTCTATTCAACTAGAGGGCAGTGTCAACATTTATTCCTCATGTAACTTAGCCCTGAAATGGAGCTTCAAGTAACATGTCTGGAAATCACCATAATAACTTTAAGAAAAAGAGAAATGTTTTCCTCACGCTGCATGTTGTTGACTTGACTATTCAATATGTAATTTCATGACTCATATCGTTAAGAAAAGAGATAAGAAGGAAAATTGTAAAAGGGGAGTTCGAATCTCCATGTAAATAGACAACTCCCACCCTACATTTTCCCCCTGTGCAGTTCTGAGAAAGATCTCCCTGTGTCATGACGGATTGGTGTTTTTTTTTTACTCCAGCAGCGCCGAGTACTTTAGAAGGAAAATAATTCATGAAAAAGTAGAGGCTACAAAGTAAAAAAGTAATAAAGAAAATGCTCAAATCCAATGTTTGTATATATTAAAGTAAACAAAAGAAGCTCATCGATGTGTTTTTTCTTGCAGATATTCAAGAGTGCTACGAAGTGACCTTGCGACTGAACAAGGAACAAACCCTTGTAAAAGAAGACAGCAACGAGTATGTGGGCGAGGTAATTTCTTTTTATATTTAAAATTATAGATAAATAACAATTGCTTAATAATTACATTGTGTCTGGTGTGACACATGGACTTTTCTGTGCTGTGATTTTCCTGCTACCTGTGCAAGAAGGTTCTCAGCAGTCAGAGCAAGTCGTCAGAACCTGTGTCTCTCGCTCCTGTACGGATCAAATGCTATTATGAGTCATGGCTACTATGAATTCAACCTCATGACTGAGTGTCAGACAGAGAGTGAGTTGGAGGTTGTTACATGTAGGTCGAGGATGTTGTGGCTACAGCTATGAAATTATGAATTTTTTTTTCATCGTGAAAAGGCAAACTTTAAACATAGCATGCTTGTTATCTGCAACCTCAAGTAGAAGGAAGACAAAATAGTGGCACCACAAAAAAGTAGTAGGTTACCTTGGAATTTGAACAAGTAAAATATTATTTGAATTCTCAGACTAATCTGAAATCATTTAAAATATGCCAGGGGAGATAATAACATTCATACTTCCACATGGAGAAATCTATTTCTCATGAAGATATGCCTCAATTGAAATACAATTCAAGCAACCCATCAATGGGGGCAAACCTGCTATTTAAAACAACAGATAAATACTTAAACTGTGAATTAAGATCAATAGTACAGTAGAGAGAGAGTAAACTACACATTCCTCCGTTGAAATATAATTCAAACAATCCAACATTAAGGTTTTCAGGGTCTTGCCCAAGGACTCTACGACAAGCACATTCTGGTGGGACTTGAACCGGCCACCTTCTGATAGGGAGACAATGGTTTAACCACTGCGCTACAGCCGCCAGAAAGGTCTCTAGACATAATCATGTAACAGTGTATACCTAAGTGACATATTTTATACTCCACGCTAAAATATGATCCTGATATTGGTAACACACAATATTTCTGTAGATTTCAGCAGCAATAAAAGAAAGACACTAAAAGTGCAGTTATGATGGTAATGAGCTCAACCTGCGGTAGACATTAGACTATGGCATTGCAATAATGTGGTTATTTTCACAGCCCGTCACACATTGTTCGTGTCATTTTCCATTCTTTTTGTCTGGCTTCAGGTGAAAGCTGATGACGCTCAATGCATGCACTTATACAAAAAAAACATACAAATGATCTGACCATTCTCATTCATGTTGCATGGCTACAAATTGGATATGTATCAGATCTCAAACTCATCAGAAGCACAGTCCTGTAACAGAAGGTCAAAAGGAAGGTCAAAAGCGTTTTCAGTGGGCTTGCGATCTTGAATCTGCCAGTTCTATTATATTGTATTATAATTATTCCCTCTGGCAACCAGCTCATGTTTTCATTCCTGTGCGTTTGTCTGTTTGTTTGTCTGTCAGTTGGTTTGTTTGTTTGTTACTGTTTGTTTGGTTGTGAGCAGGATTACGGTAAAAACTACTGGACAGATTTACGTGAAGTTTTACCAAGAGCTCTGTTATTGCATATCCTATCGATGATTAAATTGGTGATGTTACATGTTTCATAGCATTTAAAACAAAAATGAGTTCAATTTAGAGTAAAGATGTCATAATGCGTCTATTACTACCTTTGTTCTTTGATTCCTCTGATGTTTCTTTGGGAGTGGAGCCGGGGGTTCAGGTTCAAGAGTTCCTTTGACTCCTTTTATGCGCCTTTGTGGGTGGAGCTTGGGGCTCAGTCGCTAAACAAAAACACTGAAGTGGGAGGCGCAGGAGAAGATCGATCTCCGGATTATCTGAGAGGTACTCGGAGAGTTTGTTGGAGTTGTTGGTAGATTTAGAGGCTAGCTGACTGGCAATAACTTAGACATTAATGGAGAAATCTGCACAAAGTATTCCTAAACCTTGGGTACCGTTGTACCTTTGCAGACGTTTGCGTTCTCTGAGGGCTTTTTCTAGTCAAAATATATCTTTATCTTGTTCTGAGATGCGTTGCAGAACTGTGTTTATATTGGCAAATTTTAGCTTGCTAGCTAAAAATTGTGTTCGTAGGTCTATGTCGCATGCCCTAAATACTTAGGTTGGGTACGAGCCACTGCCTTAACATTAATTACATTATATTGGCTCATAATTTTCCTTCAGCAAAGCCAAAATATTAATTAAATTAATCTTTGGCCAGCTTCTATTTCATTAACACAGTTTGACAGTAACACCAAAAGCCAAATTGTGAATCCAATTATAGCAAGGGATGCACAACCTAAATTTAGATGGTGCCATTGCTGCATGATAATCAATGTTATTTAGTTTATCTGTCAGTGATTTTGATGTTATGGCTTATTGGTTCATCGGGTTACCCACGTCTTTTCATAACACGGAATAGTCCATCCCCATATCTTCTTCCAAAAACTGAACAGAATTTCTGAAATTTCACGCACACTTTCAAGGACCCTAATGGTGTGCCTCTTATCATTTTATTGCCGAAAAGTCTTGGATATTATGGAATCATCATCGCTGCGATGTCAGTCCAGCCCACCTGCGACCCTGGACAGGATATGCGGTTGATAATGAATGAATGAGTAGGGGGGATCTTTATCTCCAGAATTGTCAAGCCATAATTTTGCAACCGTTGGTCCGATTTAGTCCAAATTTCGTGCATATATGGACTCGAGTTGCTCTATCTTATATAAATCATTATTTACTCTAGTCGGTTATATTTTACTCACCAGGGGACCGTTTTTTATGAAATCTTTTTTTTTTCCAGATACATAACTTCCTTACCATTGGTTCAATTTATTCCAAATTCCATGCATAGGAATTGAGTCAGGGAGATCTATCTTGTGAATATCATATTCTACTCTAGTAGTTCATAATGTACTCACTAGGGGTTGTTTTTTCTTTTTAGAAAAACACTATGTTCCGGACATAACTCAAAAAATATTTCATGGATCCTTGTCAAACTTTTAAAGTTCCAACACTAGGGGGAGCTTAATCTCTGAAGGCTTTCGGCCATAATTTCTAAACTGTTGGTCCCATTTAGTCCAAATTTGGTTCACATGAATGGACTCGACAAGATCTATCTTCTATACATTGTATTTAATTGAATAGTTCAAATTGGAGCTTTTTACGAAACACGGTTTTTCTAACAAAACTTCCTAACAGGTGGTCTGATTTTGTCCAAATTTGGTGTATATGAATGATCTTCAATACACCAATCGTGTATATGTTTTGTTTTACTCTAAGAGTTAATTTTTTACTCATTAAAGGGACCATTTTAGTAGAGGTGCACCGATTGCAATTTTTTTTGTCCGTTCACTGTTCACTGATTTTTATAAAATTTCACTGGCCAATTACCGATTTCATTTCTTCAACGTTTTAAAATCATAATTATTACTGCATTTTAAGTGCTCCTTTATGAAGGATTACAATGGAAATAAAGCTTGTCGGCATTGTGTATTGAAATTAATGTAGCCTCCGTTTTGAAATTTATCTACCCTCCATGCGTTTCTTAAATCAATTGTATAACATTTTGAAGTGAAAATAAAACTTTGTAAGCCTCATTCAGTCCATTATATGTTATATGTTAGCCAAGTATATTTGAAAAAAGAACTATAAATGACAGCATAGATACATACATATAGCGGGCTCGTGGCTGTCTCTGAGCTCTCGCTAGCTTTAGCTGTTCTGCTAACGTGAGCTTATTTAAAGTTACTACATTCCTCGGGTTGATTAAATTTGAAATGTGTCTTTGAGTTTATAGTAAGGCGTTATATAAGTATTAGGTATTATGATTATTATTATAGATACATAGAGCGGGCTCATGGGAGGCTCTGACCTCCCGTTAGCTTTGGTCGCTGCACTAACGTTAGGTTTTTTTGTGCCAAATGTTTTGGGGTTCTCTATTATTTTGTCCTTAATGTAGTTATGAATTGGGAGCATTGTGTTTTCTGGTTGCGAGAGTGCGAATATTACATATCTCCACCCAGCCTTCACACATCTGGACCCGAAAAAATATCTACAGTATGTGAGGATGCTGTTTGTGGACTTAAGCTCCGCTTTTAATACCTTTCTTGGATTCAGGACCCCAGAGCATCAGGATGAGAAACCATATCTCATCCTCAGATTGAACTCTATGATAATAATAAATAATAATACATTTTATTTGAAACACACTTTACATTTGGATCAAATCTCAAAAGTGCTAATGTGTCTGCAGCCCTCTCTTCCACTCCCTCTTTACTGATGTCTGTTCCCCAATTCATTCCACCAACACTGACAAATTTGCTGATGACACCCCCATGGTACAACTGATCACGTATATCATTGAGTTAGCAAACAGGGAGGAGGTTATGTTTCTGACAGAATGTTGCTGCATCAATAACCTATAGCTCAACACAGCTAATAATAATAATAATAATACATTTTATTTATAACGCACTTTACATTTGGTTCAAATCTCAAACTGCTACAAGGTAAAAACAGATAAAAGCATCAATAAAAAATATAATAATAATTATATAAAAATATGACCAAAAAGCAGCAATGTTAATTACAAGTTATAGGTTCTACTAAAAAAAAAAGTTTTAAGTCCTTATTTAAATGTATCAGTCGTCTGTGGAGCCCTCAGATGGTCAGGGAGGGCATTCCACAGACGAGGGGCAGCAGAACAGAAGGCCCGATCACCCATGGTGCCGAGCTTAGTCCGGGGAAGGAGGAGGCGGTGTGAGTGGGTAGAATGGAGGGATCGTGCTGAGGTCAGTGGGGTGAGTAGTTCTTTTAGGTAGAGGAGGCGTTACCATGGATTCACTGGTGAGTGAGGAGAGAGATCTTATAATCAATCCTGGTGGAGATGGGAAGCCAATGAAGGGAATGAAGAACAGGGGTGATGTGTTCGTGTTTACGAACTCTCATCAGGATCTTTGTGAGACTGGAGGAGACGAACGCGTGAACCAGCTTTTCAGCATCACTTAAGGTGAGTGAAGAACGGAGTTTGGAAATATTTCTGAGATGGTGAAAGGAGATCTTGTAGATGAGTTTAATGTGGGATTCAAAAGTGAGTTGAGGGTCGAATCTTACGCCGCGGTTGGTGACTGATGAAGAGAGGGCAATGTCGTGACCAGAGAAGGTAATACTGGTTATGGAGGAAGACTGGGTCTGATGTGGGGTGCCAATTAAAATGGCTTCGGTTATCGAGCTGTTCAACTGGAGAAAGTTGTTTTTCGTCCACACCTTTATCTCCTCCAGACAAGCGCGGAGAGTTAACAGGGGAGATGATGATGACGATGAGGATGGAGAAGCTGCGGAGGAACATGTGTCAGTTTTTATGTAGATAATAGATATTAGCTAAAACTAAAGAAATTATAGTGGACCCCAGGATATCGAAATGCACCGAGTAATCTGCAGTCTGAAAATAAACCGCAAAGTGCTTTAAGTTTCTTAGAGTCCACATCTCATCCGATCTCACCTGGTAGGAACTTCTCTCACCAGGTGGGGAAAGCCCAACAGAGACTGTATTTCTTTAGGAAGCTGAAACAGGCACCCCTCACTCAACACCTGATGATGAACTTCTATCAGTCCACCTTAGAGAGAGCCTTCAGACCTACTACTGTACATTGTGATCCACCAGCTGCACGGCAGAGGACAGGAATGTTTTTAGAAGAATTTAGGCACTTGGACGGGCGGCGTGTGGAATAGGTACAGGTATTTTGGTATTATATTAATTTTTATGCAGTTAGTTCAACTAAATAAAGACATATGCAGTGGGCAGTTTTTTCTCGCCATTATCGCAAAGTGCTTGCTCAAGGAGGAATTTGTTGGGTCCTGTAGATAATTATATAAAGAGTTTGGTCTAGGCCTGCTCTTTCTGGAAAGCACCTTGAGACAACTGTTGTTGTGAATTGGCGCTATATAAATAAAGATTGATTGATTGATTGATATGGAAGTCAGTCCATCTTTTACAGTCCTCTTTTGTATTTTTCAGTAGTGGCGTATAATTAAGGGAGAATGTGTTTTGCCACCCATGTTGAATTTTCAGTCCCAAATAGGTGATGTGGTTATGATTCCACTGAAAATTGTGGTAAGGGATTGAGCAATAGCTTTAGCATTTAGAGGCATGACTACACTTTAATTTACATTAACCTTATAGCCAGAAATGTTCCCATAATCCTCAAGTGTTTCCATCAGAGCTGGGATAGATTTGTCTGGATTTGAGAGGTAAGCCAATATATCATCTGCATAAAGGGACAGAGTATGGACACAGTCGCCAATCTGTATACCCTGAATGGCTGGGTTAGAGCTTATCGAAGTTGCCAGCGGTTCAATGGTAATGGCAAATAACAGAGGCAACAGGCATTAGAAAATCTTGTTACATTGTCTATTGATGATCTGTTCTAAATAAATCCAGTTTGGTCCATGTTTATTATGTCAGGGAGGGCTTTTTCAAGTCGTAGAGCAAGGACTTTAGAGAAAATCTTATATCGACTGGTGATTGGTATGATTGAAGTAGGCCTGTACGAGCTGCAAAGTTTAGGGTCTTTGCCCGGTTGGGGTAAAACAATAATCAGATGTCATGGTCTGACAATTCCGGTAGATCAAGCTTGTCCAGAAAGCACTCACTTGCCCCAAGGTCACATCCTTGCAAGGTTTTTGTAAGGATTGATTATAGCTCAGGAAAGTTTTGTTAATCTCCCTGGGATTATGGTAAATCTATCATCTTTTTGGATTTTATGTATTGCGATCTTTGTCTCCTCCCTCTTAATCTGCCAAGCTAAAAGCTTCCCTGCTTTGTCTCCTTGTTCGTAATACCTATGTTTCATTTTTTCAATTTTATGTGTATTATGTCAATCATATTATACTCCAACTGCCTTAACTTGAGTTGTTCAGGGACACAAACATGTGTCTGCGTGTATAGTTTTTCTAATTCTTTGATTTCGTGTTCCAGAGATTGAATTTTGAAAATATAGTAAGTGCGTTTAGCAGAAGTGTACGCAATGATCTGACCGCTAAGATATGCTCTCATGGCATCCCATACAATATTAGGATTTGCTGTATTTTGATTTATATTAAAAAATGAGGTAATTTCCTGTCTAATCATGTTCATAAATTCTGAGTCATTGAGTAAGTGTGAAGAAAATCTCCATCTATAATATCTTGTAACTGGTGTGGGCAGAGGTATTGTAACCAATAGAGCAACATGGTCTGACAAGGTTCTGGCCAAATACTTGCATCAATTAATTTGATGTACCTTGGAAGATGGAGTCAATATTAAGTCAATACGGGTATAACTATTGAGGACAGGAGAGTAAAAAGAGTATTCTCTGGTGTTTTGGTGTAAAGTGCGCCAAATTTCAACCAGTTCCATTCTTAGCATCTCTTCTTTTAGTAATGTAGCACTCCGTGTCAAAGAACAGGCCCTCTGTGATGATCGATCAAGAGTTGGATCCAGAATGAGATTAAAGTCTCCTCCCATATAAACCTCTAAAGTGTTGGTCTGATAGTGCATAGAATCATTTCTCAAAGAACTGAGGGTTATCAATATTAGGTCCATAAACATTAACCAGCGTTATAGGTTCGGAGAGGAGCAGCACTTGCGCTATCACAAATCTTCCATAAGGGTCCTTGAAATGAGGCTTTTCTACGAAGCAGTATGTCAACTCCTCCGGCTTGTGATGTAAATGATGAGAAGTATATATGATGATAGCTTCTTATATAGCTGATTATAGCTTATCATGTCAGTCTGCTTACATTATAGTACGACAGAGGTTATGTTATATCTACATAAGGAAAAATTCAATGTTTGCAGTGAGGGGGCGGCTGTGGACACAATTTTTATAGTTGTATTTTGAAGTTCAAATTTACTTTAAACAACTACAGATAAGAGAGGCTAATAGCAATCATGGATTATTTGATTTTTTTCTCTTATGTGCATGAGAACATGAAATGCTATTGCTATTGTATTACCATGTTTTTTGTCTTCTTCTGAAATAGAAAAATGTCCAAACTACCATCAACATACTGCCACCTGCTGCAGTCATGTGTGTACATTGCCTTCCAGAATTATTGGCATCCTTTAAATAAAAAAGCAGTAAAATTTGCAAAAAATGTCTTAATACACCTGTGATCTTTAATTCAAATTGGTCCAAAACATAAAATAACCGTTTATTATGTCAGTCGAATCTTGGAGTCAGAAAGTGTCCAGAACCACCATTAGATGACACCCACACAACACAAGCAGTTGGGAGCATCCATATACAATGTAAAGCGCCTACAGTTTGTCATCAGAGGGCCTTTCATTGGAATAAGGTCAAAGGTCAGAGGTGAACAAAGTTGAGATTTTTGGGAACAATTATTTAAGATGGCTGTGGCATAGCTAGGAAGGAAGCAAAGAATCAAAGATGTTTATTTTGCCATTTGTAAAAGTAAAGACAGTACAGGTACATTGAGTGCTTGAAGCCCTACAGAAAAGCCTGTCAAACCCACTGTGAAGTATAGTGGTGGATCAGTAATGCTTTGGGGCTGCTTTGCTTCCAAAGGACCAGGACATCTTGTTGAAAGACATGGTTCAATGAACTCCATCAAATACCAGCAGATATTGGATATCGGAGACTGTAGACATTGGAGACTCTCACTTCAGCTCCGGTTATTGAAATGAGCTCATCCGGCTGGGCAATATAACCCCAATTGCTCTACATCTCCAAGAACTATTGTGATGAAGTCCCTGCTGCTTAGTAATGGTCCGAGGTCCCCCACCAACCATCCACCTATTTTATTAACCAAGGTTTTATTATTAGCTGTTCTTTCTTTTGTTCTTCTACTAAGAACAAGAACGAACAAAAATATAGCTAGAAATCCATAGATATCAGATAAATAACTAATACAAAAGGCATCTTGTCATCTTCTCTTAAGTTCATCTGTTGTTCTTCTTGTTTTACCCACGGCACTGCCTTTATCGCAGATACTCTCCCATATTGCGTTATTTTCTTTCTTTTAGTAAAATTCAGATTTCTTTGTTTATTAATTATTATTTATTAATATGTTTATTTGCCTCGTCCACTAACACATGCCATTAAATTAATTTTTTTTGCGCTTGTGGTCACTCTGCTCTCCGTCCAAACTCGCCAAGGCGAAAACCAGTAACACACGTAAAGCCCTCATTTAGAAGAACCAGAATTAGAACATGTTTTGAAGGAGCAGATTTTTTTGATTTTTTCATGTCAATATCAAAATAATGATGAGAAAAGGTGTATGCTAAACTACGTAATACACTACACAAGGTTATCTCTGTGTAGAAGCACAGTGTACAACAGTTAAATAAAACCAAATAAAATTAGCAGTTCTGTCATTAATATTGTAATTGTGCAGAAATGGGAAAGTACAACGGATCTTTCTATAGAGGATTTTAGTTTTGTTGGTATTGTTGGAAGACAACAAAAGCTCTACACTTAACATATTCCAAACAAAACACAAAGATAATATAAAATAAAGAACAGCATTGTTAAATGCAGTATCTGATATACAGTAGGGCTTGGTTATTCTGGCTAAAATGAGAATCGACAAATTTATCCTTAGAAAAGAGATTGCTATTCTCTCAAAGATATTACCATTCACTTAAATCACATTGCATTTTGTCATTGATACGACCCGGCTGGTTCAGGTTAAGGGAAGCCACATAAAACCAGTTGTTAATTGTAAAAATAAAGCCGTTCAATGAGTTTCAAAAGTGTGACAATTGAATTAAATATATAAGGAGGTAGAACTACAAATGTGAAGGAAAGGGACAAATGAGTGCTGTTCAAATCAAAGAAAATAAGAAAACCGAAAGAGTAATCTAACACACCTAATGTTGACTGAAAAACAAAAGAATATGAAATCAGTGAACTGTGATTTAACGAAAATTAAATCTGACTAAACAATATAAACTTAGATAGATGTGCGCGCAAGATGTATTCATCAAAACACAGCCATGCCTAGTCCCCGGGATTAAGGCGTCTAAAGAATGCTCTTTATACAATGTTTCAACAACTACCAGGCGGGCTGGACACAATCATCAGCCGCCATGGTCATCTAACTGGCAGGGTGCTGCTTTCGCTGGATTAGTGATTAGCCTTGGTCCCACGCCAATCAGGTGTGCCTACAGAATGGAACCACGACGAACAGGCCGACACATCAGGCTACGGGAGCCAGAAGAAGGGATAGCAAAGAGCACTTATCCAAAAAAAAATAATCAGGATCTGTCGTGCATGGCACTGCGATGTGTGTGGGAACCAAAGGGTTATTAACTCCCACAGATTTACTGCGCATTAGAGAGCGGCCCGGGTGCATATTTTTGTCCAAGCCCGGCCGAGTCCGGGAGACTAAACTGATTGAGCACAGCCCAAACCCAGCAGACCATCTGTTTATATGTCAGACCCCGACCGTGTCCAACACAGTTAACACTAGCTGAGGTTTTAAGCTTTCACTAAGTTGTTGTTACAATGAGTACCACTCATCTATTTACCCTGATTACTCATCTCGGCAGAGTAAACGACTGTAATAGGGTATATTTTGGCTCTGGGCCCTTATAGTTTGTGTTTTTAACACATCAAACAAACATAACACACTGTCATCAGCAGTTATGAATATACTCAAAATGGAATATTCCCATTGACGAACTGCTTCGTTAGACTCTACATCCAAACTATTGATTTCCCTGCAACAGCCCCTCCCTCCACTCACTTCCTTAATGACATAGGTCTTTGAATTCTGAAATTGATTATGAATGGTCAGTTGAACACAAGAACTGAAATTAAGTAAAATTATTCTTATGGTTTTGCCACATGACACATGGGAACATACAGAGGATCTTTTTTCTGATATTGCAAGTTTGGTGCACTGCCTTGCTGCTGAAATCTTTTCAATTGCATATGTTCAATCCGCTTTTCCTTAATAGAATATGTAAATCACAAATTGAGGCTTGAACCAACCCTAGCTTCCTATCTTGTCTCAACTAACTTGTCTTACTCTTTTCAAGACAGCAAGCGCATGCTAATGACCATCATTCTTAATTTATTTTATTTTATTCACCATAGGACGAGAAAGAGGTTCTGGCCGTGTCTCGGGTGTTGGTGACCAGCAAGAGCACCTCTCACAAGGTGGAGCGAGTTTCTGGCTTGGTGACTCTATCCCATGTCGGCATGCCTATGGTGAGTAAAGCAAGCAAATGCAAGTTCCTTTTTTACATTATACATTGAATCCACCAAAACTTAAATATGATAAATTGCAAATATGAAAGGGTTCCGTTAGCAGGTCATTTATTTTCTCTTATATATGTTTTCTGTGCTCTGCCACCAACCTGCATTGATCAAGCATGCAGGCAGAGTTGAGCATTGACAGGGGGATATGTTGAGAGGCTCAAGAGATACGGATTGAGTAATTTCAACGGAGTGTACAAGCACACAAACATTTGATGACTGTAACTGAGAAAGAGACATTCTTGTGTAAGCCTTTTCAGATTGAGATCAGAGAGAGTAAGCCTCCCCGGCAAGGCTTTCCAAGTGAGCACTGTGGCTATTAGTAGCCAGCGCTCGATGTACAATCCTCCACTGGAGGTCAGCCATCCATTTTTCAACCAGAGTTTTAAAGAGGACTTGCTTACAGCCCTTGCGGAGAAGGTGAAACCAAATGTCTATCCACCATGACTCCTTGACTGACCCAAGTGAGCGGATGATCAGAGCCTTAATCCAGCTGAGGAACAGCTGCTTCCCAGTGAAGGAGCTGAATATTCCGAGTACTGGCATCTCCAGGGTCGACTACATCAGGCATCACGCCAACAGACTGAAATTGTTCATCCATCTTTGGATAGGGGATGGCCAGTCCTACTACATCCCGAGAGGTCTATGCTGGGCAACTGTTTATTAAGGAAGGACATCTTTTGGCTGTACAATATGGATGATATTAACATTGACATATTCTCGATAACCAGGGGAAGGCGTTTGATTGCTTTACCACACATATGTCTTTGCCCTGCTGAAAACCATTGGAGTTTGGAACCTATTTGGGCCAGACTGCTGTACTGCTATCCTTTCTGTGTGCTGAAGGTGGATTGGGGTTTGAACTGGGGGTTTGATAAGGCAGGGCTGCTCTATCTCAGGGCATTCCAATATGCATGGTCCTCAAGCCCATGCTGTTCAGGCTGAAGGACCGGCTGGCGGGTCTGAGGCTCCCTGAGCTTGCTTGGCCTCCCCAGGTGGTTGTACCGATCTATGCTGACGATCTCAACGTGTTCGTCCAGGGTCAGGCGGATGTCAAGAGACTAAAGGACTTCCTGGCCAAATATGAGTCTGCCTGAAAGCTTTGTATGGGGAACAGAGGGCTTGACTTTTTTGGTGTTTCATTTAAGAACTACAGAAACAGAGACGCTGAACTGGAAGGGAGTGCTAGGGACAGGAGGAAGAGATACAGACATGTAATGATAATGATGCTGATTTTGAATTCAATTCGATTCTTGATTTTCCACGGAGCCAGTTCAGGGAACCTATTATAGATTGAATGTTTAATGTTTTCCTCCCATACTTGTCCTGGTCAGCATATGCACAGTGGTAATCTGTGTCATGAGATACAGCTGGATGAGCTGGATAGACTTAACACAGTTATAGGGAAAGGTTGATAATAGAAAATTGCAATTGTCCAGGCTGGAAGTAACAAACGGACAGTTCTGCTTCTTTTGAGACGGAATGTCTAATCTTTTAAATGAATATTAGGCAGTTTATACAAGGCAGCCCTAGTAATTTATTATCTCTACCAAGGAGATTATGTTTTCACTCCTTTGCATTTGTCGGAAAGAATTTTTGTTTGTTTGTGAGCAGGATTACGGAAAAGCTGCATGAAGGATTTTCAAGGTGCACTAACGTGTTTCGCAGCATTTAAAATAAAAATAAAAACTAGAAAAAGCACACCTATGGCAGGGCACAACAGTACCCAAGGTTTCGAAAAATGTATGCGGATTTCTGCATTAATGTCTGAGTTATTGCCAGCCTCTAAATCTACCGACGATTCCCAAGCTCAGGGATGGGTTAAATGCAAAGTACTTATTTAGCTACGTTATACAACTTGTATAATTGTACGTGAAAAATAAACACTTTTTCAAAATATTCTTTCCCAGTGCCTTCCAATTCAGTCTAGTTCTGTTCAGCCATCTGAGATCCGAGCTCAAACCCCAAGCTTACATCAAAGGAACTGTTGAAACTGAGCCCCAAGCTCCACCCCACAGTAAAATCAAATTAATCAAATCGTTCAAAGGTAGCAATAGCCATATTGTGACATCACTACTCCCAAAGACCTGGTCATGGTCATAAAGCTTCTCCAAATCCACGACACACATTTATACTGGATTGGCAAATTTCCATGACTCTGCAAGCAAGTCTACAAGAGTAAAAAGATGGTGATCCCTCTACAATTGGAACACACCCTCTGGTCCCCCTTTTTAAAAAGTGGGACCCCCACTCCAGTCTGCCACTCCACATTTAATAGGTGTGTCAACCATGACAGCCCAACAATGTTCAAAGCTTTCACAAACTTATGGCGAATCTCCTCCACATTGATGAATCTCCTGATTTTTTTGGTGTGTGTGAACAGACCAACATGTTTAATTTTGGTAGTTTAATCTAAGTAATGTGCGAAGTTGCGAACAAAAGAACGATACACCAACAAAATTGTTTCGTCACAATGCAATATCAGAAAAAGCTAAGTAAGAATACATTACAGTATTTTTATCTTAAACAGGGCATGCATAAGTTAAAAAAAACACTTCCCAGTAAATAATGATGCACTTAAGTCAACTTAGTGCTGATAAAAAATATTACTTACAGATGATACCATGTATAAAGTCTGAAAAAGAAGAAGGTATTGGATAGAAACCAAAAGTATAGTGTGGTTGCCTCTTGCAAGGTCATGAGAGGAAGTGAAGCACTTCCTGTTTCAGGATTACCAAAATAAAATGTGCATAGAATACATAGAACAGCCACTAGAGGCAGCAAATGCAATACAAAACCGATCTGGCTCCATAACAAGTGTTTAAAATTGATTAAAGTACATACATCGTTATATTTGGGTGGCTTTAGCTCAGTGGGTTGATCTGTTGTCCTTCAACCAGGAAATCAGGGTTCAAACCCAGACCCTGACACAGCATTGGTCACTTCACAGGTGCCACTCACTGTTTCCTCAGGGATGGGCTAAGCACAGAGATAAAATGGGGTAATGTATGTAAGTACTTGGTAACATTTGATGAATAAAGGAAAGAATATCATTATCATTAAATAACAGAAAATTACAGGTCCTGATTTTATCTGTTTAAGACATGTCTCAAGTTAAGTTAAATTGGAAATTTTGCCTGGTTTCATCGATAAGTATTTTTATGTGTAATCTGCATAATAATGAAAGTTTATCAAGTGTTTTCTGATAATGTTCCCCAAAGGGAGCATATACATTTGTACCTCCGTTTACAAGCTTAATTTGTTACGAGACCTTTGCTCGCCAACCTAAAAACTCGTAAACCGTAACAAATTTCTTCATTCAAATGAATGGAAATCTCATTATTTCGTTCGATATCCCAAAAATATTTAAAATAAAATCATTTTCAATGTTATTTTATACAGAGTAAAAGCAATTATACTAACAAATAGCAACGATAAATTGTATAAAAGCCGGCAGATTCTGGCTCACTTAACTTTATCTCACTCAATCCTTCCAAACGTAAGCGGACGCGAGCACACGGATACTATTCTGTGATTGTATTGCGCTAACTGAGAGCGAGCGCGAGGGAGGCTGACCTGGCTGAGATCCTTTTTTTTTTTGGCTCTAGTCTTTGGGCACACAAAGGAAGCCCACGCTCGCGTAGTACACTTGTTCGAACAGGATGCTCGTAAACCAAGCAAAGCACTCGTATACCAAGCAAGTTTCCCACGAGATACACGTACTCTCTCGTATCAGGAAAAATCCGTGAATCGAGCAAAAAAAAAAACGCTCGTAAATCAAATCACCGCTCGTAAAGCAAGGCACATTTTTGCTCATAAATCAAAATACTCTTAAAGCAAGGCACTCGTAAATGGAGGTACCACTGTATTGGGTTAGTAAAATTGGTCCAAGCATAGAGCCCAGAGGGACTCAATTATTAAATTTGCTGTGCATGGAGGATTCATAATTGATAAGTACAAACTGAGATTAATCAAATAAATATGACTTAAACAAACTTAACGTAGTGCCTTTAATGCCTATTAAATATTTACTAATTCCAATAGTATGTGATGATCAATGGTATCGAATGTAGAACTAAAAGCGAAATCAATGGTATCAAATTTGGCACTAAGATTTGATAATAACAATACAGACACATTATGTCACATGACGCCATTAAAGATTGTTTAACTTAAAAGAGTGCGGTCTCTGTGCTAAGATAAATTCTAAATCCTGATTTGAAATCCTCCAATAAAGCAAGGGAAGTTTATAGTTAGCTAAAACACCTGGATCAAGAGTAGGCTTTTTAAGAAGAGTTTTGATTATTACTACTTTAAAGGATTGTGGTTATTAAAGACCGATAGATATCATGATATGAGATCATTTCTAACACTGAGATGCTGACTAAGGCTAAACAGGCCTTTATTAACCTTGGGATGGGGTGGGGTCAAGCAGACTGTTTGTTGGCTTAAAGTAAATGATTGTATAATGTAGTTGCTTAAAGTCAATAGCAGAGGAGCAGATTGATAGATATCAGATGTTGCAGCTTTTTGAGGAAAACTGGTTTCATTTAATGGCAGGAGGGGATGAATATTTTCTCTAATAAGTAGATTTTATCATTAAGAGAGTTTAAAAAGCCGTTCCTGTTGAAGGTCACATCATTTCATGGCTCAATCTCTCTAGGACCCCCTAGAGAGGACCCCCACTGCAGATGGTCCTTCTGTTCATGTTTTAATGATATCTTGCCAAACGAGATTATTCCAGTTTAGTAAAGACATAATTTTCTTTCAAATTTTTGTGTTATTTGCTTGTGGTTACAGGTTTGAGGTTTATACCCTTCAGTTCACTGTTTCATAATGTGATTTTCTAGAGGGGCAATAGCATTGAGAGTTAAACTTAGTGAGCCTGCAGAACTGTCAATAAGATGATTCATTTAAGAGGAACTGCTTGACTTGCCACTGAACTCAGTCCTGATTGAATTTGTCTTGTTTTTTTAATTTTTCTACAGCTGCATCAAATATTCTTCTACTAGTGGCAAAGTTGATCTTTGCAATTTAAAAGTTATTAAATAACTAGTCTCCTGAACCTCCAGTTATTAAATATCTTTTAAATTTGGATAGAAGAAGATTTTGAGGAAAGACTAGTAATTATTCAATGTCAGTGCAATGTGTTGATAGACGTTGATCTAGGACATGATTAAAGAGGATATTTGGTTTATGTACACAATAACAGAGGCCACCTTCCTCTGTTACACCAACCAACTGCATGTCCTCTCTCACCACATCCAGAACCTCCTCTTTGGTCTTCCTCATTTTCTCTTGCTTGGCAGCTCCATATCCAGTATCTTTCTACCAATAGATCCACTATCCCTCTTTTTCACATATCCAAACCATATTGACCCCAATTTCATAAACTCCTGCACCTTTTTCAGTTCTACTTGCATCCTCACCCTTCCACCTGCCTCCTTTTCATTTACACACATTCCTTCTTGCTGCGATAGACCTTAATTCCTCTTCTCTCCAGCACATACCTCAACCCTTCTAGGTTTTTCTTCCACCTGCTCCTTGCTCTCACTACAGATCACAATGTCATCTGCGAAAGATCATCGTCCATAGAAACTTCCGCCTTACCTCATCTGTTGCTGTTTCCTGTCATGTCGTCCCCCTCTCAATCTTCTTTTTCTCGAACCAACTTTAGCATAGTTTCCAGCGGCATTGTGCTGGTTAAAATTGTCTGTTTTTTCTGTACCTGTCCTGTCCAGATGCATCGGCATGCACAATGCGGATCTGGCTGCCTTGAAGTGCCAGACAGATTTTAGTCTGCAAAAGAAGAGTCTATCACACTCCTCCAGTTGTGTGTACTGCATTTTATTTGTTATTATCATGTGTTATTAGTTGATGAGGCGACCAGACCGGAAAGGGGGCTCGAGACGATTGGGAGAAAAGAAAATGGGAAAAAAGGGAGCGATACAAATAAGGTCGGGAGAACAAGGAAGATGGCCACAATATAGTGGAACAAACATTTACAAGAACATCAACAAAAACAAAATAACCCTAACTATATATACATACATATCTACACAAATTCATACATGTACAAGCAAGTACACGTATACATACACATACCAATATCAACATCACCACCATAACTATATCATTTTGCATTCACCTTATTGTTAGTGACACAGTTCAAACACACCAGGGCTCCCACTGATCCCACAGATAGTGACTGTGGTAAGTTGGAAGGATTTTATGTTATTTGAGGAAAATCCCAGTACGTATTTGCATGTGTTAAATGTTATCTAAAGATTAGATTCTTTTATTTATGTTTTCATTTTGGACATGATTACCACACCAAACAAAGGAGCTGGCTTTCAACAACACTAGCAATATTAAACCTTTCCACTTTGCAAAAAAGGTTGGGGAGGGTTACCCAAATACGCCACAAAATTTTTGCATGGTGTGATTACAAACACAGTCAATGTCATGCAAACAAGTAGTCACATTTTTGCTTCAGGAGAAGTGAGCAGTGTGTAATTCTGCATTCGCATCACTTTAAATAAATCGAAAGATAAAATGTAAAATAAATATTTTATATATTGTTCCTGTACGTTTGCGGATTTGCTTTATGAGAGTGACATGAATAAATCCAGGAGACTTTTGTGAAAGTAAAGCAGCATGAATAGGGCAAGCAGTATTTTGTTGGAATGCAACATTAGAGTGCATCTTAAGAATTGTTTAGGTCTTTCCACTGGTAAGTTAGACGGAACATCACCCGGAAATGTCAGGAGGTTCATCATCTAACCATGTTTGAAATATTATGATGTCTACAAGGCAGAGTGTTTCTTTTTCATAACTGGAATATATTCCAACCACAAAATGGAAATGATTTCGACTGATAGAAGTCTAGTCAGTTTTATCCAACTGCTGAGATAAAATGTTAACTGCAGTCTTGTATTGAGTGTCAGGGCCATCATTTTCTCTGCATTTGTTTTTTACTATGGATGGCAAGAAAGTGAACAAAAATTCTCTCATAAATATTACTTAAAAAGGAAAAGGTTTTTGCTTAGAGTGCGCCTCAATTTTTTTTAAATCTCTGCCAAGGGAGGAGGACAGATAGACTGAGAAGCAGACATATAGATAGATAGATAGATATCTGTTTACTTAAGTGGAAACGGAAATGACACAACACCCGTCATAAACAGTTAGCACTTTGAGATTTGATCCAAATGTAAAGTGCATTATAAATGAAATGTATTATTATTATTAGTATTATTAAACCTCTTTATGATTTTATAAAGCTTGATACGCAGAAAGTTTGTTGGAGATATATGTATATTTAAAGGCTGGCAATAACTCATTCATTAGTGGAGAATTCTTTCATGAATGTGGTACTTGAGGTTTGAAGGATGGCGGTCTGTGCTTTCAAAATCTGTGACTCTCCTTTCGGTTTCTCCAATGCTACTAACCCTGCCTTCAATAGTATTTCACCTTTAATTCACATTCTCTGTCATTTTCTGACACAAGCATTAATAAATATTTTAACATCACTCATGTCAACTACAACTGAAAAACAGTCTAAATGTTTGTATTAGTCCATGCTTTATACCACGTTAGCTTCTTCTTTCTTCGTATTTTGACTATTCTCTTTCTATCCATAGTTACAGCCGGTACGCTGCTAGCTAATAGTTACAGTGATGATATTTGTTAATCCGATCCATGTTTTGAAATCTGTTTGATGTTTCACATATTGTTTTGGCATAGGTTTTATGTCAGATGCCGTTACTGACACAATCCTCCCGGTTTATCCAGGCTTTAAACCAGCGCTAGAACTACACTGGCTTGTGACCCCTTTGTGGCTTCATTGCTTTATACAATGTTAGAATTCTGAAAAATTGTGTACTAGTGGGATTTACATGAGAAGATTGATACCATATACTTGTGACTTGAACAAAGTGTGAAGCAAGCTTGGCGTAGCTTATCATAAAGACAATTAGCGTGACAGTAGACCCCCACGAATACCCTTACAGGAAGAATTGCTCCACAGCTGATGCCATGATCTGTGGTTCATCAAGCCTTCATTCACTTTAATCACAAGAACTCTTCTAGGAGACAGCTCTTTCTGGATGTTAGCTCAGCCTTCAACACTTTCATCCCTCCAACACTAGTGAGCAAACTGTCAGTATTTGAAGTAACTTCACCTTTATGTAACTGGGTTCTCGGCTTCTTAACAAACAGTCCCCAGAATGTCAGAATGTCTGGGTGTGCATATTACTGACAACTTCACTGGTACAGCAACACATTCAGCATCATTAAAAAGGCCCAAAACCATCTATTTCCTAAGTGAACAGAAGGGCATGATTGGACACCAAAATCCTGACCTGCAAACCTCTACAGGTATGCAGTGGACAGTATCCTCACATCCAGCATTACAGTGTGGCATTGAAGATACATGCCTGCAGAGATACTGCACCGGGTGCTCTGCAGAGAGAACCAAGGAAGCAGCTTGCCATCCGTTGCAGAGATTTACACCAGCAGCTGCAGGGACAAGCCTACTGCATGATCAAGAACTCCACCCACCCTGCAAATTAACTTTTTGCACCCCTCCCTTCAGGCAGGCGGCTGCGCAGAATACGGGTAAGAACGAGAAGGATGTTGAACAGCTTCTACCCAGATACTGTTAGACTGATGAACTGCTCCACACTACCTGCTGAACAAAACTTTTGCTACACTGCTGTTACTTTTACTGTGAATTTTTTCATAGTTTTTAATTATCTTTTATATTACTCAGGGTATTTTCAGTTATAATGCTCCTCGGTTATTAAGGTTTTAAGGTTATGTTATTTGACTGTACACTGCACTGTTCACTTTATCCTTATCTATGTATTATTATTAATCACTAACTTGTTTATTGACTCTCTTTTTCTTATATAACATAGAGACATGAGTTACCATGTTCTTCTTTTTCATGTATTCACATGTCTAGAATTTAACATCTACAATGAATCTACAATAAACACCTAATATGTAGTACTCTACTCCGTAAACAAAAAGAAGTGTAAAAGTATTTGTGTGTTTTATGTGGTATATCTTATTTTGACTAATTTTCCCTCACTTTCGCTTGTGAATTATATATTGTGGTAATAAATGGGGTCCGTAGTAGTCTGATTTGCTACCACTGCCAACATTGGTACCATCTGCTTGTTTCCAAAATGTAAACACACAGCACAGAGATATGAGAGCATATAAGTATATGCCAAACAATTTATATAAGGGCTTTTTTCAAACTGCTGCATACATGAGCAACAAACACAATTTCATGAGGTAGCTGCGTTCCTACAACATGGTCAGTGGCACATGATAGCATAGTTACAGGCATTGGCCTTTAGTTCTTTCAGCTGAGCTTAGAACTAGTGCAAGGGGTGAATGGGGTGGGGGGTGGATGGGTGGGTGGGAGGACTGAGGATGACTGGGCTTCCAAGGGGTGAAGGAAATGGAAATGATGGCTGTAAGCACATGGCCATTGTGCTCATATTGCAATGTCTGCATAAGAAAACAGTGAAGGTACAATTTGACTCTGGTTTGTACAATATGGGGATGGATCTGTGTGTGTGTGTCTGTGTGTGCTTGTATGTGTGTGACACTCTCTTTATCACATGAAGGAGGCAAGGAGGTGCAGGGAATGGGAAAGAGGGACTGAAAAAGACAGAAGAAGGGGGTGTGTGTGGTGGGAAAGATGTGGTGGGGGAGGCTGTAGAGAGAGAGAGAGAGCGGTGGCTGAGATGCGAGGGCCGGTGCAGTGCAGAGCTGGAACGGACACCCAGAGCTCAGCCTTCCTCAGGTTACCATGGAAACCACATTCCTCCCCCGCCTGCATCCCTGCAGACTGCTCTGACTCTCTTTTACACCACTATCTATCTTACTCTCTTCTCACTTCTGTTTTCCATTCCACTTTTAATTTGTGTCTTTTTTTCTCTTTATCTCCCTTCTTTTCTCCCTCAGCTTTGATTTTACACCATCTATGCATGGAGCACATTCATGATAAAGCGCACAGCAAACACACTGATTTCAGATGCACTGCTCTTTTTGGCAAG
This sequence comes from Lophius americanus, assembly GCA_037951165.1. Classification (NCBI taxonomy): domain Eukaryota; kingdom Metazoa; phylum Chordata; class Actinopteri; order Lophiiformes; family Lophiidae; genus Lophius; species Lophius americanus. The sequence continues at coordinate 5,559,542 of JBBDHG010000008.1, read as the reverse complement.
GTGAATGAGTAATTGCACAGTTTGTTTTTCATTGCAGTGCACTCGTGACCACATAAGCACTTAGTTGTTTTCCAGTTTTCTCTCTATTTCCTTCTCTCTATTTTTACACCCCCTTCTGTTCAGCAACATGCTTAACTAATACCCCCATAGTCATCGTATTTCTGCCCACACACAGGCCACCTTAGCTTCATTTATCCTCAGTTATAGCATTTGTCGTGGTCTTACATCGTGGTGAATCATCTTATATTATCAACTGCTACCTGTCGGTGTCCAGCTCATCTCTTAACCTCCTGCCTGCAAGCATTTAATGTCTCTCAGTCTTTCTGCTTGTTCATGCATTTGAAAAGATCTATTCTAATCCAATCTTGGTAGTTTAGACAGCTGTTTTTGATAATCTTTTTCTATTTGGTGTTCTTTATTTCCAGTCCCCGTCATTTCCTGGTGCTCGTTTTTTCATTTTTTTCTTTGTGTGTGTATACTTCTCTCTCATTATTCCATCAATTGAAGGTGCTGTATTTGGCGTGTGTTTTGGAGCAGCTGTTCTCTGCCACTGAGCCCTATTAATAGGAGCCATGTAGCCATTGTTTTCTGCATCTGCATCATTTGGAGAGGACCGTAGTGCCTCCTCAGAAGGTTACTTGGCTTTTAGTACAAAACTGACAAGTATCTCTCATTATTTCAGCCTGATGGTATTACATTTGTTAAGTCAATTATTGATTGTGGTATTAGATGTATTAACTGTGAAGATTCTCACATATTCTGGGATTCATTCTTTTCTATATCAACTCTTTGTAGAAGAAACAAGTGGATTCTGCTAAGATGCAATTATGCCTGTGAGACTCTTGTTCCTCACCACCTCCTGATTCTAGTTAAGGCTACACTAGGAAGCTTAGTACGTGTTAATATGGAGCTGCCTCTTTAAGACTACTTCACTACCGATTGTCTTTATATGGTGCTGCATCCGGTCAGGTGACAACGGAGTAGTCACATTGCTTCTCAGAGAAATGCCTAGAAATGACTGAAAAGCTCCATTACACGGCATGTGCAGTGGTTGGGGGGGTTGTAATGCTCATTATAAAAGCATGTGTGTAGAAATGTGTGTATGTTTGTTCCAGGTTGTCCAGGTGGGTTTATGTAACATGGGCTGTGCTGGCTGATGCTCAGTGCTGGGGAGCTTCATATGAGATACAGAGAAGCATCTCATTCAAAAAGCACTGGATAATTTCCCAATTTATGCCATAAATCACAAGTCCTTCCATTTCATTTGTCAACAGAAGGTCAGGGGTTACACTTTCATTTCAAAAGATAAATCACCTTCCGCTCAAGCTGTTTGATTACGCAAAACATTTATCAAGCACTGCACACATGCGAACACACATATATACATACATATATATGCACATACTTTTCACAGAAAGACGTGTCTTTTATATTGTCCTGAATCCCACACCCTTGATCTCCTTCTGGGTTTCCTGATTTTTCTTTTTCTTTATTTATGGATTCTCTTCTTGATAATAGTATTTTGCATTTGATTAGAACCAAGTTGTAATAAAAAAAATAGAGTTCAATCATAATATATTATGTTATTTTTCACTATTTAAAAAGATTTTTATGTAAAATATTTAAGGTGAATTAAAAAAGCAAAATTTAATTGAAGGCATTAATTGTAATCTGATTTATTAATGTCTATCCACTAACGGAATATGAATAACTGAGTATTGTTTTTGAGGGTGGTATAGTGTTGTGTAGGGGACTGCTGTATCATGGTATAAACAGCAAATGAATGTCTCAGACATTAGTGTGCAATTGCACAGTGTCATCGAAAACATAAATAATGTGCATAAAGGTAGGATTTATTGAACGGCTATGGCATTTCATTGCACCATTTTGTAATACCATGATGTAAGCTTTATACTACCTGATTTGAGGTGTAATTACTTACATATCCTAGAGTTAGCACTACCCTAAAGAAATAGTACCTGATGCATTTAGACCTTAAATCACCTTAACCTTCCAAACAGTCCTACCCTCTGTAACTGCTCTTATTTGAATGTAAATATTAACTTCCTGTATTCCTCTTCCAACTATCCTTCTGATACTGACAACCAGACACTTATCGGCTCTAAAAAACAGTTTTCGGTTTTATATTTTATATTATGTAATATTTAAAGGGAGAGTTTTCTTATGCCTACATCACAGCTTGTATCGTGTGTGTGTGTGTGTGTGTGTGTAGGCCACCCACACAGATGGCTGATCTAAGTTCTCTCTGTGCAGAGGATTTTCTCTGTCCATCTCCCCCGCCTTTATTATACATATTTACTTATGTTGATTGTGTGACGTACAGTGTTTATTTTTATACTGCAATTCATCGTACAGCATTGAGTTGTGAATGTGATGTGGACAATTTGTAAGAGAGACAGAATGAAGCTAGGAAAGGATGGTTTAAACATGTGCTCAGTCATGTGTGCTGTGATCGATATGCTTACTTTGTCCTCTCAAGCTGCTGCTTTGAAGACCTGCCTTGCTGCTCTGATTGGCTTCAGCAGCATTTGTGGCTGCACCCGACAATTTGACTTGAGGCATTCGTTGTTAATACACTGTTTAAAAATGCACAAGTTTCTCCTGCATTTGATCTCTGCTGCAGATGTCCGTATGGTACACTGAAAAGTGTAATAATGAAGATAGGTACTGTTGTATGTATTGTAGAAGGGGTTAACCTGCTGTGTGTGCCTGCTGGGAGGACTGTAACACAATGCAGTAGTCCTTAAATCCTGCTCAATCTTAAAATATAGTTGTATGCATCCCCATTACCAGTGGAAATGCACTAGCATTCGTTTATAAACATTGTAACATGTAGACTATGTACAAATATATTTTCTCCCTCATGTAGACACACCCAGCTCCTTTCCCGTCACATTTCATTAATAATGCATTTATGCAGGGCTTTAATGGCGACACTCTAACATACCCTCTTATATTTCTAAAAGGTAAACCTCCACCCTAAGTGCCAGAATGTTTTATATCTAGCTGTGATCAACTTACAAATTCATGCCTAAAAATGATTTCACAGGCAATCTTATCACAGAATTCATAATATAAAAGCCAAAGATTTATTAAAGCCATATAGTTTTTTCTCTATTATTTCTTACTCTAAATCTCCTCTTCCACCCACTCGAAAAAATTCAAGCGTGTAATCTTGTTGGTTTTGTACACTTGTGTCGATGTCATCATTGTGAACATAAAATGGTCCCCCTTTGGTTCTCAAACGAGGCTTGAGGAGAACAGTCATCTTCTCACTGTGTTTATTTTGGATCCAATCCTACACATGGGCTGGACATCATGATGAAATAATTCAGTAGCAGTACTGCTATGTCAGTAGTAATACTGAAAATGGTAGAGGGATGGAGAATGATGTAAAGTAATTTGCTGCGATTCAAAAACATTGCTTGTTCAGAGGCAGGTCCAGTTATATACAGGAGATAAAAAAGAATGATTATCTGCTGCGCCTGCTTCCATTATGAGATTCGTTACAGACGTGTTCTGTGTTTTGCTCTAGAAACGTGAGCAGTGACCAGGCGGACAGAATGGACAGAGTTTCCAGTTTAATTATTCCTGCACTGCTCTGTTACAACAACAGAGTTTTGATCCAAAATATTTGGATCAGGGTTGAGGGTAGTATTAGCGTGTCACAAGCTTTGATCCCTCAGTGGGGTTTTAATTGGAAAAAAAATGATTTGATATAACCTTTATTTGTGAAGCAGTAGCTTTTCACCCAAGTGCATTGAGGTTTAAGGATTGTGGCCCCTTTAAGAGCATCTACTGAAGCGCTCAGTCCTGTTGGTGCTGATGGCAGCCCTGCCAGTTGATTGGCTGTGGCTGTCAGGAATAAGGTGCTGGAGGGATGCTCTGTACATTCCCCCCTCCCTCTCGCTCTCTCTCCCTCTATCCCTCACTCTCTCTCGTTCTCCTTCTCATTCTTGCTTGCTCACATCCCTCTGAATAATCCACAACTAGGACAAGCAGGCTGAGAGGCGATCCAGTGCTCAGCTCCTCTCTGCAGGCTGAGAAAAGAGACAGGGAGGCAGCGATTTTCAACGCAGGAGGAAAAACTGATATTTTCGACTGTACGGGAAGATACCAAGAATTAACAGAGGAAGATCTTCATCTGCGAATAGAATTTATTTATACGTATTGTTTATATATCTCTCTATATATTTATACACACACTATATATATATATATATATATATATATATATAACATATATATATATATATATATATATATATATATATATATATACATATATCCCTGTACATATCTGTATTTCTGCTTGTTTGTTTATATTAATATTTTTATACGTATTTGTGTGTGTAAATATATATGATATATAAACAAAAGAATATCTATATATATATATCTATATATATATATGAATTTATATGCGTATCACTGTGAAGCAAGAGAAGCAAGAGGAAATTTTTATCATCGGGGCTGGTCTCTGATCGTGTGGTCGTATACAATATTTTGAATATTTCCTTTGATCTTCATATCAAGAGGACAAAATCTACGTGACCATTTTGTATTTTTGTTTTCCTGTTGCTGCTTCCAGTTCATCTTGATCTTTTTTTCCACACCCAAGAGGAATAAGGCGGAGAGTGACAGGATTTGATGAAAAGGGGAAAATCTGTAGAAATTCCTGTGATTAGTGTTATTTCCATCGGTATTAGCGCTCTGTGATCACAGTGTGCTGTGTGAGATCTGACGAGACAGTGCAGAGTGCCACGCCGCTCAGCTCAGCATCAACCCAGCCAACACAGCCAGCATGCACAAACACCACCACTGCTGCAAGTGCCCAGAATGTTATGAGGTGACCCGTATGGCTGCCTTGCGTAGGATGGATGCCCCACCATACGGCGGCGACTGGCAGGCAGAGCCCTATGGATACCCACCCGGGTATGGAGGAGGCCAGACCTTACCCCCTCCAGCTTCAGGAGGAGGTGGAAGCATGGGAGGAGGAGGCACTTTGGGGAGAAGTAAGGGCAAGATTATGTCTGGTGGGGGCTCTGGAGGCCCTAACCCAAAGGGCCAATCCAAGGGGGGCCCCAAAGTTAATGGCAACAACTCCAGTGGACAAGGAGGATGGTGGCCTGAGTGCACCTGTACCAACCGGGAGTGGTATGATCAGGTAAATCACTTTCCTCACTCTCTTAGATTGCTCAGGCCTGCAAGGCCTGGTGGGGGAGAATGGCATCAGTTGTGTTGTTGATGCTGTAAACAGAGACCATCATGTATCAGTTTAGGCAGTTTGTTCATGGACGAAAATTAGTATCTAGTATTCTCTCAAACCCACAGTTTCCTCTTTATCGACTTTGGTTCCTCTAAGGAAGCAGGAAACAAAATATGGCTGATCCGGTTCCACTGCACACACAGAGATATTCATTTTTGGATTCGATGCAGATGACTAATGCGTAAAGATTGAGCACACCTAACATACTGTATCTTGTCACCGGTTGTCACTGATAAAGCTAAAAATTATGCCTTTTCTTTCAGTGAAGCACCTCTTCGATGAAATTTGCAATTATTTTAAATAATCTGTTAAACTGGTCATCCTGACATTGCAGAACAAGTTTCTAAGAAAAAACATGTATGAAATGGATTTCATTCCTCTTCATCTTTTTTTTTCAGGATGTTGTCTCATGAGCTCAGAGTAGAAGAATAGATGACGAACTCGATCCATGATAGTAGATCTATTCTCATTTTTTTCATGAAGCCATGTTGGTCAAATTAATCAAAATTATATTTTGTCTGAAGAAATGTCAGAATTAGCAGTAATCTGTGTCCAAATGTTGCCTGTTTTAGATTCTGCACAATCTGAGGGAAATCAGCTCGTTAGATAGGCTCCAATGTGTGCGTCACATTATTTATATGCATTTTTAAATAAAAGTTAAGGATGAATTACAGAAGAAAAGGTCAGATCGAATCAGAAGCAGTCTTTAATTAAGCAAGGTACGCACGTATGTGAGAATGAGAATGAGCTATGATGGGGGAAGGGTACCTTGGTGAGCATAAGATTCAAGGAATGGTTCTTGCTGTACATGAGTATGCGTCTATGTAGTCTCATGTTTGCGGCAAGTAGATACCGCTGCATTCTTTTTAGCTCCTGCATATTTCTGATTGCAATTTGTGCAGGAATTGTGAGGCAATAAGAAGAGGGAAAGTATGAAGAAGCATGGGGGTAAAATGGAGGCTGATATTTCAGGCTGAAATCCCCCCTTGGGCCGAGCCCATATGTAAGCTGCAACCTAACTGATATTTGCAGATTACTACAACCGATGATAGGGTTAGTGATTGAGATTTTCTAATTCTTTCTTGCTACATTGAAATATATTGATAGCCTCATTGTTATCATCTGCGTCCTGAGCCATATTGGAAAGCACGAAGAACAAGTGATTATGTAAGCATTTCTTGCTCACATGGATATTCTTCTTTCTATCAGTATAACCACAGGATTTTTCTAACGACTATGAGTATCATATTTTTTCTATTTATATCCTTAAATAACTTTACAATCAAACAAATAAGTATCTACAAGATGAGCATTTTTGTAATGCATTGACATTCAGGTCGAAATATGATTGTCTTGTCTTAACCACTGCATTAATGAATAAACTACTCAGTAGAATCCTATCTGATCCTGTTCTTTATAAGGATCTGTGCTCCCTTACTGGATTATGCGATCGTGCACCACTCAAAAACTCTTGCGGGAAAATGTGCAACCTGGCATGCATTACTTCATTCAAGGAGTATCTACAAAGGAATAAAAGGAGCTAAAATTACAGAGAATATATCAGTGATGGATAATAGGGAAGAAGACAGTGGTTAGTGAGGTGAAATGCTGATGTTGAAAAAGCGGGAAATAAGCCAATAAAAGCAGGCAGTGGGCTGGAAGAGGGGGAGGGGGTTATGTAAGAGGAGGCAGTTGGTGGTACTGTCAGAGAGAGAAAGCAAGTGAGGCTATGACACATTGTCAAGCATCTGTAACTCCATCTCTCAAAACAGCCATTTCAATACCCAGAATGTGCTCAGCTTACTGTAAACGGGCTATGTAGCACAGCATGGCTGGAGATGCACACCCACCCAGCTCTCCTCAGTCTCTATTGCTCATCCTTGGGTCGGAAATATTTGCCTACCCATCCCCCACTACCTATACTCAGCTAAAGAGCAGGGCAGTGCTCACACACGCCCAACCACTCATGTCTGTTATCATATAGCTTTCATAGCAATTTATAGTTTTGGATGCTATTTTGATGAAAGGCAATAAGCTTGCACAGTCCTTTGTTATCATATATGACTCCTTATAGATGCAATATTGACATTTGTAATGGCATCTGTTATACATTTCATATATGTGTGAGGAAATCATTAGACATCCCGCAGCATAATGATGCCCTATTATTTTTCTTCGCTGACATCTAATTACCAACCCCTTGTGCTGCTTTTGTCAGTGTTTGGGTAATTGTTGGTAATTCCAGTTGGGATTATAAGAGCATTCTTTAAAACAAGAGCTTTTTAATTCTAAATCTGACAAAAGTGGAGACAAGAGTGGAGACCACTGGGAGATTCAGTCAGAATGCTCCTTCTTTCCCTCGAGGGCTCCAATCTGTCTTTGTGTGTTCTCCAGCTCTGTGGCTTTAAATATTAATTTACTTTATTTATTAACATTAAGATTTAGTCCACACGCTTTACCAGACCGATTGTATATTCCATTATGGAGAAAACATGAATGAAGAAAGATAAAAGTAAATTATATCTATAACTAGTTTTAACTAGTTTTTCATAAAGTCTTTGGTGCCTGGACTTTTCTAGATTTTGATGAAAGAGCACCTTCTCTGAGCAGTTGAACGATAGTGTCCAGACCCCTTTTGAAGAAATTACTCTGATCAGACTGATGAAAAGAAGTTGGTGAAACCACGAAGACTGGAAGTTGATGAAAAGTTGTAGGGCATGAATAAAAGGTAGCATGAAAGAACCAGAGGAACAAAGAATCATATTTTTTGAAGAGTTACTAGATGATAGGCTAACCATGAAGGTGTGTCTCTGCGTTATTAAATAGGTATGACCAGCTGGTATCTCAATTAATAGTTCCAGAAACTGACAGCAGGAAATTAAGACTGAGCATGCTGGAGGAGTGAAGGAAAGTATAGTAAGATAATCCTAATCCCTAAATTGATAAAGGAAAGTCTTCCTGACTGACTAGAGCTTCATAACACGCCTCTCTAATAGCATTGTTTTTGTAAATTAATATGCAGACCCAGGTGGCATTCCATTCGGAACACTACCATAACTTCTGACAACTGGAAAGCCTTTGGGCCTTGATCAGAATTGATTGTGCGTGTGCCTCTTATAGTCACATACATTTGTTGATGTAATTTTTTTTAAATTTTTTAGCTGACGACATTTTATTTTATTTGACATGATTGTATTTGCAAATCAGAGAGTATTAATGGATGATATTTACATGTAAGTCATTTCCAAATGTCTTGATCCCCTTCTTGTGATCTTGAAATGCCCAAACTAAACCCTGGAATTTTCTTATTACATCAAAAGAGCTTTATCTACGCAATCATTTGAAATTTAAGAGGCACAAAATATTTGACCTGAATGGAAATGCACTCAGACTATCCATTCAATGTCTATAGAAATTCATTGAAAGCGACAAGGGTGAAAATGGACGGCATTTTCTTAGTACCTGCAGGTTGAGTTGCAATCAGTAACATCAGTCTACTATGACATATTTTTGAATATTTTTTTTTTTAATGAATCCGTCTCAGACCTCAACATCAGAGTGGTGAAGGTGGGGATGTTTGGTTGAGTAAGGTTTGTGGAGAACCTCGATAGAAAGGACAATTAAAGTTAGGGCTGCACAGTTATGGCCACAATGGTTATTCCCATTATTTGGATCAATGGTGTGCTATACATTATTAATCATTAATTATTCATACATTTAATGTTATATCTGGCCCATGTATGGCTTAATTGTTTTGCTTGACCACCAATCAGTGGCAGTAGTAAAGTACTTGACAGCTGTGAGATACCACAGATCCTTTTGCATGCAGTGCAAGTAATAATTCCAAAGGAATCACAACAAGCTCTTCACCCTCTGCTCTTCCAGAATTTTAATTTTCTTTTTTACATGCTACTATTTGTGGCATGCTAGTGTTTCATTTCTACCATGTAACATATCTGAACTGCATGGAGGAAGTTTTTGCACCGATAGTGAGGTGCATCTTTGACTGCTCAGGCAGTGATTTAGGGAGAACTTCCTTCCTTTGCAGCGAATCGTTCTATGGACATAAAAGGCATGTTAAATGTCAGTATTTCTCAATTATAATAATTTAATTGTGCAAAGCCATAATATTGATTGAGATAAAATTTGATGAATTGTGCATCTCGGACTTGTGTTTAAAAATAATATAGTGAGTCTATAAAACATCAGTCTATCCTGAGTCTTCCCCGTAGTCGGAAGATGATGACTTCTGTTGCTGCTGGCAGATTAGGACAACACCCCAGGTTTTGGATTTTTGGCCTCCTTCCAGGTGTCTGTTCACTAATGGAGAGGAGGGTTGGTATTTATTGATGTTAGTTGTGGCATTTCTAAACCTGTGGTTTCCAAAACTTCAGACTTTAAGCAATGTTATTTGTTTATTTATTTGTGTATTAACTGCATGTGCTCGGATATTCTACTCTTTCTCTTTTCTTATTTGAATGTTGATTACATCTTTGATTTATTGGTTGGATTTGTTATGATATGGCATTCACGTCGGTGTGCTAAGCACTTTGGCATTAAATAAAAAATCTTTACATTCATGCCATTAATAATAAAGCCGTTTTTAAATACTTTTATACACAACCAAAAACATTCTAAGAATTGTATTGTCTAATATCAAATCAGATGTGATATCATAGCATTTGTAAAAATGCTATCCCTTTAAAACTTCATCATAACCATTGCATCCGATTACAATTGATTTGAAGACCCTGATCTCCAATGCGCTTCCTTCCTGTCATTCACTCACTCTGACAAGAATGTCAGCAGGAGGGAAAAACAGCTGAACCAGTCTAATTACTACTCTTTGAAATTAGTTTGCTATGTAGCTCAAAACCTTCATTCAGTGAAACAGTATGAAATGTTTTGAAACTTGTTACAGGCAAGCATTCTGAATGTCTCACGGTTTTTTCGAGCATTGTTGCATTTGCCTCAAACATACTTAATGTCGGCTGTAACCACAAGTAAATTGCAAATGTAAAAGAATTTAAGCACAAAGACAAAATCAAATATATGATACCAGTCAACACCAGACTTTATTATAATTTGTTTGAGCATTGATTAACACAGACTAAAGAAAACTAAACCACTAAAAATATGTAAAAGCTCTGTCCACATTCTCAAGATGTACTTTGGCCAACATTTGATGTAACAGAAACATAATACAATGCTTAACTTTCTTCAGAATATTTTCTTCAGTCTTATCTGTTGCTGTATTTCTAAACTGTGCACAAACATTTAACATTATTTTCCAACATGAGAACTGATTATTACAATGTGAGTCGCTCTGGAGGAGTTTTCCTAATAATTGTTGTTCACGTGAAAATGCGGTGGCGTCTCGCAACGATGGAGGAGTGGTTCTGGTTGAGGTGACACACAGCAGTTAGGTCACTTTCTGTTAAACAGAAAAATCGTCTGAAGGATTTCGTAAAGATGTGAAGAAAAATTGTTGGTACATTCTTGAATGACCTCCAAGACCTCAATAAGGTCAGGTCATTGAAGAAAGCCCGATCTTTCTTGGCTGATCCGAGTCATCCCTTGAGGTGTGAGTTTATGTGGCAACCATGAATGCGCAGATACCATCTTCCATGATGCAGAACAAACAGTTTCAAAAAGTAATTTATTCCTGCTGCTATCAGCCTTGTATATGATTCGTTGTAGTTGAAATCTGTATTGGTTATTTGTTATTGATAATAAAGACACCTTCAATCTTGAACCCTGAATGTAGAACGCCTACAGTTATCAGAGTTAAGTTAACATTTTGTCACTTGTATTTTCTGCAAAGCAAGAATTGGGCTGAAGCAATTCGATGTAGTTAGTCCATAGTTTATTTGAGTCTCACAATTTTCAAGCATGTTGAACGGCTCCCCAGGCATTTACAGGAAATCATAATCATAATTGTTATATGAATATTGTATAAGAAGTGCTGTTATGAGTGTTCTAAGTGACACAAATTTCCAAATTCACATAGTTTACAGTTATCTGCAAAACTGTTACAAGTTTTACTTGGTTCGCTACAGGTCTGTGTGTCCCAGGAGAAACTAATTCTTATCAGTTTTCATGCCCCCACCAAAGGGGGATTCATATTTACCCTTGTCCGGTTGTCCGTCCTTCAGTATATAATGGAGAAGAGTCAATCAATCACTCAATAAATCTTTATTTATATAGCTCCAATTCTCAAGGTGCTTGCAAAAAGGAGCTGGTCTAGACCAAACTCGTTATGTGATTATCTTGCAAAGACCCAAGATATTCCTCAGTGAGCAAGCACTTGGTTATAGTGGCGAGAAAAACCTACATTTTAACGAGCAGAAACCTCGAGGAGATCCAAGACTCAGGGCCGACGGCCTACTGTCATGACCGGTTGGGTTTGAAGAATAGTCCATCCACTTTTCTTAAAAAAACACAGGACAGAATTCAAATTAAATGAATGTCACTATCGTGGCCCTTAAAGCGTGTACCTTCTCAGTTTTCTCCCATTCACCCATGATAAAGATTATGACCAATCTACATCAAAAAGAATTGAGTATTTCAAATCGCAGGGGATCTGGGTCTGTGACACACATTTTCTAGTTTGAACCCAAACTAGAAAATGTTCTAGTTTGATCCCATTTGTAAGCTTTGCCTCCATAGCTTACAAATGTTTTATGAGGTTAATATACAAGAAGAAGAGAAATATTCAGTAAAAATGTCACTTATTGGTTAAGATGTGTTCAGCTTAGTCTTATTAAGCTAAAGGGGAAAGCAGTGACATGTATGAAAACGCCAGATGATCGCATGAGGGGATAGAGGGGACAGTTTGACAACTGAGCCCCCACTATGATCGTTCAAAAGTTAGATTGAGATCCGGAGTTGTGGAAGTTATAAATTACGTCCTGAGCTATTTTGTATATCACCGCCAGCATATATTTTAGAAGACTCCACCCGGCAGCTCCATTGTTCTTAACTTTAACTTCACAGTCAGAATGCCTCTGCTCTCATTGATTCTATATGAAAATAACGTAATTTCTGCAGTTTGACTACATCTATGTGATTTATATAAAGGCTTTCATACAGAACAATCGCCTGAAGCTACAGATTATGTACATGGAGAAGTGTGTCCTGCTGGAAGCTGAGGCTGCCATGTTCCTACGATCCGTATGGTCATTGTCAGGGGCCCTGGCAGGGTTCAGCTGCACATCAGGTTGTCTACTCCCCTTTCTGGCTCTCTGTGCCAGCCAGACCAGCAGAGGAGAGAAGGCAAGAGAAGGGAAGGGAATGCTTTGTTTGGTTGTCTGTTTTGTTTAATTTGGGTTGGTTTTGCTGATCAGAGTAGTGAGTGGATTAGAAAAGGGACTGTGCAGGGCAGGGCAGGATTCACTCCTGATTCAGCAATGGAAACTTTATACTTACTGGATGTATCACTGTCAATTAAAAGTATAAAACATCTATGTGCGATAGGCTTTTTGTATAACTAGAAAGTTGTTTTTTTTCTGCTCTGAAAGATAAGTTGTAGTCAAAACCGTTCTCAGCAAGGTACACCAGAAACATCACCCCCATGCATCTGTGGAATTTATGTATATCCAATTAATATTAGAGAATATCTAGTCCGTAAGCCTCCTGACTCCTCTTTATTTTTTGAGAGGGTGTGTGGGTGCTTTGAACAACGTGCTTACTGTTCAAACACACCAGCAGTTATCCTGATAATAGTTTACAATCACATACATGCTACATGCTTGGTTGTGACGGTGCCAAAGAAAAGGAGACAACTACTAAATAATGATTAACAAAATAGATAATTGTGTTAGTATTAAATTTAATAGCACTGATTACATAATATATAACTGTAGGTGAGCACAAATGCTGTATTAAATGAATAGACAGAGACTACTGAGTTGTATTCTGACAAGCACTTTATTTGAAACAGTAATAATATATATTTATTGTTATTTGTCTTGCTATTTTCTTTTTACTCCTGTTTGCAGTTGAAGAAGCTCAAAACTTCTTCCATTTAATATGTTATTTTGATAAACACTGCACTATTTACATTTCCACAGTACTAATTCCAAGAGTAATACCACCATACCATAGTTGCCTCTCCTCTTTAACAGCTTCCATTCAAAAATAATCTCGTTAATCCCTTTTTTCAGTTTTTAAATTGCTTTTAAGATATTAACAGTGACACCCAATTCTTCCTGATTAGATGTTTCACATCAAAAACTTTATTTTGGCTTAAATAGCTTAATCTTACCCTCCAATGTGGGTTTGATTCAAAACATTGGTAGGAGTGCAGAAGTTTGATTTATTGCAATGACTTAACATGACTTAATAAAATGACACGGTAGAAGATATTAGAGAAAAAGGATTAATTGAAAGAGTATAAAAGAAGTGAAACACATCAGTGAAGTGCTAATCTGTTTCTAGAGAGATTGACAGCCTTACATATTATTAAATATCATAGCTACACTAGATGCTATGTAGTATAGCTATGTAATACAGACAGCTCTATATCTCGAGTGAACAATAATGGCATGGGACTTCATTTGCCATCGTCTTTTTTCAGCTCACACATCATACTGGATTTTAATAAAAGTAGACAAGCATATATTCTAAATACAGGCATTTCCTGCATCTGCTTTAAGCTCCTATGGAACGAAGTTCCCAAATACCAGGTTTAATGTGTAACTTCTATAATATATGCAGACAGCAGCGAGGCATCATGCTCTGATCTGGGCATGAATTCCCTATACCTCCACTGACATTCCCTGCACCATCTTTCCTCTATCCAACCTCATGAGAAAGATCTAAATCCAGTTCTCTTAAGCAACACTTGCTCATTGGTACTTAAATCGTAATCTGAAAAGCTAATAATGAAAAACATTTGTGCATCACCCCAGTTGCAGAGAATTTCTTCTTAATCTGAAGTGAAGAGTTACTTTGCAAAAATTGATGAATGGCCCCTGACGCCACATGCCGTGTGTCCTTAGGCAAGACCCAGAAACCCTGGCGCCCTGGGCACTTCACAACCGCCACCCACTGCTCCTTCAGGGCTGGGTCAAATGCAGAGAATACATTCCACAGAGTTGTTCTGTATGTATGTATGTGTTTAACATGTATTAAAATAAAGTAAGAATTATTATTATTATTACTATTACTATTACTATTACTATTACTATTACTCTTACTATTATTACAATTATCATTATTATTATTGTAATTAAAAAATGAACTGACTGCCCTGAGTTACTCTTAACACTTATCACATAGTTAACCCTAAATCTGATTTGTCACCAAACCCGTAGCCACTGAAAATTCATTGAAAGCCAATTGTGTGACTAGCGCAGTTTTTTTTTGTTATTTTTATGCTTTCAAAGCAACAACTAGATATTGAAAGAGGCTTACTCTTACTGGAAGCAATTAAAGGGAAAAGTTGAGTACAAGAAAGTTTTATTGGTAACACATTTGTATTACTTTGACTAACGTTACATCATTACATTACCTCACATTGAGTTAGTAAGTGAGGCCAATTTCCTACCATATTGTTAAGTTCTCTGAGAGTTTTTATTAAAAACAATCTGGTAATGGGCACGTAAGATGCGACGCCTACTCTTTACATGCTGTAGTTGTTTTTTCTCTCACTCCTGTGACCCTGAATAGTTATGTTTTACAGACCACAAACGGCATTTAGATCGATGACCGCTTTGAACTCATTTTTATTGCACTGTAGCTAGACTGGATCTTTCCCAAAGCAACACTAAGAAATTGAACTGCATGCAGTTGTGGACTGCTATAACCAATTGTCTTGAAACAACTATATATTGCTTTTAGTTTGACAGAGTCAGATGTCGTTATGTGCGCATTAACTGCATTGGTATATTCCTCATGGGACTCATCACTTTGCAAAACAGGTGGATTGTGGATATGAACCTAGCTGCTACTAGCTTTTATCACAATGTTAATGCTAGCAGTACTAATGTTAGACTCAGTTAAGGATACTAATGCTTTTGTGCTCATGCTCTTAGTAAAACTTACTTACCAGATAACATAACACAACAACATGACACATCCCCACTGTGGAATTATTTTTATGTAAGCAATGATGATAAAAGAAAAGCAGATTGAAGAATATGCTTTGCTAAACTGTTGAGAAGAGCTGTGAAAAACTGTTCCTTTAATTCAATTAACTTAGCAGAAAAATAGAAAACAAGGTTTCTAAAAAAAAATTAAAAAAAAAACACTTACACTGTATATTGCTCTTGCAGATCAGCTGCTATTGGTGGGCAAGCGTTTTTTCTTCCTCTTAATATATAAGAACCAAAATATGAGATGTCAGGCATCACCACTTCACAACACATCAGTGGTCTGTTTCACAGCCTTTTAGACTTTAGCTTTAAAGTTAGTAACATATGAAAACAGAATATGCTTTTAGAGAAAACTGAATTCATAATGAAGTACTCATTCATGTATTGGTGGCGGTGAGTATTCAAATTCACGACGCAACCTTCATTCAGCGCCTCATCTCCTTGTTTGAATGCCAAAAATAGACTATAAGCCTATAGGTGACATCATTGACTTGGATTGAAATGTGTTTTTTATTAATAATTAGTAAGTGAGCACAGCCAGAAAATATTCTGAACCAATTTCATCCACATTATTATATCCAGAGACAGGATATGCTTTTGTTTCACTAAACATGCACACTAATCATACCCATGTACAGGAATATTGCTGCGGGTGTCACTGCCGATACGCACAGATTACATTCTGACACATTACTGCAGAAAAATAATTAAACTAATGAAGACTGAATTCCATTTAGTTGCTTCAGTTTTAGGATCCTTGTACGTCTGAACTGGCTGTTTGTCATGGCTCTTGTTCATGGTTAATGGTATTTATAGTAACCATACGTCTCCTACACTGACAAAAAGTGCCGTATCAGACTTATTAAGATGATTATCTTAAAACATTTTTGATATTATTATTTATCTATTGTCGGATATTAATAGTTTTTGTTTTAATTTGCATAAAGAAAACTGTTAGACTATCAAAGCATTATCTAACTCCTTCAAGTATTTTCTAGAAGAGTAGCTGAACGTGACTACAGGGCTGCTAACCAGAAATACCAAAGTATTTTGATTAATATACTGAGCCTCACTTTTATCTTTAACTCAGTCACTCTCATAAAGTGATTTCATAATTTCTATCAGAATCATTAGCATGCATTCATTGGGTTTGTAATGAAAACTGTTAATTGACTATTAACCATAGATGACATTTTTAAAGCTGCTGAATGTACTAATATACATTTATTGTTTCATAGTTGTTGTTTGATTACAAACAAGATATTTTCTTACACATTATTTCTTTTGCAACTACTTTTACTCCTTACTAAAATCATAAATAATTATTTTAGACATGTCACCCAGCGCACACAGTGTTCTCTCAGCCGACACGTATAGTTGACCATGCTGAGGCCCCACTGACTTCTAATGTCCACAGTCTTACTTTACCTTTCATCATTACTGCAATGCATTTAGAAGCACTTAACACACTTGTAGTTCAAATGTTGCTTAAACCTAGTTGGAAGGAAGTGATTTTTGTTACAATTAATGAATCATTGTTCAAAGGTTTATACTAAATCATCATACATTATTTCCACAGAAAATGTGTGCGTTTTTGTGTGTGTGTGAGTGCACAACATTTGGCCAAACGTTGCATTTCATACCATGTGTAGATGCTCTGAGTGCCATCTCTGTCTGATACATTATCCAAGCAGCCCTTCAGCAATTTGTTCCGGCCTCTCTTATGTGTGTACTCAACATTATTAATTTCTCTCATCTTCATCCTGACTTCCACTGTCCTACATTACCTCGACTGTTTCTTTTTTCATACACGAAAAAAAAAATAAAAAGGCTTAATTTTTAAAATAAAAAAGGCGAATACACCTTGTTATTCCTTAGCCCCATTTAACGATAGTTGAATGTGGAGCTGGTGGGCCTTCGTTCTGCTCTGCCGTACAATGAAGGCATAACAGAGTGTCTATTCTGTTCTGCCTCTGTGACATCAACGGAGGTAGCAACAGAGGCACCCTGACATGTAAGACAGTTTGATGATTTAGGGCTGGACGATTCTGGCTAAAATGAGAATCGATATTTTTTTTGCTTATAATTGCGATTGCCATTCTGTCCATGCTCTTACCATTCAGTTTACATCATATTGCACTTTATTATGTTGTTATGTGTGTTTGTTATGAAAAATTAAAAAGCGCGATGCGCTGTTCATGTGTCACACAGATAGATGCATGCAGGCACTAAAACGTTAAGTCCCGCAGCTCTATTGTACACTGGAGCGGGGTGTGGGTACATGTTTATGAATAAGCCCACATGAGTCCGGGAGACTACGGACCATGCATGGCCCGAACCCAACCAATCTTCTGTTTTTTTTTTTTTTTTTTACGAACCCACAGTTAATACTGGCTGAATCACTGTTTTTTTAAGCTGTCACAGTTGTTGGTACTGTGATTACTCATGACGACAGACTAAATAACCATAAAGCTGTCTCTTCTTGGCTCTGATCCTTATAGCTGGTGTTTTTAACACATGAGAAAGAGGCATTACAAACTTTCATCAGCATTTATAAATGTTCTGAAATTGGAGTCTTACCATTAATGAACTGTATCGTTAGACTCTAGAGTCAGAACTAAATCAAAATCCTTTCAAACTATTGGTTTCCCTGCATGGTTATTGGTATTTTTAAACTTTGACCAAGGCAAGTTGTCTTGAAGTCCTCCATCGTTTAGCTTGGGTACTTCATGAGAATTTACTGCTAGAAAAAAACCTACATAGCATATGCTGCATTCAGGGGCTCATTGCACCGTCACATAAAAGACACCTCCAATACTGACAGATTTCATAGGCCAACACAGAAACACAGAAAGAAGATCGATTGCTTTTATTTTATTGTTAAGCTGGGTTTTCACCACGACATCTTGAAAGCATAATTTTAAATTGGCTATTGTGACAAAACCCGACTTTGCATATCCCTGACGTGACAAAGCCCAACTTGAACCCGAACATAATTCTAAATATATGTTCAAACCCGGCCTGAGTCCGAGAGACTAGTGATCAAGTCTTGCCCAAACCTGGTTGGCCTTCCATTTTTTTATTTCTGAACCAGGCCAGGCTGTCTGGCCTTTGTCTGTATCCACACTCGATTCCAGATGTATATACGATCTCATTTCAGACGTTTAGCGATAATCCAGCTTTTTTTTCTCAACATAAACTGCAGCAAAATTCTTAAGCGTAGCTGAAGCGAGCAAGGCCTGTCTCTTTGAGCACGTGCTCGTGGGATTTGCTCATGTGTGCCCAAGAGGAGCATGGGGGAGTTGAACTTAGCATTAGCTTGCATAAACTAGGCGCTAACTTGGATTTAGCTTGGATCTCACGTTGAACTGCTGTGTCGCCTACAGTCGGATGTTTTATTTTACATGACTGCTATGGGCTCCTAGAGGCAGCATACGTTATGTGGTCTGTTTATAGCGATAACTTATCATGTAGTAGCCGGGCTTCAAAATTTAAGGACTTCATGAAAAGCTTGTCATTGGAGAATTTAAAATCACTGAAAACAATGCAGGGAAACCGATTTTAGGGATTTTATAGTTAGTTCTGGATGTAGAGTCTAATGAAGCAGTTTCTCATTGGTAAGACACAATTTCAATGTATTTATAATTTCTGATGACATATTTGTAAGGTTTGTGTTTGATGGGTTAAAAACAACAGCAATGAGGGCATAGAGCCAAAAACGGCCCTTTTACGGTAATTTACTCTGCCGACAAGAGTAATCGGGATAAAAAGACGAGCGGTAACCATGATAAAAACAACTGTGTGACAGCCTAGAGCTTATAGCTTCAGCTAGTGTTTACTGATTCAGACTTAGGACGAATATGCACAATCAAAAATAGGTCTGCTGGGTTCGGGGCAGGACTGGTCAGTAGTTTACCGGACTCAGTCGGGCTCTGACATACATTTGCACTCTGGTCTGCTGGAGTTAACCCTTCAGTGCCTGCATGGATCAATCTGTGCTATACACAAACAGGATAGCGCATGGCGCTTTTATATGATGTAAACTTAACACCTAGCAAAAAATTGGCGATTCTCATTTCAGCCAGAATCTCCCATCCCTACTGTGAATTAAAATGCTGGAGAATTGCCATACTTCTAAAATGAGATGGAATACATGTCTAAAATGAGATTCCTTCTCTTTACGATTAATTACCCAGAACTAGGTAGACTTAAAAGTAACAGCCAACTCAAAGAGGGAAATCACCAGAAAGGTCCCGGCACTGGAGAAAATGTGCATTGTCCGGTAGCTCTTTACACTGCGAGCAGAGAATGACATCAGACACCATCTCTCTCTCTTCTTTTGATTTGATTGTTCTTTGTCAAGCGCAGATTAACGCTTATTTAACTGCTACCATGGAACTGTTCATTAATGTATTTTAATTTTGTTTCAGTCAACAACAGGAACCTAACTTCTGAGGTCTAATGATTTCTAGAGCCT
Organism: Lophius americanus; assembly: GCA_037951165.1. Taxonomy (NCBI): domain Eukaryota; kingdom Metazoa; phylum Chordata; class Actinopteri; order Lophiiformes; family Lophiidae; genus Lophius; species Lophius americanus. Next base: position 5,539,678 of record JBBDHG010000008.1, on the reverse strand, counting down.
TTTTATTCACATGTTTGTGCCGAACACATCCAATCCCCCCACCCCCCCAAAACACTTACATGCAAACCACATAGATAGACTCATAGAAACTTTATTACTTCCCAAAGGGGAAATTTAGTACATGCATTGAGGACAAGGAGTTTGAACCTTGATTACTGTCATTGCTAGAAACTCTGTATACCTTTCTGTCTCATGTCCAGATGGCTGCTGTGAAAACGTTCTATTTTCAGTATTACCTTTAGGACACATATATGAATGGCAGCGAGATGCTGGTGGTTTTTTAAAGTCTTAATTCCTGGCTGGAGACAATATTTTCATTGTCCTATCATCTTACAGCCATGAGAGGGATCTCCACATCTTAATTTGTCAGATTTAGGTTTTCCTAACCTTGTAGTCAGAGATGTTTTGCATTATCTATGTTTGACAAGCAGCATATCAAGAGCCTATTTCTAAAAGACAATTCTCATTCCATAATAAGTTGACATCATTGTGAAAACAATCCTTGTAAAAATGATCTGCAAAAATAACTGAAAATGATGTGGTATGTATCCCAGGGTGTTTATTAGTTTGCAGATTTACAGCTGGACAGTATTAGAAGGCATGCCTGTCTGCACGATCATCTCTGCTGGTCACAGTAATGGAGCAGCAGATCTGTAGCTTCCTTGAGGAGCATTCATAGAAACAGCTGTCTGCGGCACAAACAAGACTTGATAGTCTGTCAGTGTTTGTTTTTTGTTCTGTCCATGAAAGGACATTAGGTAGAAATTGTAATGATCATGTTCAAAGTGTTAATCACAACTTTCACATGAATCACATTTTGCCCACCTACACGAAGAAGGAAAAACATTGCATTTTGGAACCCGTTTTCCAAAATGTGTCTGTAAGTAGCCTATAAGATAATGAATGTACACATGAAAATTATGCACGACCTATTAGATATTAAGATATCTTATATCAGATATCTTATTATTTTTTTTATATAGCAGATCTGAGAAAGAAAAACAGTAGATGAAGGATGACCTTCCTAACAAAGGTTAGGTACTCACATGCTATAGAAATGATTGAGCAAAATTTCCACACAATGTCACATGATTTACGTGACATAACGTGTTATATAGATATACCTGCTGAAGCCCGGGATAATTGTTGTTCTATTATAAATTCTAATTTATTGTCACACATATCAGGGAATCTCCCTAACAGGGTTCAGGGTTGGTATGTTAAGATAATTACATTGACAGTTTTTGATATCAATTCTCTCAAATAGGAAGTGCAAGTAGGGCTGCCTTCATCCCCAATAAAATATATTACAGTATACAGTCCTTCTACAATAGATGGCTCTCTTGTGTAGCATGGCTGGTTTGAATACACCGATAAGCAGGATAGGCCTCTAATGCTGATACAGAAACGTACATACCTTTCAGTTTTGATTTTTGGGCTCTTTTATGATAAACATAAGTTTTAAGATGGATGTTATGGATCACTGTTTTGTAAGTAAAACACCTGACTTTGAGAACACCAGGGAAAATATAGGAGAACATTGTTATTTTAATTTAACATCTTTTCCACTACCAAATAAAGTGATTATGTTGTTGTCCAAACATAACCCGAGCAGAATTGATGTACTCTACATCTAAAGCTAACAGATGAACACTTATTAACTGTATATTAGGCTTGCTTTAACTCTGCTGTACTGTTTGAACAAGTCTGTATTAGTTGTTTCCTCTGTTTCCAGTCTTAATCTCAACTATCTGCTGGTGATTGCGCAAATATGAAAAACCTTCTCTTGCTTCTTACTTTTAATATATTTATTCTCTTCAAACCCTATGCAAGAAAATGATTAAGTGTTTCCTGAGATATAAAACTATTCCAATGAATGTGAACCAGTGGAGAAAATGGTGATGAAGTGAGAGGCGTGGTGTAAAAAAGAGATGAGAGGGGTTAAGATAGAGAGGGGCGCAGAGGCTCAGACACAGCCCTGTGTGTTGCCATGGTGCCGGCTCAGTCCGAGCTGCACAGTAACTCTTCTGCTCTGCCAGCTAATAACACACAGACTGCAATGTTGATGCGCAGGCGGTTGAAGCCTTCTGTATTTCCTAGAGCTTTCTTTCATTGCCTTGTTGTCACCGGCACATGAGTCAAAGAGTAATTTATTAACTCTTACTGTTTGTAGATAAATAAAATGATCACATGAGTTGCATCAAAAAAGGAGGTGTAGGTATGAGGGCAAGGGTGCTGTCAAATATTGTCATGATGCTGTGTCAGTCATGCTGCTTGTATCATAAAAAAGAGCTCTTTGAACTGAGGGTTTCATTGTCTGTTGACTATTGCTGGTTACTGAGAGCTTATAGATCTTGATCAGCCTGCTTAAAAAAAAAAAAAAAAAATGGCCCATTGTGGATTACAACTGACTAATAAAATGTTCAATTATGTAATCATCCAATCCAATCCAAACCCTGCATATGCTCACTAGAATATCTCAGCAGGCTGGGATAAAGGAGGGAAGATCTGATCGTGAGGAATGATGCAACATCAGTCCGTGTAATCTATACAGTTACTTTTGTTGTAGCAACGATCTTGGGGCCTTAGAGAAGGATGACCCATCATTCTTAATGTGATGAATGTAATCAAATTCAACTTAAACCTCTAGGTATTGGTCTTATTGAATATCCTCTAAAATGCAGATATAAAATGTGTCTTTTTCAGTCTTGTGCATATTGCACTGATTTTTTTCCCCTTAACTTAATAATAAACAATTTTGATTGGTACAGTGCAAGCCAATTCTCAATAAAGCTCAAATCCTGTTTTAAACTCATTATACTTGTGTACTTAAATGAATCTCTACACAATATTAATAGGCTCCATTGATTTCATTATCAAGGATCTGCTTTGCAAAATTAAAATGTAATGAGTTTTTGCAAGCTTTGAGAGTGCAGTGGTTAGCGCTGCTGCCTCACGGCAAGAAGGTACCAGGTTCAAATCCACATCTGCCGGCCTTTCTGTGTAGAGTTTGCATGTTCTCCCTGTGTCTGCGTGGGTTCTGTCCGGGAACTCCAGCTTCCTCCCACAGTCCAAAAGCATGTGATATAGGTGAATTGGTGACACAAAAATTGCCCATAAGTGTGTGTGGTTGAGTGTCTGCCCTGCAATGAACTGGTAACTTGTCCAGGGTGTACCCTGCCTCTCGCTCAATGTTAGCTGGGATAGGCTCCAGCCCACCCGTGACCCTGAACTGGATAAGCAGTAGATAATGAGTGAATGAGAGTATAGGATATTTGATATACTGCATTACAGATTCACACTCACATATGGGGAAATTAATGTTAGAACTAATCATTATTAAGGCAAAGGACTGGATATATACAGACTTTTATTAATATCATAGGAGTTTAAGTCAAGATTTTAACAAAAACAGAAATAATTGAGTAGTTCTACCCACTCAAGGTGAATATTTACTGGTTTTCCTTGTTCAGTAATAATTGTAGTTTGATATTTTAGATATTAAAAGAAATACAGTTTTTTGGAACTGTGATACACATTTTCATCCATTTTCTAAGATTAGAGATAGACTGGATCATCAAGAAAAAAAACATTAAAATAGGACATCATTTAAATAACTGTTAGGTGGTACTGATATTTCACAACAGAAAACAAATGAAGGAACCAAAAGACATACACCTGATAATGATTAAAAGTTTTCATATTCAATAGGTTGGAAGTAAAAAAGTATGTACCTCAGAAATTATTGAAGTGTTCAAAATTGTTACCAATCATTTTTCTCTCTATTGATTAAAGTTGTAATTGTTTCAGTTCCTTAAGTGCCTTCACAACCATCAGTCTAATCATTAATAAATTGTATAATGGTACTCGTTGAAACAGGCAGCTTTTGTTTATCCTTCTGGACACAAATGGTATTTTTGTGGCTAGAATGTATTTTGTCAAACAGAATTGGAAGGTTTGCAACATTTTGACAGAAAGCAGTTTTTAAAGGTTTCATCACAGAATCCTCTGTCACTTTAAAACAATACCGGCCTCAAAGGTTTGAGCGTTTTCAGATCAATGTTTTTGTCATATCTGTAGACCAATAAGATGGCTGCTTGAATCCCTGCCAAGTTTACCTCTATGGGGGCATGGTGTGTTTTGCCCAAACACAGACCGACATGGGTAGAAAAGAAGGAAAATCTGGACTCTCGACGGGACAGATTAATTTGGCAATAACTAAAGTGCTACAAACATTTAAAACTATGTCCTATTTTTCCCTTCTGCTATTTGGCACTAAATACAGCAGCATATGGATAAATATGCTCATGTATTCATGTCTATGACAAGGAAATTAGGGCCATGGCATTTATTTCTGTTGCCTTGCCCCTTGTCCCACTTATTAAAATTCATCATCGCTCTCAACTCCTACAGTAACTGTGAGCCAAATTTCAGGCAAAGGTAATGAATGAAGAATGTGAATATGTAGGCGTATGGGAGTGGAGCTTACAGCATGAAAACACGACTGCAGGGTCTATTCAGTGTGTTTAGAGACAGGCTGAGACCCCCAGAAGATGGACACAAATAGATATCACCATGTTTTGGGTAAGAGTTAATGCTTTTGCTATGACTAGTAGTTCAATAGCCATGTATACAGATTTGGAAGGAACTCAGGAGATGTTCTTCATCTCCTAAGTAAAAAATGGTCCAATGTGCGTCCTAGGCATGTGTATACATGGAGTCTGTGTAGATACTTTCTATACCAGTCATGGTAATCTGTGTGGGTTCAATCCAGAGCAACGGGATAGACGCTTTTTCAGTTCTGCCTCTTGGATGAGAGGTGAAATGTCCAGTGGCTTTGGATTCAACCGACATGGTTTATAAATGATGTTGCTGATTAAATAAAATGTTTTCTGGTTGAATCTGTAAATCTGAACAAATTTAAAAAAAACCTGTGATTATGAAGGTAGTAAGATTTTACTTTGAGAAAATACAGCAGTGTCTGGAATCACTGCTAGCTGAGGGTACGTTAATAATATTTAACATACATTATGCTTATATACCTTCCAGTTTGAAAATAGAGAGAGCAGTTACTACAAGGATGTAATTACTTTATAAAAAAATCAATGAAAACAAAAACAAAACAGCACAATTAAGGAATAAAATACTGGTGTTTAGAAGTAAATTTTCTGTACTTCCAATATGGTTTTTGTCACTAACACTCATTGACGAATAAAATCTTGTCTTCTGACCAGTTGAAGAAAAAGAATTAAATCGAGGAGTCTCAGTTGTCTTTCTTATATATGGGTTTATTACAGACAGATCTGTTATAAGAGAATGGATCCAAGCATGCCCAGGTGCGTGTTTCATGCAAGAATCCTCCCATTCCGATCCAGCAGAATCATAGTATGCTTACAATGTCAGCCAATCTAACAGGTCAGGCTATCTTGTCCTTCAGAGAGAACAGCCCACACCATTCGGCAGACATAACATAAGGAAAGACTTCAGATACAAGTGGGGCGAAGTTAGTATTTTCATTACCCTAACACCCATTAACTTGTATCTGTTTTTGGGAGTTTTGTTAACTACTTTTTACCATCTGTTTGGCAAAAATCATATAACGGATTACCACTAAACAGGGTGGACATGGACAAGTAGCATGGAAGAAGCCATCAAGTTTTGATTTGGATCCACGTGCGGATCTATGTTTTTTAAAATTTCATTTACATTTCATTTAGCATTGCAAGATAGGGCTTTATCTGCAAGTTCATCAGTTTCATCAATTATGTAAAACCATCCTGTTGGATTTCATGAAACATGTTAAGTTAGGTTGATAATTGGAATTGGGTTGAATTTGATCAACAGGGAAGTACCCGTCTAGTTTTTCTATATAACCATACGGATCCACCCATCAGTCTAATCAGCTTAGTATGAAGACTAGGAACAGGTTGAGGTGAATAGCATGCTTGAGTCAGCCAGTATTGCTGAAGCTGAATTGTTATTATCTTTCATGACCAAGCTTGTGAACCGTGAAAGAAAAGGGAAATATAGTTTTGGTTTTAAGCGAGAAGTTGTACAATTTTATTAGATGGATAAACAAGAACCAAAAAAAGTTACATATAATACATATCAGCCAGTCAGTGTTATTAACAGTTCAGCACATTGATGAAAATCTATTGGATGAAAGTTGGGTGTTATATGGAGTAAACCTAAACTAAGAACCAGGTCAAAGTGAACAAGCAAAAGAAATAAGAAATGAGAATCAGCAAGCAAAAGATCTGACCAATGCTTCAATCTAGAGGTTGCTTTGTTCAAAGGACTCAGCCTGTAAAAGCGTAGTATTCTTATACTGCTTAGAAAAAGAATTTCCCGCACTTCCTCTTGCGTCATGAAGTGGTAAAAAATGTGGCATAGTAGTAATAATTGCACTGGAGCTGGTTACAGCTAAAGCTGCTGTGGTAGCTCTAGTAATAAGGAGTGTAGTAAGATTTTCTGTAGTGAAAGCAAAATCTTCTTTATTATCTTCCATTTTTTTTAAAGATTGAAAAAACCAACAAATCAGAAATGCTACAGTCAACTTTGAAGTAAAAATCCACAGGCTGTTTGAAGAGATACAGAGGTGATACAAGTGATCTAAAAACATAGATTGTTTGATGGATGCTTTTCTAACCTGTCAGTGAGTGTATAATAAAATGTCTCACTTTGGTATGTCCAAACCGTGTTACTGTTACCTGACATAATGAAAATGATTAAAATGGATAAATCCCAATAAATACATTTTCTCTTTAGATACACAGCAAGTAAATGATAAACACTTGTTGATTGTGAGGACCATATTAAAAACATCAAAATGGCTCCACACAGTTATGAGTGGTTTCCACCAGTTACAAGCTTGGCAGCTCTCTCAGCTTAGCAACAAGCGGTAGTAACTATTCAAGGGCTACGAGGTAACATGCTACAGTGACCTCTGGTGTAGAGGAAGCAATGAGGGATTATTCAAAGCATACTGATGACAATTATACACAGGCTTCACAACAGGCTTCAGGATAAGTCACTGTTACCTTGTGATTGAGGATTGTGGTGGTGGCTGAGTGATGTGTCTGATCTAAATAAGCAGGACCATAACAGACACAATGTATCTGGATAAATCAAAGTAATTATTGCCGATTTATAACTAGAGCAAATAACAGTCACATTTTTACCAAACATTCACCACCGAAGGTTGCATTTCATGAAATGTTCTTTTGTTGGGTGTTTATTAGCCCTACATTCATTTGTAATACTGCATTCACACTGAACAGTAACACTATTTTATTTATGAACGAAAAATACCAATTCATTCATTCATTTGACAGCACATAATACAAAAATATTTATTTCTTTCCTTTCTCCACTCATCAACCACAAAAAGCAAACAAATTTTCTGCTTTGTATTCTTTGTGGAAGACATATACATCAAGAAAACCAATTGTCGCAGTGACTAGATTCACAGCATAATCTGAAGGTATACGAGCGCTGGGTGATTCTGGAGAAAGTGATAATCACAATTTTTTGCAAGATGTTGAGATCATGATGGTTATTTTTTGTTAATTGTTTTATTTTTTTGCATATATATATATATATATATATATATATATATATATATATATTAGAGCTGGGCGATTAATCATAAAAGATTGTGATCTCGATTCAGAAGTATAAATGATCTAATTTCGATAATCACATCAATTATCCAGTATTTTGATTCATAATGTGAGTTGGAGCAAAACTCGATTACTCAGCTTTAGCTTATATGAGTGAGTCCTGGGCCTTTAAGAGCTTGACCTTGGGGGTATTTTTATCTGTACCGTGGCGGAAGTGTAGGTAGCTAAGTGCTAGAATTAAATTTTGCTTGCCTAAGCTAAATGCTAAGTTATCGACTAAGTGCTAACTAGGAGGTCAATGGAGTAGCTGGAGAGCTAATCATGAAGCACAAGCAGAAAAAGAAGTGATAGTCTCTTATCACTCCTTAACTCTTTCTTCATGTCATATTTTTTTTCTTCCAGTTTGTTCCCCTATTGTTTTACGATGGCTACTAATCTCTGTCGCTCAAAACTACATGGAATAGGTGCGCCCTAGATTGTAGATACCCAACTAAAGCCCGGCGGGTCTCATTGGACCCGGATTGGACGGCCTAGGAATGGATGTAAAAAAAATTAAAGCCTCGCTGGATTTGGGTCAGGCTCAATCAATAGTGTCTTGGACTTGGGCTGGGTTTGGAAAAAATATTTAGAAATTATGCTTGTGTTCATAATCAGGTATGGCCAAAGTCGGGTTCGGTACAAGATAGCCAATTTAACATGATGCTTTCAAGATATCGTAGGGAAAACCCAGTTTAACAATAAAACAAAAGCAATGGATATTCTTTCTGTGTCTCTGTGTTGGCTTATGTAATCTTTATGTATAGGAAGTGTTTTTTTTATGTGACATGTGCACTGAGTCCCTGAATGCAACATAGGCTATATGTTTCCTTTCTATCGGTATTTCTAATATAGTTACCAAGCTTAAACTATGGAGGACAATTCAGAAAAACTTGTCTTTTGTAAAGTTTAAAACTACTGATAACCATGAAGGGAAATCTATTGTTTGGAGGGATTTTGATTTAGGTCTGGTTGTAGAGTCTAACAAAGCAGATCGTCAATGGTAAGACTCCAGTTTTAGGGTTACTGTCCTGCAAAACATCGAAACAGATTTATCCAATTAGATTTTTTTGGAATTGTCCATGCCATGTAGAGAAAAGGTTAGAACTGGCTCGCTGATTGGTTAAACTTGAACTCTAGGAGAAAAGGCTTGCTTTTTGTATTTATTAAGAAGGTGACAGGTAAATTAACCAATCACATTTGGATTTATAGTTAGTGGGTTAAAAAATATCATCCCCTTAGACCTTCCAGCAGGCCAACACTAACTTGCTTGTAACTGGACAGGAGGTAGGCTTGGGTTTGTTCTTAAGAAAGGCTCATCCTACGTCAGTATAACACATGAGGAAGGCTCTTCATTCATATCCTCTGCTCCTACTGAGTGCCCATTTTCAACAAATTAAAACTTATTGGAGAAATAGGACCTCAAAGCCAATGCAAAAACGAACTGAAACACACCGATGTCCTCATGGAAATATTTTTTAATGACCGAAGGAGGACAGAATTCTTCTTCAGGATGAAGAAGAGCTTTGGTTAGTCTTATTTGTAAGTATCTTAGATATCTGTTGATTATTGCTTGCTTTTTGTGGCTGCTGTGGTGTGAAGGATGTCAAGATTAATCACATATTTTTATGCCAGCAGCTGGCTGGATTCTGTGAGAAAAAGCTTTTGAATCCTATTATATTTTATGGTATTTTTCTTTCTTTGCAGACTCATGAGTAAATGTGATGGATTTATGAGAGTCTATTAGTTAGTAATGACAGTCACGTGAGATATGTGACATCTGTTAGTGATGTCACATCAATAACAGATGTCACGACAGTTGATGTCTGAATTTAATTTCTGAGGGCATTCAGAAATGATCTGAGAATGTGTCCGGATGATCCATATTCCAGTTTATATTTTTTTCTTCCTATTGTTGCCGGTAATGCAAAGCTGTCACGTTGTATAACCAGTTTGGCTCCGCTCACAAAAGACGGCATCTCTGTATGCCAACACAAAATAGGGTTTATTGTGTACAATAATGTAATAACTGAAGGCCAAGGTTGAGAACCCATGGCTCACCACTGATTTTAAATATATTTATTGCTGATGATATTTATAACTGCTGATATAATGTTTGTGTTTGTTACAAACACCAGCTATGAGGGCATAGAGCCAAATACAGACCCTTTTTTATCATTTACTATAATGAAACAAGTAATCAGGGTAAATAGATGAGTGGTAGTCAGGGTAACAACAACTTAAATAAATAAATACTTCAGCTGGTATGAACTGTGTTGGACACGGTCGAGTTCGGACATTATAACAGAAGGTGTGCTGTGTTTGGGCCGGGCTCAGTCAGTATACTCTACTGCTGGGTACTTCTTGCCGAGGACACTGTCAGGATGGTCTTCAACTCCCACCTCTTGCAGAGCTTCAACCGCGTTCCAGGGATGGCGGGGGACATGGAAACTGAATGGACCATGTTCCGTGCTGCCATTGCCGAGGCGGCTGCTGGGAGCTGCGGTCGCAAGGTTGCCGGTGCTAGTCACGGCGGTAATCCCCGAACCTGCTGTTGGACACCAGAGGTGAGGGATGCCGTCAGGCTGAAGAAGGAGTCCTACAGAGCATGGCTTGTGGGACTCCTGAAGCAGCTGACAGCTACTGGCAGGTCAAGCGACACGTGGCTGTGGCAGTCACAGGGGCAAAAACCTGATCTTGGGAGAAGTTTGGTGAGACCATGGAAGAAGACTTTCGGTCGGCCCCGGAGAAATTGTGGCAAACCGTCCAGCGTCTCAGGGGGGGAAAGGGGGTTTGCTCATCACTGGGGCTGAGGTCACTGCGGCTGTTAAACAACTCCGCGGTGGCAGCGCCCCGGAGTTGGATGAGATCCGCCCTGAGTATCTTAAAGCTCTGGATGTTGTAGGGCTGTCATGGCTGACACGCCTCTGCAACATTGCGTGGACATCGAGGGCAGTACCTCTGGAGTGGCAGACTGGGGTGGTGGTTCCCCTTTTCAAGAAGGGGGACCAGAGGATGTGTCCCAATTATAGGGGGATCACACTCCTCAGCCTCCCTGGGAAGGTCTACGCCAGGGTACTGGATAGGAGAGTCCAGTAGATAGTCGAACCTCGGATTCAGGAGGAACAATGCAGTTTTCGTCCTTGTCGTGTAACGCTGGACCAGCTCTATACCCTCTCGAGGGTGCTGGAGGAGACATGGGAGTTTCTCAAACTGGTCCACATGTGCTTTGTTGATCTGTAGAGGGCTTACGACTGTGTCCTTTGGTGGGGTGGTCCGAGAGTATGGAGTGGATGGCCCACTGCTACGGGCTGTCCAGTATCTGTACTGTCTGAGTCAGAGTTTGGTTTGCCTTTCTGGCAGTAAGTCAGATTTGTTTCCAGTTGCGGTTGCACTCTGCCAGGGCTGCCCTTTGTCACGATTCTGATCTTAATTTTTATGGACAAAATTTCTAGGCGCAGCCAAGTGGCGGAGGGTCTCGGGTTTGATGGCCTTAGGATCCTGTTTCTGCTTTTTGCGGATGATGTGGTCCTATTGGCAAATTCAAACACTGGGACGATTTTCAGCCGAGTGTGATGTGCGGTCTGAGACCATGGTGCTCAGCCAGAAAAAGGTAGAGTGCTCACACCAGGTCGGGGAGAAGTTTTTGCCTCGGAATTCAAGTATCTCTGGGTCTTATTCATGACTGAGGGAAAAAGGGAGTGGAATATGGACAGACGGATCGGGGCGGCGTCTGCAGTGATGCGGACGCTATATCGATCCATTGTGGTGAAGAGAGAGCTGAACCGAAAGGCAAAGCTCTCGATTTACCGGTCCATCATTGTTCCGACCCTCACCTAAGGTCATGAACTGTGGATCATGACCGAAAGAATGAGATGACGGTGGCTGGGCTCAGCCTTAGAGATAAGGTGAGGAGCTCATACATTCGAGAGAGGCTCAAAGTAGAGCCGCTGCTCCTCCGCATCGAGAGGAGTCAGTTGAGGGGGTTTGGGCATCTAGCCAGGATGCCCCCGGGACACCTCCCTGGGGAGGTGTTTCGGGCATGTCCATCTGGGAGGAGACCCCGGGGTAGACCAAGGACCCGCTGGAGAGATTACATATCTCGGCTGGCTTGGGAACTCCTCGGAATCCTCCTAGAGGAGTTGGTGGATGTGGCCGGGGAAAGTCCGGGCTTCCCTGCTTAAACTGCTGCCCCCTTGACCCGGACCCGGACCCGGATAAGCGGAGGATAACGACAACGAAAACAAGCCTGGCTAGACTTATACATTTACGGTACCCCTATAGTGTTGCATAAACCATAGGATTTATGAATGGCCCTTTGTTTATCATGTGACCGGAGGGGTAGCTCTGTGCTATATGGTGTTATTTAAGGTAATTTTAGATATTTTTCAGATTGTCCTGCGATGCTGCTTCTGTGAAAAACATATTTTGCAATACATTTGTTCTTGATATTTCCAAAACACCTCCACCCCTCAGAACCTTTTTTCAGTAGTAGTACTCTGTAGTTCATTAGATTAAGCTCTATATTTTTCTCTCTCTGTGTATCATCGGGTTTCTTCTGGGTTTCTTCTGGTGTTTTTCTATTCATTCAGTGTTTTATTTGTACACCTTCACACAGCCCCTCCCCCTCATTCCTGCCCATACTGTGACATTCAGTTTGTGATGATCTGCATCATATGGACAAGCACCAAATTCTCATTTGTTTAGGGAGAGAGTAGGAGCTCTTGTTTTGATGCAGCTGATGTCCCTAATCAAAATGCTGCAGCGTCATTGCTCTTCAAAAATGAAATTACATAGATATATCAATCGAGATTACGATTTTGTGACTTAATCGCCCAGCCCTGAAGGCTTACACAGACGCAATAGGTATCAACATACAGGTACGCTAAGTTTTTCATCCATACCAGCATTCTACTGTTGTCTGGACATTTGATTTTGCAGAATCTTACTGCTGTGAGGCTTTTGTGTCACAGAAACACGTTCATTTCCTACCCCAGTTGAAAGTGTTCAAAATTTCTGTTATTGATGCCATTTTCACTAAGCTCTTAGACTCATTCACAAGCCATTTTTCTCATTTGCATGTTGTTTTCTTCTTTTAACACCATGCCATTAAGTCAATTGTGCGCTCAAATCGAATATTGGTTTTGTGTTTCCTTGGTTTGTAGGACATTGTCACGAAAATCACAAGAATGCTGCAAGAATGATTTCTTGTTGCATCAAATTGTGAAGCTTTTTCCATGGCACATGCCTCACCCTTCTACAAAATTACAATGTAGTCCCTCAACTTGTCATTTTTGGCAAAAAAGAAACCACTTGCAAATTTCAAAAATAATTGTAATTTCCTATCAGCTTTATTCTGACTTCTTCTCTTTTTTCTGATTCACTCCAAAATGTATTGTGCCCAATTCTTTCAATTAGATATGCATAAAACCAAACCAAATTTAACAAATAGAGAGACGGACAAACAGATAAACAAATCAACACACCGAACAACATAAGCTCCGCTATGTAAGAGTGGTGGAGGCGAAAATTCAATTAATAATATACAGTACAAATATACAAAATACCTCCATTCGCTACTTGAATAAGTGTACCGAGTTACTTTTGAGTAATTTCTAGTGTTCGATCAATCACCTGTACACTTGAAAACAATCTATTCATATACACATCAGTTAAAACATGAATACATAAATGAACACATGCATAGTCTTGATTTAAACTGGTAGTATTCAGCAGAAACACTTTTTTGAATATTCGTTATACTTTCGTTATATGTCCATTTGCATCTGTGGCTACCCTTGTAAAGGTCATAATAGCTAGCTTTCAATTGGAGCTGCTCGGTTTGCCAGAGGGGTGAACCAATAAATGCTTTTGTAATATTAAATAAAGATGAGGAGTCGGTGTTGCACACATCTGTGACAGTTCTATTAATTATATTTTCTTGAATGGTCTGTGGTGTTTGTGAATGTGTTTAGGGGATTATAATGCTCCGTGAAAGGAAAATCTTAAAACTTTGTGCTTCAATGAGGCCGTTTTATGGGCAAAATAATTAATTTCCACCTCATTGAAATGAATACTTGAAGTCAGCCGGTGTGGCAGCAGGGAGAATGAGCAGTTGACTTTCTCTTTTGGGATTTTATTTATTACATAGCGTTATTCTGCTTTTTTCCCTGATAAAGAATATAACATTGAGTTTCAAGAGCGTTTACTGATAAAACATCTCTCACTTTTGTTTGTTCATCCTTTCTCAACATCATCTTTCACTTCTTCTCTTACCTTGCTTGACTGCCTGCTTCTGCCCTCCAGCATAGCGGCCACCTCGTGAATGAGATGTTGGGTGCATGGTAATTGAGTTGGTATTGATTGGACTGCAGCGTGGACAACACGAGACCAATGAGATCAAGGGGCTCAGGGCAGCACCACTGACTGCATCTCTCACCCTTTATTCTGCAGGAAAACAAACATACTGTACCACTAGAAGAGTCAATTAATGAAGGAATGTAAAATTTCCTGATCATACAAGTACATCATAGCATCTTACATCTGACTGTAAGCCCAGAAAGAGCTTCCTTCAGCATTGGCTCTATCAAGTGATTGACAAAGTGCATCATCAGAGCTGGGCTGATGTCATATTTCACTGCAATGTCATCAACAGAGTGCGAGCTACCATGTTGCTGTGCATGGCAGGGGAGGGAGGCAGTGAGGTGGAAATTTAGGCTCAGGAGGAAGGGGTTATCTTAGTATCTTAAGTATGCCTCCACGGTGCTCCTCTGTACCTGGAATGAAAGCATGTTCTGCTTATTTACCATTTTGCCAACCAGGTGTTAAATGTGATTATTGATAGAGGTTATGTTTTTACCTTTGTTTGTTTGTTTATTAGCAATGGAAAAACTAATTTACAGATTTGCATAAAACACTGATGGAGGTGTTGGCATATCCTAGAGAAGACTAAAGTTTGGTGACGTTACGTCCTGACCTCATGACATGACGTAAAGTCACCTTTTTCTTACCAATTGGGAGATTTTTTTTTTGTTTGTTAATAACTCAGCCAATAATCAACGGATTTCCATCAAATTTAATGGGTCAGAGTCTGGCACCAGACTTTGACCCATTGGAATTGAACGGATCTTTATCGTGATGTGTATATCAAGATGATTTTGTTTTTTAAAAGGCCTATTTTTTTTTTATTTTTTTTAAATAGCCAGTAAATGCACTCACAATCAGAAGTTAGAATTATGAAGGTATCATTGGCAAAAATTGGCAAATGATCCACGGGCATTGGACATAGTAATAAACTGCATCTTTGATAACACTCTACCTATTGTACCTAAGGATATCGATTAATATCCAAAGGGTATTTTATTATATGGGTGGGTACAGTAATTAGAAATGATCTTAAATAAAGTGATCTAATTGACTCACACTATAGTGCATTGGTGAGGTTCTCACTCTCTGAGTGCTTTCTAGTTGTGACTGAAATCATTCTGAATGAAGATTTAGGGTGAGTGTTTACATGAGAAGTGATCTAATAGTATCTGGTGTTTACATGCGCCGACAAATTAAATCAGAACAACTGTGAATAGCTTTGTGACCAATTCAAAAGGGACCATTATTTGACTTGTTTTATCAGAAGATGGGCATTTATTATGTGATCACAGGGTTTTTTTCTGTTATTATGACGCTTTTAATGAAGAAACAGCTTGATAATAATACGGGGTGACGGAGGAAGGAGGGAAAAGGCAATGAGAAGATAAATTATTCTTACTTCAGAGTTGAATTACTTTGAATAAAGTTACATCATTACCACTTTACCTAACATTAAGTTAGCTAGTGAGGCTACGTTGTGTGGTTGACTTACCAGAAATTACATTAACACCAACATCATCCAGAGTAACATTAAAAGCAGAAACTCCTCCTCTCGGGACAGAACATTTAAATCCATGCAGTGGTTAGCGGCCATCACCAGTGGTCATCCTCCTCTCAAAAGACTTCATTCATTGTTTCATAAAATCCATTTTTGTTGATGTGGCATTCTTCCTTATAAGTGGTGTCTTTTCAGTTTCCAGCGTTTTTGTTTGTTTACCGTCCTGTATATCACATCTCCCGGATGTGTTTGTGGAGATCATTATTTGGTCATTTTATACATAATTCTTAGAGAATATGTATTATTAAAAAAAACACTTGGTTGGGGTTTAGCTCATTAAATGCTGGCATCATGCACGTGAGTTGCTGCACAGGGCACGCACAGTCCAGGAAGTATTCTGTTCCGCCGTTTACATGCTGCAGTTGTCTTTCTGATCATTATTCCTAAAGGGTTATACTACCCCAGTGCTGGAATGAAATGTGAATTGAATGTGTGCTCAATTTCAGATTGAGATGTTTACATGGAGCATTTTTATTCTGACATGGCTTTTATTTCAATTTAAAGCAGAAATAAAAGGGTTCATGTAAACCCACCTATTGATACCAGTCCATTGGGATGCAGAGCAACTAGAGAGACACAGGCAGTCTCAACTGACTGATAAGAAAGATGATAGATTGTTGAGTAAGAAACATATGAACAGATGGGTGAAGGAGAGAAGAGCCTGAGAGGAAAATTTCACCGTAGCAGATGAATTTTCATCACTCCTGGTCAGAAGGGTCTTTTTGTGAAGGCTCATGCTGGGGGGCATTCTGGACGCATTATCATTGTTTGCACATGAGATCTAGGTGTCCAGTAGACTCACTTGTAGACTCTCCAGCTTGGGTGTCCATATCCCGCAAAATCCATCCTGAATCCTGCATTGCATGTAGGTAAAAGTACAGAGACAAATCCATTCACACCTGGAGGATCAAACGTTCGTAAGAAAAACTCTTAATAAGACCATTTGTAAGTCCCATTTCTACAGTGATGCCACATTATTATCAAATAAATCCACCCATTTCAAGGTTTAAGGGTCACTATACTCATTTATATCCAGCTAGCTTAAGCAAATCTGGCAAATGCTACAAGTAGCCTAGCAAGTCTATACCTAGCAAGTCTCCCAAAAACAGATTTGGGATGAAATGAAATGCGTTTTGTGTTCGTCTGTTTTTCACTTGCAATGTTTGCTGGCATCTTCACCAATTCTGCCTTATTTACAAGGTGAGATCCAGTATGCTATAGACATTTATTACCTCTTCCTTTTCTTCATCTTTCCACTTTTCCATTTCTTGGTCGCCAAAGGAAATCATGCGTTTCCATCCATAAGCCAGAACCCTGCTGGCTTACAGTACCAGTAAGGGTATTTGTTAACCTGAGCCCTGATCCGGTTTGGAATCAGTTATGTAGTCGCCGTATTGATTTATATATTACATATTTGATTTAGGCCAGATACCCTTCCTGATTCAGCCCTCCCCATATATCCGGGCTAGGGACCAGCACTAGAAAGACACTCGACTGTGACCTTTTTGTTTTATAGGGTTATATATATATATATACATATATATATATATATATATATTATTTGAATAGTCATGCTATTTGGCCTTGTATAGTCAGTCTCAGTCTTATTTATCTTTGGTGGCTTTACTTCCAAGTAGCAGTGATATTCTTTAGAAATACCTTGAATTTTTAACCTTTATTCTATATTCTTAGTTTGCCGTAATCCAATATTTTTGTGAAAAAATGTGTCTTGGAACCCACACAAAAATAAAATTACTATGCAATTCCACGTATCAAAGGCACATGTGCTTATTGTGGTTAATATGGCATTATTTTATTAACCTAGTGTGTCCGCTGCTGACAAACAAAAATGCACATTTAGACATATATATGGCTATAAGACCTGCGTCATTTTTATGTCTGGGGATTACAGTTGAAAAAAGTATTACAATTGGATTTAAAACCCTAATACATATTCCTATACTGGCAAAAATGCACTGATGTAAGCAAACAGACATGTAAATACAACAGTCAATATTAAGTACATGAAATTATTCAAGGTCATGGACATAAGTCATGACCTTAAGATGCATGATAATATGTGTGATAAGTTAATAAAAGGATTATCATTGTACGTCTACCTGTTGATTCTCTTGAAGTTATTTGACCCAGACTCCTCTGCAGCACACTGACAGACTTCCCCATCCCTGCTGGGTGACATCAGTCTACTTTTGTATTATTAGCTGTGATCTTCATCCTACATCTCAAAGTTGGGGATAGCCAGATACGAGTTATAGAGAGTTATAGTTGGTCCCCTGTCCATTTTCTGACGGCCCATTATGACACACAGAACCCTTACTGATTTATGTGGGGTGATACAGTTAGGGTCAATCTTAGCCTCTGTTATCAGCTATCGTAATAGGATATCATGGATTAAAAAAGAGGGGGTCCTAAGGAGGAAGGGATAATCCTACCTAATACCTAAATAACATGAGTAAATTACTTTAAGTCATACAAATAAATGTTAGAATGATATTCATGTCATGATCCAATTACTCCTTTGTTTGCTTTGATTTAAGATTCAAAAAGAGAGATATTATACAACAGTACCTGGACAGAATAATATTGCTGTTGTCTATGTCTGATGCATTTATTATCATTCAGATGGGCTCGGTTCAGTGATTCCACTGGGCAGCATTGGTCCACTGTGCTACTCATAACAGTTGTGTTTTGTCACTTGTGGTCTGAGTTCTGGGTTCTCCAGTCACTTAGTTTGCCAGTCACCAAGGAAAAGTAGTAGCACATATAATCATTGGGCTGCCCTGATCAAATTCGGGTGCAAGCAGAGCCAAAAGGGCCACTGGCCCCAGCTGGATTTCATTGGCTCCTGAATTCTGTAGCATTCTACATATACTATAATATGTATTTTCCAATATATACTATACTTTAGTATACAGTATATACCATACTATAGTTTACAGTATAGTATATACTGTATTGATGTCCATGTTATCATTACAACACTGTTTGCTGTTATTGGCTGGGGAGAAAATGTCCCTCTTTAAATGTTTTTCTTCGACAATATCAGGTATATAGTTAACAAATTCACATTATTACCATAAACAGGTTAGCCATAATTCTTCAAAGCTATAACAATTGTCCCTAACGTCATAACTACTGAAGGGTGAAGTCAGAACATTTACTAACACCCACCATGAAGATAGAATCATTTTGTCCTTTTATTCTAATCTACCTGAATGTTAGCGTTCACTTTGGCTTATAAAAAAGTTCTTCAAATGAGAGACAATGACTTATAGGTGCATTCTGAATGATTATTGCCTCAAACAATGTGGAAAAATAATAAGTGCTTGGTCAGTTAGCTAAATGCTAACGTATAATGGGAATTTCCATATACCTGCTAACGGAATTGGCATTGATGACTGGACCATAATCAAACAATGAACAACTATGTATAAATAAACAATTTCACTTGACATATAATTGTCAGTTTAACTTTTTGTCAGTTTTTGTTAATTAGATGCTGCTTTGATTTTTTAATGACAAAGAGAGGCAAACTAAAGAGTAGCTGAAGTCACTTAAGGAAAGAAAAAAGTTTTGCAGATATATTACTTTTAATCCATGTGCGTCTCTTGATGGAAAAAACCACCATAGAACATATAATGGAGTGAACTGGGCTTACAGTATTTTTTTGCACTTTGTAATGTCATATCATTGGTTTGAAGGAGACCAACTGTATGCTCATTTCTAATTTCTAAGCCGGAACACATAAACAATGCTTATGATGCTAACATTTATTTATTTTGAAGTATGAAAAAGAGTGAGCCCTAGCCTAAGATATTTATTTTTAGTGTTTATTCATTCACAAATGAAAATTTATTTTGATATGTAAATAGTTATTTTTTATTTTCACATGAATGTGAAAAAATATTTATTAATGTTGAAATAAAATATTAATAGTTATCGGGGTTTTTTGGACACGGTCATTCATTTTAATTGTAAATGGTTATTTATGTTGACCTAAGATAGAAGATGGTTATTCATTTGTTTGACTAGTTTATTAGTGAACCCATCCGTCACAGACTGTGTTGCCAGGTCTACCAAAGCAAAGCAATTCTCAACCTGTGGGAAACACTGAAATTGGTTGTATATATTCAGCTACAAATTAACATTTTGTCCTTAAAGTTGATATTTGGCAACCAAGAAAAATGGGCAGGCTTAAGAATCTAAACTGCTTTTACAAGGATCAAATTGTGATGGGTGGACGACTGTGTAAGAGAAAAGCAGTAGTTCTCCGGTGTTCCTCATATGCAGTTTTCCACAGTAGAGAGAAGGAAGAGAGAAGGCCCACCCCTCTCTCTCTCTCTCTCTCTCTCTCTCTCTCTCTCTCTCTCTCTCTCTCTCTCTCTCTCTCTATATATATATATATATATATATATATATATTGACTGTACATAAAATAATTATATTTAACAGACGTGTAAACATTTGACTTAAAAAAATGGATGCTTGACATATATTTGGTCCCTCACTGAAAAATTCAACCCATTAATAGCATCAGAAGAATTTTTCAAGAATCTTTCAGTAGCTTTTAGTATTCAGTTGTACTGTTTTAGATGTTTTTAATTGTTGGCGTTAAAAATAAAATATCCCTATGATATCAGAGCCATGAATATAGATGAATTCTCCTATCATGTTATATGCAATTTCATATGATGATAAGCTGATCACTGATTGGGGTAAGTTTATAATTCATTGAACAGAACAGCACTTTGGACGTTTAAGTCATCAATTTATGTCTTCTTATGTATTTTACTAGCTCTATTTGACACATACAGATTTTGTACAATTTTTTTATCTTAACCAAAAAATAATTTATACACGTACATCAATATTACATTATAAAATTTGATATACTGTTAAGGCTTTTATTTGTAGTGTAATCATTATAAAATGTATTTATACATATTATGTATTCAGCATTGATTGGAGGTGTGTTTGAGCATTATAAATAAAGTTTGGGTTTAAATGAAATACTGAAATACCAATATATAGAAATTTTTGTGGCCTCTGGAGCTTTTCAAACTTGTCATATGGATATAATGAAATCAGTTAGTAATAATTATTCCAAAAATGTAAGCAGCTGGAACTCTCTATAATGGATGAAAATCATAACACCAAACTTTAATGCAGACTTAAAGTTCATATATTGAGATGTTACGATTGCTATATCGCAAAATTTGTTTCTTGTCAATTTTTTAATACGCAATAGTATAATTAACTTGCAAAATATCAAAAGTTGTCTGTAATATGTGACTGGTGTTGATTCAAGAAGATCAGAGTGACAGGAAATGTTTGGACAGATATTTCCTGCATATATATATCAAGACCCAGGGTTATACTGGCTGGTGGGAGAAAAGGATAGAGGTAACATTCTGCGAGTGAGTCTGTCTTCAGTTGTGTTGGACTTCAGGAAGTTGAAAGTCCCAAGGCACAGCTGTCAGCAGCACCTCACCAACACATCTCATCAAATCAACAAAAAGTAGACTGCCAGTGTGCTGAACTAGAGGGTGGCTGTCAACCCACTCCTGAAACAAGCAGGGCCTCCTCCTTCACACTCTGCCCCTGCTTCAACTCTGACTGCAAACTAAGGAGATACTGTATCTTCCCAGGGGTGGTACACACCTGAAATGTAAAATGGAGCACTAGGTTTCATAATAGAGCTCAGCTGAGAAGTTCAATGAGCTTTAAAAATAATATGAATCACTTCCAACTTGATGTTAAAGGATGATACCATTAGTTTTGTCAAGCGTTATACAGTATGTAGTGCGGTTCTGCTACCAGCATGGGTTCTACATAGACCAAGGCAAGGTAGATTAAAGCCAACTTTAACAGCCAACTTTATTATTAGCACAACTTAATTGTGATCCAAACGCTTTTGCCTTTTGTCTCACTGTCCGAGTCCGTTTTCCTTTTCTCTGGCTTCTCCCTGCACTCCAGTCTGCTACTGCAGAATTAAGAAAGACTCAAGAGTTCCACTCAATCGGCTGTGTTGATCACCTCACCTGGCACTGCCTCTGTTAGCTGGCTCCCAACACCTCTCTCTCTCTCTCTCTCTCTCTCCGCTGCAGCTCTGTGCTAAACACTCGGCTCCAGACTATATTTTCCCCAAAGTCAGACTCACATGACATTGGCATCAAAAAGATCCCAGCCTATGCTAGTTCAACAAATCTCTTTGGAATTCTAAACACGTTTTGTTTGCATGTTTGTTTTTAGTTGACAACTTTTGAATTTCAGAAGACAAATCTGTATATATATATTTTAGAATTATTTTTGTTAAAATCAATAATTATCCATTATTTGATTGATGTGGCCAAAGGTCGAAATAGGTTAAACCCAAAATGCAGAAAATACTGGAGCCAAAGTGAAGTTTGGTGATTTAATTAGCAAAAAATAAAATAAAAATACAGGAAGACGGTGTCAATAAATCCAGAATGAATAATGCAGGATACTGTTTTCATTGTTAAAAAACAGGAAGTCAAAGCTCAAAACAAAAATAGGAACAACAAAATATAATTTTTTTATTGTTTGCCGTTTCTGGTATTTATGGTCTTTCAATTGATTTATTTTTTAAGGCATTTGGCAAAGGCTTTAGTATAATTCAAACAACAGGAGTATCATGCCTGTACATTTTTGTTAAAAGTGATTATCATAAGTTTACCTGATCTGGCCTTCATTGTAGAAAAATGAAAACTTGATAATGGAAAAAAATGCTAATGGTTAATTTTCTGACAATTTATCAATTCATTTTCAAATTGTCAAAGCCCAGTCAGCCTAAGCAAAAGATGAATTCCAAATTAAACAGATTTTTGATGCATATGCATGTCGCCAATAAGAGGCTTTTTTATTTTCAAGACTCATATCACACACATATCCGAAAAAATGTGAAAAATCTAATATGTTACATTTTTGTGACCCACAAATAGCCCAAACATCAGCTGCATTACATTTAAATGGATATTCTTTTAATGAAAGCTTTAAATTTGAGAGACAGGGACCAGTTAAGATTTTGGATTTTTGTTCAATAAATGGCTTCAGCAATTACGGTTTGAGGAATTTTCATCAATCAACTTATGATTCCAGAATTATCTTCATAAAGGAATCTTGAATTATAGATTATCAACAATTTAGATATTCTGTGCATCTATATTTTAAAATGTAGCCTGTCTTGTTATGGCTGAAACATAAAATCATACATATTATATGAAGGCATGGGATACGCCATGGTGTTTATTACTTTGTGTGAAATGAAGATGAAGAGGGGAGGCTGATAGCGGAGAAGTATTATCCCAACGGTTTGTTTTATGACAGGACGGTAGGAATTTTGACTGTTGTGACTAATAAGCAGTGGTCTCTCTGTCCCAGTCCTCATTCTCAGTCCTCACACCTTTCCAATTCCTCCCACCGCCACACACACACACACAAACACACATACATACCTCATATACTCATACAGGATCTTCAAAGACTCAGCCCAAAGGAGATTTATCAGACTGTTCCCATGGCATCCGTTCACATTGCTCCTGAGTGATAGTGTGTGCACCGCATTCCGTTTGTGTGCTGCCTGCCTCACACACTGACATAATATGTGCATCTCTTCATATTCACAGGCCAACCCTCCCCCCATCGTCGTAAAGGCAGACTCACTAGATGCTGGCCCTTATGTAAGTACCTGTTTTTTCCAATTCCTGTACATTATATATATCAGTGTCATTCACAAGTACACACTCAAATGGTGTATGGGCTTTTTTCTGGGAGCGTAATGCTGTTATGCTGATTGAAATTTGGGATTGAAAGCCAATATCCTGGAAAAGAAAATCCTAAAAAAAAAAGCCTAAATTCACCGTAACATTTTTAAAAAAAATGCATTTCCTTCATTATTCTCTACTTTTTTAAGAAAATTTTAATTTAAAAGAAAATGGTACATGCAAGATAAACAAAGGTGCTGCACTTATTATACATCATGTGAAAAGAAATTTGAATAATAATGATCTCTGCGTAAATTGCTATATACAGTTCATTCATGTGTCACTTGTCACTAAATAACAGTTTCTTTCTTAGCGCATCCAATAGTTTCCTTTATTTCTACAGAACAATCCTACCACCCATATAGGATCTTTATCCAACCAAAGAAATCAATAATTTTGAGATGGAAGGAGTGTCACCTCAGACCCACTACAACATGATTGCTTTCCTTGTCAGCATTAAGTGGGATTGAATAAAGTCTTCATGTTTTATAAGAGTGTCAGGAATTTTTTGAGTCATCATTAGCATTGATTTGGTGGCTGTTTACCTGCTGCCTTAGTAATGCTGACACATGCTGCCCTCCAGAATATTTACAGGTATTGATTCCTCGTTGCTAAGTAGGGACAATAATAAAAAAGGAGGATAAAATTCCTTTGTTTATCTACTATAAATGGTTAATGGTTCAATGTAAATAGTATGTATAAGGGTTTTCTTTTAATCTATTACATATTGATAATCTGAAAGGCAGAAGTACGACTTTATCGTTAATAATCGTATTTTAATTTTTAACAAAATATTGTGGATGCACACCAGAGAAGTCAGGCTCAGTGATTGAACTAAATATTATGTCTTTCATCTTGACAGGTAAATGGCAGTGATGGGATGTACAAATACGAAGAGATCATTTTAGAAAGGGTGAGTTCCCCATTCCATGTTCAAACACATTTTTACACGTTCCTGTTTAATTTGTTTTCTTCATGGCCACCACTAGGTGGTGGTAAGCAGCTTTTTCTTGCAGAGTGAGCTTGAAGAACATAAAAAGCAAAGAAAAATCTTGATTTCTGCAACTGCCTGAGCATAAAATATGATACTGTATGTTGGTCAAGTTATAGATAGAAGAAAGTCTTATGATGTTTTATGTGAGTACGAGGACAGATTGAGTCATATATTTTTACATAATCCTCCTTCACATCAGTAGACAGCAAAAATGTTCAAATGTTCAGTTTGTAGTTGCAGTGCTACATGTTTTTCTACTCATTATTCCACCCACATATAAATGCACTGTATCTCTTTACCCTTCCCTCTCTATGTGGCATTTCCGCATACAGGAATCTTAAATAAGCTATACAGTCATACTTTAAAAAGTTTGTGGGTGTGTAACATTTGGTGGCGCGGCCCAGAGTACTCCCCTCGGTTCTAGAGCATCACTCTGGGAGTCCTCAGCCTCCCTCTGTCCTAATTTGTTTTGACTGTTGCTCATTAATTATAGAAAATAATAAAGTGAGGTCTTTTCTCGGCTGTCTTGTTTGCCGCCTATCTCTGTGGCCATGGCTGTCAGATGTAACGGTGCCTAGACCCACTGGAACTCAGGAGTCATTTCAGGGCCATCATAAGCAGCTGTCTGTGTGTGTGTGTGTGTGTGTGTGTATGTGTGTATGTGTATGTGTATGTGTGTTGTTTATTGCACCTTACTGAAAATGCAAATCGTAACCCCTGTGCAGGGTAATTCTGGACTGGGCTTTAGTATAGCCGGAGGAATAGACAATCCCCACATTCCTGATGATCCAGGGATCTTCATCACCAAAATTATCCCTGGAGGAGCAGCTGCTATGGATGGAAGACTCGGGTAAGTTTTCTCCTACTTATCTAGTTGTTTTCAAGTTCTTCTGCAACCTCGGTCCTCTTTCTGCTCTAACTTCACTACTCTTCTCTTAAACACTTGCCAGCAATGTGTGTCAAGTACTGTGTGGGATGCAGATTTCCTGCCCCTATCTTCCCCAAATCTCTGTGTGCTCCCTAATATAAGCAATTCACTAAAGTAGTAAAAACAAATACTGTATATTATATCCAAATATCATGATATGGAGTGCTTTTTTAATTCAACCATGTTAGTAGGAGTTTTTCCCTGTTGTTGTGCTTTCACTCAGTTACATGGAATAGTTTTTGAGATCCACATTAAAACCTATGAAGGTTTTATTGCATGCAATTATGTTAATTGAGTCCCATATGAATATGCCCTGTATTCCACCTAACATCTCTTTTCCTCTAATTTATTTGAATGAGTGATAGCTATAGTTGGTGGGTATACTATATATCCCTTCTTCTTTCTTCTTTCTCTTTCGGCTGTTCCCTTTAAGGGTCGCCACAACAGATCATATTTTTCCATCTTGCCATGTCTACCTCTGTCACAGCACCCAACTGCATGTCCTCTCTCACCATATCAAGAGACTCCTCTTAGGTCTCCCCTGTTTCTCCTGCCTGGATTTCCATCTACAGCATCCTTTTATCAACATAACCACCATCCCTCATCTTCTCGATTCAAAACTGTCTCAATCTGGCCTCTCTAACTTTGTCTCCAAGATGTCCAGCCTGGGCTGTCTTTCTGATGTGCTTCTTTCTTATTCTTTCCATCATCATCAACAACAGGGAACATTTTCAGCTGTAATATTTACAGCTCTGCCACCTGTCTTTTGGTCAGTGCCACCGTCTCTAAACTATACAGAAGAGCTAACTTCCATCTAGTAAAGATTTCCCTTCGTTCTTGCTGCTACTCTTCTGTCACAGATGACTTCTGACAAACTTCTCCACCCACTCCACCTTACCTGCACTTTCTTCTTCAGCAATTTTCCACACTCCCCGTTGCTCTTAACAGTTGATCTCAAGCACTTAAACTTGTGCACCTTCTTCACCTCACACACACATATTCTGTCTTGCTGCGACTGACCCTCATGCTTCTTCTCTCCAGCGTGTACCTCAACCTCTCCAGGTTTTTCTCCACTTGTTCCCCGCTTTCATTACATATCACAATATCATCAGCGAACATCATTCTCGATGTAGACTCCTGCCTGACCTCATCTGTCAGCCTGTCCATCACCATAGCAGGGGCTCAGAGATCGTGCGCTTTCGCTAACTCCACAGAGACACAGTGCAACTCTTTCTGGCCTTCTCTATACTTTTCTTTTCTCAACCTAACTTCCACTACTGTTTCCAAGATCTTCATTGTGTGGCTCATCAGCTTTATACCTCTGTAGTTACTACAGCTCTGCACATCACCATTGTTCTTGAAAATTGGCACCAGTACACTTTTCCTCCATTCCTCAGGCATCCCCTCACTCTCCAAGATCTGTGTTGAATAATCTTGTTAAATACTCCCCTGCCTTCTCTCCTACACACCTCCATAACTCCACCGGTATGTCATGAGGACCAACCTCCTTTCCATTCTTCATGCTCTTCAACGCTGCCCTCACTTCATTCTTACCCAACCTTTGAACTTCCTGATTTGTTATTCCCACATCATCCACCCTTCTCTCTCATTTTCTCCATAGTTCTTCAAAGTAGCCTTTTCATCTTCCCCTCAAACACTCTCTATATTTGTTCGCATATTTGCATCTACATCCTCAATCAGCCTAACCTGCTGCACATCATTTCCATCTCGATCCGTCTGCCTCACCAATCGGTTCTAGTCCTTTTCTTATTCCATAGTGTCTAAACCCTCATACAACTCATCATAGGTTTCTCGTTTAGCATATGCTCTCTCTGTCTTTGTCTAAAGCCGCATCTCCTTCTACTTCTGCTAACTTTCTTCATCTCTCGTACTATTCCACTACTTCTTTGCTAACGTTTTCCTGCGTATACTATCCTGAACCTCCTCCATCTCCAAGTCTCTTTATCTTCTTTCCTCTGTCCAGATGACATCCCATGCACCTTCTTACCTGTCTCACTGATCACAATTTCTGAGCTGCAGAGTGTTCTGGGAGTTCTCCATTACTATCAAGAGCCCTATTCAACTCCTCCCTGAAATTGACACAGCCTTCCTTCCTCAGCTTCCATCATTTGATCCTCAGTTCAGCCTTTGCCATTTTCCTCTGAAGCTCCACCAGAGTCATCCTACACACTACCATTCTATGATGTCTGGCTATGGTATCCCCTTTCAACACTTTGAAGTTTCCAATCTCTCTCAGATTGCATTTTCTGCACAAAATATACTCCACCTGTGTGCTCCTACTGCCACTCTTACATGTCACCCTGTACTACTCCCTCTTCTTGAAATACTTATCCATCGTCTATCTATCTATCCTCTAAATCTACCACCATTTGTCCTTCCACGTTCCTGTCCTTAACACCATACCTGCCCATCACCTCCTCCTCTCCTCTGTTCCCTTCCCTGTAAAAATGTATCTTAATATAATAATAAAATAATATTAATGTAGTAAGTAACTTCAAGTTATATAAATTGCAACACTTTAAAGGCTTTTTTCAAATTAAATTGTGTAGAATATTTTGCCTCTGTCTGTCACACACAATTTATGTAGCTAAATCACAGAGTTAGGCTGAGAAAGAACCTAGAAGAAAACTCAGACTTATGAATACTCTGAATCCATATAATATTTGTTATCTTTTTAAAAATCAGTACATAAACTCTGATGGCTACCGTTGTACATCTTTGGTCGTGAACAATAGTGTTTAGCATGTCCTCCCTGTATTTGAAGTCATTCAGTCCTCCTTCTCTTCCACACAGTACCACTCATCTCAAGGCTAAAATTAGCCATTGTGCCTCAAATTTGAGCTCCCAAACCCTAGCCATAGTACTGGCTACCAGAATGTTAATGCAAACATTACAGACATGGATCAAAAACTGTGTGGTATTTAAAAGTGAGACTTCAAGTTATTTAATATTTCTGTTACCAAATGTTTAGTGTCACATCTCCTCCTTCTTGTGTATATTTTTCATTAAAAATTAGTATTTAGCAACCTTTCTGACAAAGTCTATGCTGAAATGCTAAATTTCCGGACTGGGTTTACTGAAATTAAATACAATACAAATGATTAAATGGAGATATCTGTGACAACAAAACATATCATTATATTAAGACGTTTTGCCTTCACTGTGTCCTCAAGAAAGAAGATCTTGTTGTATGTATTTTGATGAATAATTTAATATAATTGCTAAATGAAACATGTTTTACATTCTGGTATGTATTCATAATTGGACAACCACATACACTACAAGTATGTAAAGTCGCTGGTGGGTTTAAATGCTTAAAACTTGTTGCTCCACAGGGTGAATGACTGCGTGCTGCGTGTGAATGATGTGGATGTGTCGGAGGTTGTTCACAGTCGGGCGGTGGAGGCCCTGAAGGAGGCCGGGCCAGTGGTGAGGCTGCTTGTGCGACGAAGACAGGCCCCACCCGAGACAATTCTAGAGGTCAACCTGTTGAAAGGGCCCAAAGGTCAGGAACACATCCCAAATATTACACATGGGAAATAGAAATGTACACTCTTATCCTGAATTATTCGACTCAACTAGAATATTGTGTGGAAACCTTTTATCTTCAATCATTTTAGTTCAAAAACTGAACAGGTTAAGTTGTATTAATAGAAACAAAGTTTGATGCAAAAGGCATATTTAAAATATTTGTCTATAGTTAAAATCATTATTGGACATATATGTAGTCTAAGTTGTATAAAATTACTATTTTAAGTTAATGACTATATATATATATATATATATATATATATATATATATATATATATATATATATATATATATATATATATAATTATTAATTAATATCCAGAAGTAATAAATAATAGTATATCTCTTTTCATTTATGTATATGTGTGTTTATATATATATATATATATATATATATATATATAAACACACATATATATATATATATAAACACACATATATATAAACACACATATATATATGTGTTACTTCTGGATATTAATTAATAATTTGTACATGAAATAATGTATTTTCTTCCAATGTAATACTATTATTATTATAATCCTATTTATTTTGAGATTGTATAAAATAAAAAACTGTACAGAAGCAAAGAAATTAAAAAGCCATCTATGTAACTATCGCCTATGTTGTTCAGGGTTTTGGCGAACTAGAGCCAATTGCAACTGACATTGCGTGAGAAGCAGTGCACACTCGGAGCATCAGAGCTGATTCTATGTATGGCTGCACCTGACTGTGTTTATTTTTCAACCAGGACTTGGATTTAGCATTGCTGGAGGTATCGGAAACCAACATATCCCAGGAGACAACAGCATCTATATCACCAAGATCATAGAAGGAGGAGCTGCCCAAAAAGATGGACGGCTGCAGACTGGAGACCGCCTGCTAGCTGTACGTACCCCCCCCCCCCCCCTATTTTATATATATATATATATATATATATTATATATATATATATATATATATATATATATATATATATATATATATATATAATATATTATATTATAATATAATATATATATAATATATTATATTATATATATATAATATAATTTTACAAAATAAAACATTAGGAGTAATACTGCATGAATTCCATTTTATTAGGGAAACCCAAAAAATCCATCTACTCTTATCATTCAATCACCTTTCACTTGTGTTGTTTTTTTATTGCCTTTACTTCCATAACTTTGTTTGTTTGTTATTTATGTCTGCGGATGCATTTTTAATATTTCTGCAAAATCGCTGTGAGTAAATTAAAATAGTAATATTTATTGACACACCACATACAAATTTATTAGGAACTTGATATTTGAGAGATTACAACATCTGGCAGTGAAATGTCAAACAGATAGAAAAAAATTCAAGCTCACCTATCAGTGAAATGCATTACAGATTTTTTATTGTGTCTTACATTATCAACACACCAGCAAAACTTTGGCTGTCCTAATGTGTAATGAGAATATGCAAACTATTATTTGCAGCACATATCTAAGGATAGTATCAATTATGCTGTACTAAAGCAATGTATTTCATTGTTTGTCATTCATTTCATATTTTCAGTTTGCAGTACAAAAATCTTGAGTCTTACTGCTTATGTACAGTTTTTTCAAAACTCAATGACTTGCAGTACATGAATCTTGAATCTTACAAAAAGAAACTTAGAGAAATGTAGATCATATTTATATCCTCTGCCTACTGCTTTTGAACTCTGTTAAAGCTTCACAGCACATCACCCTTCCACTCTGCTGTGGAAATGTACTGAAATCTCATAATACCTGCAAGCTATGATTCATTATTGTTTTGGCTGTTGTGCTGTCTGCTGTTGTCGGGGTGCAGCAAAGACAAAAGGTGTTCAGGTGTTGATATAGTGTTTTTTCTTTTTGGTTCTTTTGATTCTATTTTTCCAACAAATCATAACATTAGGTGAACAACATTGTGTTACAAGACGTACGTCATGAGGAGGCAGTGGCTGCGCTGAAGAACACGTCTGATATGGTTTATCTCAAAGTGGCCAAGCCAGGACCGGTGCATCTTAATGACATGTATGCCCCTCCAGACTACTCCAGCAGTACGTATCTACTTCTTCCTGTTGTTTCAGCTGTCTATCACTGCTCACACATAATGTATAGCAGCCAGCTCCCAGACTAGAGCTTGTTCATTTGTATAGAGTGTATCATAAAAGGTACAGGCTGATTTATAGGTTAAGGGTTTGCTTTAATCTCATGATGTTTCTGTGGGCTTGTACGAGGCTGTGTTAGATCACCCTTCTTATCCCCTAAAGAATGCTATGAGCAGACACCCACATAGTTAATTTTTGTGAATGTTTGCACACACACACAATCCTACACACAGCAATAACAAGCCTCGTTCTCTGCCTCCCACTGAGTGTTGATGGTTTCTCACATCCCACCTGTTCATGAGGGCTCACGACCAGGAGCTGCGGCATCACAAATTTTCCCAGAACAGTGATATAGTACTAAAGGCAGCCAACAAAGTTTATGGATGTTCTTGATGTGTGTAGCAGTCAGGGCTTTATGCAGACTTAACTGTGCTGTGAAAGCATAAGCTATGGTCCGATGATCTGGATTTCAAATGTTTATATTATCATGCTCAGCTGCCCCCATCAAGTATTTTAATTCACAGAAAATGAGAGAAGTTTTTTAACCTTGTGATTTGTTTTCTTTTTAAAATAACTTTTCAGGTGATGAGAGGATCAATAGAGAACATCAAGTGTAGAACATAGCAAAACTATTAGTCAGTGCTAGTTGCATTTTGTCTGAATTTTAGATAGAGCAGACGAGATTCCTTTACATTTTTAAATAATCTAGCCATGTCCTGAATGCCATCTTGGTTCCTCAGAGGGATATTATGGTGTAATCCAACCTAGATCTGATTTTCTCCATGAGAACATTGCAAAAAATGGGTAAAAGTCCTTCACATAAGCAGACCACATCTCTAGAGTTACGCTAGTAGCCTTGATAGGCCCAGCAGTTCTTTCCCGCCAAATGTGAATGTCAGTATGCTAAAACGATCATAGATAATATGCTAACATGCTGGAGTTATAATATTCACCATATTTAGTATATTATGCAATTATGGTAACATTTTTCTATTTTAGCTACCATGTTTTTTTGTTCTTCTTCTGCTCTGCAACAAACTAAACGCCAGTGGATGTGATATGTTATTGTGATGCACCTTTTCTGTTGTGCCTATCATTCTTTCTTTCCCCCCACTGGCCTGGCCCTTCCTCCAGCCTTCCCCACCATGGTGGACAACCACGTGAGCCACAATTACATGGGGGCAATGGAGCCAAAGCCAGTGTACCCGCCACCCCAGGTCACCCCATCAAGGTACTCGCCAGTTCCCCGCCACATGCTGGGGGAGGAAGACTTCACAAGGTAGGTTAGAGACTGGTTCCCCCATGAAATATTCTCTTGTATACATTACACTCACACAGGCTCTATGAGTACACATTTCAGTTGGTGTGAAATATAGAAGGTGACTTTTGGATATCAGCTAAAGGCTGTCTGCTTGCTGTCGGAGTAGTAAATGAAACATTTCTATGGTTTTATATATTATGAGATTAAATAACTCGGTCTAGATCAGTCGTTTTTTGTTTTTGGTGAAATTCTCTGGTCCTTAGAGCTTTGTCTTGTCTCTGTTTTAAAAGTTCTGAAATGGCGTGGTTTCATTAAACGATACATGTACCTGCAGCAATACAAATTAACATTATTAAGAGTTCCATGACACAAAACAACGCCTGGTTTACAACTTTCAGCTCATAAGGGACCTGGTGGTGCATACTGTGTTATAGCTTGACAGTGGTTTGTGGCTGTTAGCTGACCAAATACTTGGCAGAGAGAGAACCTTTGTAACTTCTTGTATTTGGTGTGACTGTGTTCAGACCTTTGACCTCCTGTCCAAGTACTAGATCGGATGTAGCCATGAAAAAGGCCTGATTTAAGTGACCAACGAGGACTTGAGTCATCTTAACCCATAGCTCTGGGGAGGAGGTTGTATTCCCCTCTTTGTGTAAGTGTGTAAGTGTGTGGGACTGCATGCAGGCATTTATATATGTCATGGCGTGAATGTGTTACTGGATGAGTGTTATGTGACCCTGTAATGTCCTTGTACAAGCTGTCTACATGACTTGTATGTGCATTTGTCGCATATTTGTTGGTATGTGTGCTTTACCTATGTCCTACACTTGTCCCGTTCACTGTGATTCCTGTACCCCACAGCAGGGCTGAACCCATTTACAGTGTCATCCACAAACCTGGGGACAGCATGGTACCTCAGGCCCTCTACAGAGGCTTCTGTCCTTCCCCTGCACCTTTGTGCCAAGGTCCACCCCCCTTCTCTGTCAGGTACTAACTCCTTGCTTAGCTAACCCTCCTCTGTATAGCTTAGCATCTGGATCTGGTATCAGACAGGAGCAGGGCCAAAGAGGGTCAATGGCCTCATGCATCTGCAGCAGTAGCATCAGTTGCATCGCATTTTTGCACAAATACCATAATCGGAGGAAATATATTGAGTGGAGATAAAGGGCAATGAGGAGAAGAATAAGAGATGAAAAGATTAGGGCAGGTGACAGGCTGATGATCAGAGTTTTCATTTTCAAGCACTATTTTCTTTAATCATTCTATCTCTGCTTCTGCATGTAAATGTTACCTCAACACAAGTAGTTTGTCTACCCTCACCTTACATTGTTCCTGCCATTAACTTTCTGTGTGGCATACTCACTATGAACTCATCTGCAGCCACTACTTAATTTGTCATGGCTTAACATGCATTCTAATGAAGAAAAAATTCTTTGGCAGCAAACTTACAGCTGCACTGAAATGAGTACATAATTGTTTACCATTTGTGTATGTGCTTTCCTCCCTATTAATTTCTCTAATTTTCATATTTTTAAATATTTAACCCTGCAGTATTTGTTTGTCATCAATTTCCACACATTCTACTTCTTCTTCTTCTTCTTCTTCTTCTTTCAGCTTTTCCCTTTAGGGGTCGGCAAAGCAAATCATTTTGTTCCGTATATTCCGTATATACGTTCCGTATATCGATTTGGCATAGGTTTTACAACGGATGCCCACACATTAATTAAACCAAAACAAGAGGGCCCTACTTATTGCAGTTTAAAATGAGTGACATGGTCATACTTGCTCAGCACAAACAGATCCTCATAGGAGTTCATGCTCATGTCCCCACAAACTACTCTTTTCCATCTGTAAAGAGGCATCAATAAAACTATGCCGCTACCATGGCCAAGCTACTTTCTTTGGTGGCACTGCTTAAGACAGTAATATACGTGATCTATATGGCACCTTTTCCCACAATGTAGCTTTACCAAATGTACAGAGAGCCTTAGTTTCAATTCAATTTGTTTTGCATTGTTTTACATTTTATTCACAGTCCTGTTCATTGTGCTACACCTCATGTGCACCATTGCTTTTGGTGAGTCCTTTTTTTTACTGAACATAGCTCCCATGCGGTGTGACTTGTTTTCCTTTTAATGTGTCTTTGTGTGTGTCTGAGTGTGAAAGAGAGATCTATATAGAGAGAGATTTAGAAGTTTTGTTGGTCTGCCTTTCAAGCTTTTTACGTTTGTTTAGGTTTGCTGCTAAAAAATGTATATATATCAAAGAGCACACAACCAACAAAAAACAACATTCAGCTTCTCTATCTTTATGTGGACAGAAATAATTTATTGTAGTTATCATAAATGTAATGGGGAGTAAAAGCCTGATCCAGCATAAGCCAGCAGACCAGTAGCAGCAGTCAACGGTCCTGAAGCTGTCATGATTCATCTGCACACTGGTAAAACCGAGTAACACACACTTATTGTACGCTGAGATCTGAGCTCAGAATCTGCTGACGCAGATTGCTCACATTGAGCTACTAGTGCAATGCATAATTATTACATGGATCTTTATCCCCTTTCTTACATCCTACACACTGGACAACTCATAAATTGGTGGAGAAAATAAGAGCATACTGTAACCATGCGTGTCCATGTTTGCAACCACTGGGTATGGCTTCACTTTATAGTCCGAAAACAACAGCATTGTCTCACATGATATCATGGCTGACTTTTCTGTCAGTGGCATAAGGTGAGTGTAAGGTGGCAATAGAGTGAGAGGAAGATAGCAGACTCCTCCATCCAGTCCCATTAGTTTCCCCATTGGCTTTTAGATGCGTGCTGTAGTGAGCTCAGGCTTCGACACAGCTCCAGTAGACTGGTAGCAAGGAATGAGTCAAAGTTTTTATCTGCCCGCTTCCCATCTCCACATCCCCCTCAGTGGTGCAATCTTAGACTCACACCCCCAACAGTCCCTCCTTCCTATTCCTTCTGTTATTTAACCCTTTTTCTGGAAATATGTCAGCACAATATATAGCTCCCTTGCATCCTCGTCTCTGTCGACATTGGACTTGATAAGAGATAAGAACTCTGTGTTTAATATATATGTATGTGTGTGAAGCAATGACTGCTTCACACACATACTTCTTTTCACACTGACATTAAACAAGCAGCTACTCTCTGCTGATCTTATCAGAGCCACAGTTATAACTGGTGGACAGAAATGCTTATAGTTAGGCTGCTATTTTTCAGGAAAAGCTTAAGTACACAGAAAGCTGTGGGCTGCATTAGCAGGTGAGCTAATTATTACCTTCATGTGACTCACACACACACAAACAAAAAATCTTTGACTGGTCAGAAACCAGTCATCAGTGACTAAGGACGCTTTGACCTTTGATTTTGGTTTTGAAAAACATCAACAGCAAGTAAAGCAGAGTTTTAAATTAAAATAATCATAGCTGAGTTCTAATCTTATTTATCATTCACATTTTATTCTCTGTCACAATGAAAGACATTCAATGTTAAACTGTTGATTACCTTTGGAATGAATACATTTTCCCTGGAAGAAATAAAAAAAGAATAGCAGCCCATGAAGATGAGGCAGCCACAGAAAATCTTTTCAAATTTGAGCTCTGAAAAAGCATGAGGACATAAAGCAGTGCTTCAGTTTTATCACCATATGCCTCTATACATAAGCTGATGTGTTCCATTTGGGAAAAGAGAGAAACAACGTGTTGTGAGAGATGGTTTATCCCTGTGGAAAATGGCATCCTTCTGCATTGTCCACCATTAATCAGCCAAGCAGAGCCAATTACTGGGCTGAGTCCAGGACAGCATGACCCGCTGAACCTCGTAGCCCAGATATCTATTCACAGCTTGAGGATTGAGCTGCAACCACCGCAGCCAAAACACTGAAGCAGTCAGAGAGAATATATTGTTGCAGGAGAATCACCTAGTAGAGAGAAAGGATTTTTATCGCTGTGTAAGTGTTTACATTCCTGGCATGAAAAGCCAGCGGGGGAAGGGGGGGAGTCATGTCTTATGACAGGGCAAGGGAACTACTCGCATTTACGACAAGGAATTCTATTGTACTTTCCATGAAAATAGCAAGGCAATCCACAAATCCTAAAAACAAACGTGCATGCAGAAACAGACACAGGCATACTGATCCTTTAGAAAGTAGCACTAACTGTAAGATGACACAAAAAAGGTGGCCTTGTTTAGGTGTGTAAATACTCAAGGGAAGTCTGTACATTATATTCCAAAAGGGAACTGACCAGGGGGCGTCAACTCAAAGGCCTAAAATTCATAAAATTCCCGAAAGTGCACATTTAGTTTACACACTTGCCAAATCAGCAAGGAGCTCCTGGGACTGCTTAGTCTCCAGAGGGCCCGGCTGACAGACTGGAATGCTAGTGTGCTGCACTGGGTGGGAGGTTCATAGCAGAAACAAGCGGACAATATGGTGTGAAAGAGGATCAAACTGGGATAACTTCCACGTCAACATATTCATAGAGTCCTGGTGTGATAAGAAGTAATGCAGTCCTGCTTATTCAAGATAGGAGTGAAGGTTGATAAGGGTCTATTGTTGCAGAATTCAACAAGGGTGATTTGTGTGGCATCGTTAGGGTTAAGTCTAAAGTCTTCCCTTACTGGTGATGATGGGATTAGTCTTTGTGACAGCAAAAAGAGGAACTGCTTCTCACGGTAAACAAGTATGAGATAGGGAGCTCAAGTCCCGGAACACAGGGCCTTCTAAAATTGTAGCCCCTTTCTCAGTAGAAAGCCAGACAGGAAGAGGAGTCATGCAGTTAAGAGTGAACTGAATGCTGTGCAATAGCCACCATGTTCACAGTCAACATCTCATCTTCCATGTCGCTGGTGAGGGGTCTACCTGAACGCACTATTAGGAAATACTCATTCAGAAGCAAGCAGCGGATCCCAAGGTAACCATGGAGATTTTTGTACCTTGTCGAGCTAAAATCAAAAGCTCAAGCTAGAAAGCAGGGTAATTTTGAGCTTAACCTGTTTGAAGAGAAATCCATTACCTCAGCATATCAAAAGGCATATGCCACTTGTAATTTT
Organism: Lophius americanus; assembly: GCA_037951165.1. Classification (NCBI taxonomy): domain Eukaryota; kingdom Metazoa; phylum Chordata; class Actinopteri; order Lophiiformes; family Lophiidae; genus Lophius; species Lophius americanus. The sequence goes on along the minus strand of JBBDHG010000008.1, from coordinate 5,502,370 downwards.
TTAGTTTTAGCGTTTCAACTATGGTGCATCTAAAGAATATGGAAAAGACAAGAATATAATGGAGTTTTAATGTCAGACATGTATACACGTAATGCAGAAGGGAATTCCGCAGACACAGACCTAGTATTTTGCTTTTGATCCAGTTAAGTGGTTAAAAAGTTTTTCTTTTAAATCCCACTGCATTTAAATAAAGATTTCGAAATAGAATTTGATTGTAATTTGTGATTTATTTTGAAAGTCTGGAATAACGCCTCTGCTTCTGTGGATGAAAAGCAAGTTTGAGTGCAGCCATTTGAGAGTCAGTAGAAATTGTTTCTGATGACCACAGGCTCAGTGTTGTGGGACGAGGCCACTAATGTGAACCATAGAGTGTGTTGTGTTAAGAAAGGAGACTGTGTGTGTACCTATGCCAACATCTGTGTATACATAAATATATATGGTCGCATATGTCTATTAAGTATGTGCATGAATGTTTATGTATGTGGGGAGAATGTTGCATTTTTATGAGTGTGTGTGTGCATGAGTGTAGACTCCTCTTAGTCACGTCAGAAGACTTTTGCTGGAAGGGAGCAGTAGTTTGGCCTCTAGCATCTTAAAAAGAGTCTGAAGAGCCTTGAAGAGGATGAGTCATAACAGCTAAAGCTAAATTGGAGCATCAGCAGGTCTTTGGAGCTGAAGGTGGCTCATTGTGTCTGCATACATTGGTATGAGTGGACCCTTAAATGTGTACACATGTATGTGTCTACAATTATTGCCATGCAAGGCTTTGTAGACAAAGAAAATATGCATGTGATCCTATCATGTTGCTGCTGGTTTTATTGCATTTATTTTTCCATCTCCAGGAAAGTCTCCAGCGTTGTCGGTGCACTCCAAATTATCTTTATTAGCACTGTGACTAGTGCCTGATTATTACATGCTTTCTCACTGTGGCAAAATGGTGAGTGGTTGGGTAGTTTAAAGTAATTTAGAGCTTCTATTTCACTCACGTAAAAACTTCCACAAGAAAGCTCTGCAAATATACTGCTTGGAGCTGCCTTTAATGAATGCACTTTGGGATCATGCACACTGTGAGTCAATAGGAGATAGCTGAAACCGCCTCTGCGTACTTTTCTGCTAATGCTCTTTCTGTTTCAGTTATGGTCACATCTCTGGCCGCTTCCTCTATGCATTATGTCCTACCTATCATCCTCATGCTGTCACCTCATTTGCTAGGGAGCCAAGGAAGGTGCTGCTGCACAAGGGCTCCACAGGCCTGGGCTTCAACATTGTTGGCGGGGAGGATGGAGAAGGAATCTTTGTCTCCTTCATTCTGGCAGGCGGGCCAGCTGACCTGAGTGGAGAGCTGAGGAGGGGTGACCGGATTCTATCAGTCAGTATCTCAATCACAAGCTTTGTTTTTTCCACATCAACAACTGTCACAAATTTGAGGCACTTATGTGAGATTTTTCTGACATTCACCAAGTGAAACATATGCCTTGGTGAAATGTCCTTATAATATAAAAAATAAAAAATAATATAAAAAATATTTAAAACCTTTGGCTTGTATTTCATTACTCCTAACCTTTTCAGAACCCAGTGCTTTTCCAGATTTATGGCTATTTTATTTCAGGGCTACATGTAGTTTGGAAAGACATTGCTAAACATTTTCTAGATTATTCTTAATCAGGGGTCTTCTTTCAGTTAGAGTTATATAATTATCATGCATACTGATTATATGAGGGCAGATCTTATCTCCACTGGCCGAAATAAAACCCTCCACCTGTTGGAGTAACTCTCCTTCAACCAGTTAGACACATTTCCTCTACATCTCTCCATAAATATTAAAATTGCATCAAAGTTTTTCATCTAATTAGAGTTTTCTTACTGAAAGATGTTTTGTATGTTTGACTTGTTGCAGGTGAATGGTGTGAACCTAAGGAATGCCACACATGAGCAGGCAGCTGCAGCACTTAAGAGAGCTGGACAGACTGTCACCATCATAGCTCAATACAGACCTGAAGGTGAGGCACATGTCTTGAGCCAGATGGCTACCCTATGTAGTAAACTACTAATCCCATGTTGATCTGAGATATATCAAAGGAACTATGCTCTGACACTAGGCTGACTTTCCAAAGTAACCCAGATGATGAAAGCTGCCATTTGGCATCTGTCATTTGATCATAGGAGGGTTTTTTTCTGTTATTGTGATGCTTTTAATGAAGAATTAGCTTGATGAGGACTCACGTTTACTTCTATACTGGAGGCATGAGGGAGGGAGGGAGGGAGGGAGAAAGGAAATGTTGATCCCTCCGAGTGGTTTTACTCTACAAACGTTACATTATTACGACGTTAGCAAACATTAAATTATTAGTGAGGCTGTGGTGTGTGGTAAACTCACCCGAAATGTTACGTCAACATAAACATCATCCGAAGAAACGCTAGCGCACAAATCTCTTCATCATGCGCTTCATCCTGAAAACCCAGACCCTCGCCATGGTCAGACTTCTTAGATTCATTCAGTGCTGTAAACGCGTATCCTGTTCAGGGTCGAAGATGCTGGAGCCTCCCCAGATCTTTAATTACTTCCTTCATTGCTCCATAAAAAATGAGGTGAAGTTTGTTTGGTGGAATTTAATGCAGTAGCAATTGTCCTGTATAAAATTTGCGTCTTCATTGTTAACCAGTGCTTTTATTTTAATTTGTTTACCGCTTCGGTCTATCACGGCTCCTGCCGGTTTTATTTGGACGTGTTTGTAAAGTTCAATGTTTTTTACTTTCCCTCTTAATTTTTTGGTGAGTTTGTATTCAAAACAAAGTCTGTGCTTAGGTCTACATCATTAAATGCTGACAGTGTGCACGTGAGTAGCGCCGCCTGGCATACGCTGACCGGGCATGAAATCTCATTTGGCAGCATTTTAGTCATGATTAGGCTTTTTCTTCCAGTTTTATTCGTAATAAAGGGGTCCATGTAAATTCACCTAATGCTATCTCTATTTCGGTTTCAAAAACTATATATTTTAGAAGATTGCAGTTGGATCAAAATTTTGGGAACGTATATGTCCTTAGAAAATATTAATCACACTTTAATTGCACAGTAAATATGAAGGCATTGCTAGTATCCTATCAACCTGGCTTAGGATGAAGACAGGAAATGTCTTCTTTAGGGGTATATCAATACAGCCCTACATCATATGAACACTTGTATTTCCCATAAGATATCTAACGTTAGTAAGACGTACGGATCCTGTTTGAGAGGTGACATACCTATACAACAATTAATCATAACATTAAAGCCACGTATTAGCCTTTCTGTCAGAACCAGCATTAACTTTTGCAGCAATTTGTGCTACATAGCTCTTCTGTGGCATCGGACAACAACAGACTAACATTCGGTTCTTGCACGCATCAGTAACAGGGAACACTTAAAAAGACTTGCGATCCTCCTTATACTCTAACCACTTGTTTTGTAACACAATTTGGAGCTGGTAAAATATCCCGTCAATGTCCAGATCCTTGGTTTTGCCCATTTTTCCTGCATCACAAATCAACTTATATTTCAAATTTTTCACTTTCTGCCTGACAGTATATCCCACCAAATGATAGGTACCACTGTAAAGACAAAAACAATGTTATTCTGATTTCACTTGTCAGTAGTTCTAATGTTATTGCTTAATTATTTATTCTAATACTTGGTAACATTAGGTGTTTAGTCATCCCTGTCCTGACCTGTGTCAAAATCTAACTAAGTTTTCCTTTACACAATATCCGCCACCCAGGCTCACCCCTTCCTATACTCAGCCCCCGTTCCCAGCATATGGGGGGGCACCAACTCAGCTTGCATGGCCACACAGTGTCAATAAAATGTGAACCCCTGGCACATAACACGCATCCAGGATGCTGAACAAGCTACTCGCCTGCTCCAAGATGAGGGAGTGGGACAGAAAGCATGTGCAGGGGGGAGAGGCTGAGCGAGAGTGAACGCTTGCATGAGAGGTGAATCTGTAATTTCATTCATTTTCTGTAACAGCTATAAATTCAATTCAGCCGATATCCCAGCGACAGCCTTGATTGTTATTCTTTGATGACTGCTAGCAGTTTTTTCTACTCTCTGCATTCATGTCTGATGAACCAGAGGGGTAAATTGACCAATGAGTGGCCTCGGAATTTGGAATTTATGGTCAAATATCAATTTATATTTTTGACAGTTTGCCTATTTTTGGGGTTTTTTTGTGTTGTTTTTTTTTAGCTTCAACAACTGACTTGACTTCAATCAGTCAACAGTCATAAAAAAAGATAATAATAATTACATTATAATTTATATTAATGTTATTTTATGTTATAGGTGTTGTTTAAAATGATATTTAATGAATTATTGCTGAGATAATAACACTGTTTTTGTTATATCTTAAAAACAGTATTATTATTATTATTATTAAAAGTGAACAAAACAAAAACAGCTGGAATATATGAATATATTTCTTTGTCTTATTTGGCTAACCATTTATGATTATTTTATTCAATTGTTGTTTGTGACCATAATATATTAATTTGAGGATGAAGTAATTTACATTGAAGTCAGTTAACTTGTGTAAGGACTGGGTGTTTATTTTATAATGTTTTTACTTCTGGTTTTATTTATTTTTTAACTAAAACATATATTTATTTTGTGACTCAGAAGTATTTATTTCAGTTTTTTTTTTATTTATTTATGTTGGACATATACCTTTTGTGTGGTCTACAAATGTACATGCCTGTGTACGTACACATACAGCCAACAATAACATAAGACAATAACATAAGACAATAACTTAAGTGGAATAACAAATTCTGCTCAACAGAGACTCATTGTAGTCCAAAAAAAAGGTGAGTTTCGATGACGTTAGCCCTCTCTAGAATTATTCAGGTTCAGGGGTGGTACAGACTCTGCTGGAAGGCGGGCAGACCAACCGCTGCACTTCCCTGTTCGAACTCTGGGCTCCTCTGAGCAGCACTTTCTCGTGGACATAAACTCTGACAGCAGTGAAACAAGCAGCCTAAGCTCGGAAATGCAATCCGTCTAAAAGTGAGACGCCAGTTCTGAAGTTTTAACTGGAGAAGGGAGAAACCTCACAACTTGTATCTGTCTACCAGCCTGTGTGGATGGGGGATGGGCGCGAGCACAACAGCAGCAGAGCAGCAGCCGCGTGAACTCCTTAATGGCTGTATGAAGAAAGTACCGGCTTCGACAGCGAGATTATAGCCACAGTTTCATTTCATTTGAGGTGAGACGTGGAACCAAGACGGTGAAAAATATTGACACATTACAAGAGTGACAAGTTGCGTACAGCCTACTGTAGAACAGGTTTATCTTGACTTCCACTCTACGAAGGTGTAGTATGTTGTTCTAGCTGTAACCTGTACTTTCACTCCAGTGCCAAGTTAAAGTCTAAAGTCTCCGTTCCTTTTTTTATCTGAGGCGCCAAAAAGTAAGAATTATCCTAATTGTAACTCGGATTTAAAGGTCGAATTTGTCTTTCAATCCGCCGTGTAATGCTACCTTTCTAAACATGTGATAGCCTCACCCCTGAAGAAGCCAATAGAACACTTTTATTACAAACCCCTGCCATTACCTGAAATCCACTTTTGTTTGGTTTAGTGACGAGTGTATTTAATGCGTACTCGGTATCATTTAAAGTAGCTGTACATTGTAATTAATTGCAGGATTAATTCGGACAATTCGAATGATTTCTTTACTTCTGTAACTTAACCCTTTAGGTTGGGACAAAGGTGTGGTTAAGCAGGTGTGTGTCAGCTCTTTGGTGGTTTAAACAGTGACCTCACCTATGAACTCTAATTAACATTTGCATTTTGCCTCACTGCCACACCACCAGACTTTGGAAATACAACTTTTCGACCAGCTGATCTGATGCTGACTAAAGCGTCTATTTACTGCTAACTTATCGGTTATTTTCTTAATTTAAGCATTGAAACATCACAGAATAGCCCCACATTTTACTCCATTACTTCTAGATGGATTTCTCCCAGTGTGTCTCAGTCATTTGCACATGTATTACAACATGAAGCATTTATATAACAACAATGGAAAGAATATTGTGTGTTTTCGATTGGACTAAGTTTTCAGGTTGGACTATGGCAGGAATGTGAAAGGGCATAAGTTCTAGCATGTTCTCACTCCATATCGCTTTTTCTGTCCATAAAATACTAGCCTTCATTGTCCCAAAACTCTTCAAAAGGTAATTGAAGTTGAAGTGGAAAAGCTAAGCGAACTACACACACAGGCAGAGATACCAACTAACAACTTATTACCCTACTTCTACAAATTCTTAATCTTATGCTTCATTCTTTTCCATATGAGTTCATGTTTACTTGCATGCCAGACCACTCATGCAGCATCTTGGATAACAATGCGGTTCAAGTGAAGCTTTGTGTTCCAAACCAAACCATGCTTACAGTCCTGCCCCCTCTTTGTAACCCAATGAAGGACAGTTATCTGTGCACAATGCATAACTATCCAAACACAAGAGTAGAGTGCTGGCAAATTATTGACTTCCTGCATACCCTATGGTGACCTGAGTTACTAGTATTTCTGTTGGCATTTTAAAGACGTTTGACCAGTAGTTTGTATGCGTTTGGAACTGGAGGAGCTTGCGTTGAGCTTTGCAAGGACAGTGAGCAAGGAGGAAGTGGAGGGGTAGTGATAGTTTATACCGGGCACACTGCCTGGAGAGTATTCTCAGGGGCTGGGGCCTGAGCAGCCGCAGACCTCTGATGGAAGGCCAACACTAAAGGCTACGAGAATCCCCAACACAGCACATAAGCTGTAGTAAGAGGCCCCCTTATTCTCAGTGGCTGTGGTATCACCAATTTTTAAGCTTGAATTCAGCTCAAAGGAATGGGATTGAGGATTGTACACCCACAGGCTGTCCCTGTCAGAATGTAATTATGTTAAAACTTTGTATGTAGGAAATGCAAGGGGGGGGGGGGGGGGGGGGGGGGGTATGTAGGAAATGCAAGGGGGGGGGGGGGGGGGGGGGGGGGCTGTGAAGGAAATGTTAGACTCCATATTCCCTCACAAAACTCATACTTGCCTGGATTACAAAAAAATCTTAGATAGATATTCTCAAGCCAGGGTCCACATGTTCTGTCGGCAGTGTCTTATTTGGGATGGGTTAACATCTTGACTGTATCCACTCTCCCTAAGAATGTAATACAGTCTCATATTACAATTGCATGCCTGCTGTGTTGCATAACTGGATCAAAAGAGAAGCAAACGTCCCCCAAAATAAAATGCTGTACAACTAATGAGGACTCGCCATAGGAGTGAGAGTCAGAAAAGTCCCAGTTTCTATTAGCTGTCTTTTTTTTCTATGGGTCACTCCTAATAATATAAACCAGTCAAAGTATAGACTACAGATTAACATTCACAATTTAGGATACAGATCACTGGAAAGGCTGGTCCAGATGTGTTAATCAGCATTGCGTAAATGACTCCTTCACTGGGTAGATGTGTTCCTAAATAAAACCAGCAACACTGTGTCATCAGAAAATAATGAATTAAAAGCCATAATCATACAATTCAATCTGTTTTGTAACTGCTTTTGCTGCTGAAAGAGTGATTTTTCTTTTTTGACACCGCAGAAGTAGAAGTATATTTGTCAAGCACTGTGTGGTCGTTTTACATGTGATCTTCAGGAAAGTACTGTCTGCCCTCTCAAGGCATCTGTTGCACAGGTTTCCTTCATTGTCATACAGTGTAATGTAATGTACGCCTCTCGTCACCGGTGATCAGAAATGGCTGCACAGTACTGAACAGATTTTAGTTTTGCCGTTCCTTTCTCATGACAGGCTGCATTAACGTGTTGGACAATCTGAAATTATTTTTACAATGGCACAGCTGAAGTTCTATCAAGATATTTAAACCCCCTCGGATCATTGCAACCCACATCCGTCTTTGATGTAATAGGACATTACATGATATTTATTTCTTCTTCTTGATTCTTGATTGGTTAGATGCTCTGAATGAGAGTTTTCCAAAATATTTTATTAACGTACCATATATATATATTTAATATACTGTAGGTAGTACCCTCCAGAATTATTGACACATAAGATCACAAATATTTTTCTCTAAAACTTGTATCACAGTTATTGGCACCTGCATTTAAAATTTGTGCAGGCCCCTTTTGCCACAATAACAGCCCTGGGTCTCGGGAAGTGTGTGATGAAGTTTGAGAAAACACATAGAGAATGGCTGATGCCATTCCTCCATACAGAAACTTTCCAATTCCATCAGATTCTGAGCTCGACACTTGTGGCTCTCCTCTTGAGAACGTCCCACAGACGTTGTATGGGGTTTAGGTCACATGACTGGGATGGCCATGGCAAAATCTTTATTTTTTGATTTCTGAGACATTTTAAGGTTGATTTATGGGCTGTGCTTTAGATCATTGTCCTGCTGAGGCTGTTAGGTTTTATCCAATATCTGTTAGTATTGGATTATTACTCGTCATATTTAACAAGATGTCCAGGGCTTATGGAAGACCAATAGCCCCACAGCATTATAGATCCACCACAGAGGGTATGAGGGGCTTTTCAGTATGGCTTTTTGCTATGCCACACCCATCTTGGATGTTTGTTGCCATCTATCTGACTTTCGCGGTGGTTTTTTGCAAACCGTAAGCGATTCACGTTGTGTCTGAATGACCGCATAGGCTTTTTTCTTGACCCATGTTGATGTTGTTGCTGTCTGATGATGCATACGGAGACTCTGACACCAAGATTCGCCTGACCTCTGCAAATCTGTGGTTGTAATCCTTGGAGAATCTTTTGCCAGTTAAACAATCCTCTTCACAGTGCTTTGAGTCAGTTTGCAGACAGTTCCTCCTCCTGGGTCATTTTTAACATCTCCTGTATCTTTAAACTTAACTTAATTTTAACCTAATTTTTGATCAACTATTGAAACTGGCATTTTTAACTGTTGAGAGATTTTCTTGTAACCATTGCCAGATGTGAAGAATGTCGAAGAGAATTTGGCCGCTGCAACCTCATATGTATAAGCAGTATACAGGAAATCTTTGTGTACCATTTCAGAGTCCGTATTCAAATAAATAACCTAAAAATGCAAAATAGAACTGTAACTATGCTTGTATTACCTTTTTAATCACATCACGTCCTAGGGGTTGCAATAATTGTGGCACACACATTTTTAGAGAAATTTCAATTCATTACCCATGAATTTGTGCAGTAAAGGACACGGTAGTGGATATATGCAGTAGTGCGCTTTTGTTTATTTACACTGCAAAATCACAACATTGGCATACTGTCACTAACTTTTTCCAGCTTCTTATTTAATCTTAGCTCTCTGTCACTTACACATGTCATCAAAGGCCCTCTTTAGACTTTCTGGTTGGGTTTAAAAATGGGATTTTGGCGATTGGATCACAAGCAGACAGCGAGAAAAATCACTGTTTACACTTGTGTGTAGCCCAAAGTGTCCAGCTGATCACTTGTGGTCAGATTTCGTTACTGCCTACGTCAGTACTTGGATATAAGTCACATCAGTCAAGCGCCAGATTTGTTAGGGTAGCTTGTGTTAGCTATTTTAAATAACGAATAATATATGTATGTGTATATATATATATATATATATATATATATATATATGCATTATATATTACTAATATATATACAGACTAAATTGTTGAGGCTGAGGGGAAAAAGTAATTTGCTACTTGCTAAAAAGTGCAAACTCTCAAGTCTGCACTTTTCTGCAAAAACAACCACCAGGTCTAGGACTGTTGACGTATTTTCCTGTTACATCCTTGTCAGAGCACTAACAATACCAAACATATTTGGTCAAAAGTTAAATGGACTGTACTTATACAGCTCAATTCTAGTCTGCTTGACTACTCAAAAACCTTTTACAACACAAGTCCTCATTCACAGAAACATTCACACAGTGATAGTATTGGATGATAATATTGGCCATATCGTGCCTTGCTGCCATGCAAGGCACGACATGCTCATCAGGAGCAGTAACCATTCACGCCATCATTCACACACTTATGGAACAGCCATTTGGAGCAACTTGAGGTTCGGTATCTTGCTCAAGGACACTTCGACATGTAGACTGCAGTTGCCGGGGTTCAAACCACTGACCATCAGATAAGTGGACAATCGCTCTGCCAACTGAGCAACCGTTGCCCCCAGACTTAATGTACTGTCAGGCTTATGCAAAGGGTCATTGTTTTGCTTTTCCATTGGACAGCAGTTGTAGAAAGGTACTTTACTTTTAGCACTTTGAGTTTTGATCCAAATATAAAGTGCGTTATAAATTAAATGCTTTATTGTTATTATTTATTACTTTACATCTGTGAAATCCTTCTCTGTTGCCTCTCCATGTTTTGCAAACTGCACAGGTGCAGGTCCAGAAATATAATTGTTGAAGGGTTTACAAACTTCCACTCCAGTGTGTTGACAATTTTCCTTGTATTCCTTATTGAACCCATATTTGGTCATATTTGGGCACATCATTGGTGATTTCAGCATTTCGTTTTGAGCTAGATGGAAGTAGGGACGCACTGTAGATGGTCGCTTTTATGGACGTCACATTTGCTTCGCATCAGCAGGTTTATTTGATTTTGATTTGATTTGTTTCCACCGTAACTAACTTGCCAGGACTGAATCCAGGTAATGTTGCGCAGGCAGCATGGTGCAGGGAACAACTGTGATTGGTCAAGAAATAGTTTAAGTGAGATTTAATTTATTAAGCAGCGGTACATTGTAAGGGCGGAGTCAATATGTAAATTTAATAGCTGGAAGCAAGAATCGTGATCAAGATTATTTGCGATTAATTGTGCAGCACAACATCACACCCTGCCAGCTCACTTTGGTTATACAAATGTTGACTCTTTGCGGATTTTGCATTAGCTGCTGGCTCAGGTGGAACAACAATGACCCTTCAATATAATATTTGCAATGCCTTTCACAGCATGTGTAAACGGGACTGTTGATAATGAGCCTTAGGTAATTGTCAAAACAACATATGACAAAAGGTAATCCTCAATGATAATAGTTTCTAAATGAAGACAGCATGTGTCCGACCAGTATTATTAATTTGAATCATGCCTGCCTATAAAAGTCACTATAGACACTAGAGCCACATCATTACCTTACTGTCTCCTTTTACCCAGTAACATGTACACTGTTTTCCCTGACAGTAGGTGGGTTTACATGGACAGCCTAATTCCGATTAGATTCGGAAAAGATGTCTAATCGGAAAGAAATGCTGCGTGTTAACACCACTTTCCGAATGGAAAGAACTTTTCCACAATAGATTTCATTCCTTTGCAAGGAGGTAGTCTAAATCCTTTCGGAAAGCCTTTCCGATTGCCAGTCGCTGCATGTAAACGCTGCTTCAGAAAGCTTTCTGTTTGAGGACATTCCCAGCTCTGCCAAGTTTTTTCAGTGCCTCAACGCATTTTAAATATGGCAACTTCAAACAGTACCGGTCGGAGAGTGATTTATTTATTGCAACTTTGAAAGAGTTTATCATATTTGAATGGTTAGGTGGCCGAAAAGTTTCTTCCGTGCATGCCCCCTTTTTCGTATACTTCTTCTTGGCGGATGTTGGTGGTACGCACTCAACTCATCGTAGCATTATCGCCACCTTACGAACGGGAGTGTGGATGGTCTGCGCATGTCTGAAAGCGTTTAAAAGATCACAAGTCATGTAAACAGGCGTCCGACATTGCAATTCGGAAAGGAGAAAAGTGTCCCATGTAAACCCACCTGTTGAGAAAGTCATACTGTGGCAGTGAAGAGCAAAAAGTTCTGACAATGAAAATGGCGATTGAGGACGATGTGATACTGTACACTGTAAATAAATAGCTTAGGCTGTCTGCTGGTGGAGATATTTTTCAGTTACTTTTTTCTTTTTACTTTTTTGTGAGTTGTATCTTGACATCTGTCATGTTTTGTTTGGTTAGTTGTAAATCCCGCCCCCAGCCACTGACCTTACCAGTTTTTATTTTTAGACTACCAGGGTTGTACTCGAGCGCCAATTTTATTTGTTCAAGGCAGGTCAGAAAGGTATTATTTAGTTTGTGTTTCCTATGGTAACTGATCAAAAAGGCTTAACATGGTTGTTTTAGAAGTTCTCTTCCTGCTCCTCTTTAATGCCCAGAGTATTAAGATATGATATTGAATAAGCAGAGCATTTAGCTGTACTAACTCTGCTACTCATAAAATAGTATTACTTCCACTGCTCTTAGCCATCCTTTCAGGTTGGTGGTATTGTAAAGGCTGCTATTTGTTTTGCTACTCCTTGTTTTGTCCCTCCTCTCACAAAATGCCATTCTCCTAGGTCCTATGACTGAAAGCCATGTGGACCAGTCTGAATGGCTGTTTCCGCATTTGTGCTGTCCCCAGTTCAGGAGTGCTAGGACGTTGCTCTTGGTTACAGGCAGTCAGTAGGTGTCTAGTTTCCTCACCTTGTAGCGTCACTCTGTATTGTTAACTGTCTAAGCAGAGACAAGTGTGGAGAGCTGGCATCAGTCACTAGGCAGATTCTGTTTGCTCTGATTCTCCATAAGGTTTCAACAAAGGTTTAGAATTAGGAACCTGATGATTGTTTTTGTTTCTGCCCAGAATTTTACCAGGTGCTTGGCCTAACTGGAAAAAATCCTCACTTTAGGCATTGGTGTATATTGTTAGGAGCACTTGTAGGTTTGTTTGACCAAATCTACACTTTGGCCTTTCACTGTTCATGTTACATGAAGTGTTGCCAGCTATCTAGGATAGAGCTGAAAGGTAGGAGTCAATCACTGAAGGTAGGGCAGTGAAAGATGACATCAGTAAAAAAATATGTGTAACAATTGTGACTGCGAGTTTTTTCTTTTTTTATCATCCCCGGGCTCCTGAGTAATGGCTGGACTTACACACCTGTGACACTAAGTATTGCTTTGGAAACCGAAGGACCCCGAAGGAGCTCACATTGAACCTAATTAATCTGTATAATTAATTTTGTGACATGAGACATTAGTAGAGGTGTAAGGCAGGTCTGTGATAAACCATCTATACCTCTGGTCATTCATCAACTTTAGGTATCACTGAACCTGTACTTTAACATTCCTGTTCGCTCCACTCCAGTGATTACAAACTGGAGTTCCTAGTTATGTTTTCAAGTGAAACATGAAAGAGGGATACATTCATTTGTGAAAATGAACAAAATTTGTAATGTAATGTAATATTATCCTTTTGTGATTATAAATTAAATGTATTATTATTATTATTATTATATGACAAACTCCAAGCATTCTAACCAGATGACCACAGATTGAGTAAATGTATTTGGAAAGAATTAATCGTTTGCGAACTTTTCTGTGGAGCGTTCCACACCAATATGATGAGAGCTGCCAGTCAGAAACCCATCTGAATAAAAACTTAAATATGAAAAAACACTGACACCTGTGTTATTAAATCTGAACTAAATTCTATTCCATTAGCTGGACTATTCTTGTAGATAAATCATGCAACAAAAAAAAAATACTATCAAATTCAATCAAACAGTGAGACAAAAAAAAGAAGCTGCAGCATCATTTGTTTGGGCTAGATTTACCTTAGTTCTACTTGACATTGTACAACCTGCAATGTGACAATTGTAAATATGTAAATTGTAATGTTGATACAAAACAATATGTGATGTGGTCCCATTTCAACAAAGTTTGCTTTTTTATTCAAAATATTCAACACCACCTTTAGTGTGGATGAATCAACTTCACGTCTTAAGGGCACTCAAGGCATGTCTCAAGGCGCCATTGTCACTCTGTTTTTCTTTGTTCTTATACAGAGTACAGTCGCTTCGAGTCAAAGATTCACGACTTGAGGGAGCAGATGATGAACAGCAGTATGAGCTCAGGATCAGGCTCCCTGCGCACCAGTGAGAAACGCTCCCTCTATGTCAGGTAAAGCCGGAAGACACAACAACACACAGTCTTGCTTTTACATACAACATTAAATAATAAGATCTGTTGTCAAAATAACCACTCTTGTATAATACACCTACATTGAAAAGCCTAGAACCTTAGGCTGTCCAAAGGAGCCACACTGTCAAGAGTGCAGCAGAATGACACATTTGTATAGAGCAATATTTCTCGGCTATTGCAAGTAAGGCTTTAACTAATGACTATTTTTTATTGTCGAGTAATTGTTTCAATCATCGACTGATTAATCAATTGATTTATTGAAACAATAACATTGAATTAAACAATAAAGATGAATTCATCTTTCCAAAATGTCTTTTAATGAACTTCACTGGTTTTATAAAAGACTGTTAAACCAAACAGGTTGCTATACCAACATACATTTGCTAAACTGGAATTTAGTCCTTTCATGTTGCATCACATCACTGCTGATACAAAAGGTAATTAAAGTTTTATAAATAAATGGTATTAAAAAAAACACTGGAGGTTGTCTAGAGTCAATTCAAACATCTATGTAAATTTACGAAATAAACAGTGGTAGAAAAAAAACAGTCAGTAATTTGTGCATTCTGTAGTCAATAACTATATTAGGATAAAGTCACTACATTTCAAAAGTTAGATTAAACCTAACAGAAGCGTTAATTACATGCCCTTTAACATTGAGCTAGCTAGCTAGATTGCTCACAGAGATGGGTCTACATTGTCTACAACATGCTTCAAATGCTGCAGCTTTACTGACGTGTTCCATGCCAGGACAGCTCACATTTACAATGTTGTGGTTTACAACATTTTTTTGCAGTGTTTAGGGAGAAATGCTCCCACACCTTTGATGTTCTCTGTTGCAATGGTGTCGCCATGGCTTTAATGCATTCCTTTACGCGTTGTCAGAGGCACAGTCCAACAACTTCACTGACTAATTGACTACTAAATTCATAGACAACTAATTTCATAATCCACTTTTGTTGATTATTCGTTGCAGCCCTGATTAGAAGGGGTATGGGAATTTTTTTATTAATTCTTTCCGTGTTAAATATTAATCATGTATAATTACAAAAATACCTTTACTATAATGAGTTAAACAAAACGCAAAAATATAGGTCCTGTAATAATTTCTTTTTTTCAGTATTCCTATTTTAAGTGCAGATGTTAACTCACATAAACTGAATGACAAATGCTATGCAATGTTCTCCTTAAACAAAAAGCTGTATTTAGGATATTGATCAGCAGACAGAGATCAGCAGAAGTTTTTGGTTGATGGCTATAGTTGTCAGTTACTGTTCATTTGCGACACCAGTGTAATTTAATTCTTATCATATGGTGACAAGAAATTGGTTAGTCATGAATTTAGAGACAATTGTTAAAATTAGAAATATTATATATATATCAATCATATAAGTGTTAATCATTAAGATAGTTGGTTTTATAAATCAGATGCTGATTGAACAGTGTTGTACTCGTCATGAATAAAGGCCTTTTTTCCCCTCCCTGAAAGTTCTTATTCTCGATCAGGGGAAATTTGGTTGAAAGGAATCTTCAAAGGCGAGAACCTCTGGCACAGATTGTGTGACATAATCCAAAACTTCCCAAACTTAGCTTCTGGGGGAGTATCTTAACTTTAGGGCATTGAGCTGATGCTAATCATTACCATAGAAATATCTATGGACTCTATTGGTGTGCCAATATTGTGTCAAATATTGGTCCTGCTCTCTACAATGTGGTTTGACAGTGGGGCTTGTCAAAATTACAAGTGTTATGGCAAATTGGGCCATTCAGCAAACAGAGTTTAGGCTCAGTAAGGAACTAAAGTAAGTGGAATCCTTTGACTTGTATAATTATTAATATATAATTAATATATATTAGTCACAAAGAAACTGACAGGGGTCAAGGTGACAGGACTGTGGGCTGTAACTCCATAGGGCTTCACTATATTACTACTCAACCACTAATGTGCCTCTCTCAACCTAAGCCTAATACCTACATTACTGGATTGATTAAGCTTAAATTGGACAGCACTGGACTTTACTCAGATACATAGACATTATATAGGTGTTATCTGATTGGACACTTACTAAACAAATATGGGTGTAAAGCAGTCTGACATGCCAATGTTAAAGACCACAATCTAAGAGGTATGTAGATCCTTTACTGCTTCTGTGTGGCTGACTAAGCTCAGTCATGCTGGGAAAGCTGTGTAGTTCAGTTGATGCAAGAGACGCCATGTCCTCCCTTCCCAGCCTCAGGAATGTGGAGGCGTCGAGCCTGTAAGGTGAAACAAAACAATACATTTGTAAGTGCTCGTATACTCTGGAATCTGACACTCTTCAAGCCATGTCAAAAGTTGACTTATGTAAAGGTTTAATACCAGAATAGCTTCAACTCTAATTGCATCAGACTATTTCAGCTGCACTACTTACTTATTGCAGGCTTCAGTTTAATTTGGCGAGTATACTTGAGCAACCAGAGGAAGAATATCTTTTGGATTAAACATGTATGGGAGTACTGAACATATAGGCATGTAGGTCAAGCTAAGTTTAAACCTGTGAAGCAGGTCTTAATACTGATTTGGAAATAGCTTTGGGTTTGCCTGTCTGACAATATAGTGATGCACCCAGAGCGACAATAAGCAGAGAATGTTATAGGGGCAAAGTATGTTGCGACAACAAGTGTAAATGTCAGAGGAAAATCTCTGAAATTGTTTTCAGTTTAGTTGCACTAAACTACCTGATTGAAGTCAAACAAAACAAACCAAAAATATGATTTAAAATACAATGGAATAAACTGAAATGAAATAACTATCGAAGCAGCACATCATACATCATTCAGTTTTGTCATTTAGGGAGGGAGGGTTTGGAGGCCTGGCACTGGTAACTTGGACAGAATAGGCTACTGACACTGCTCGGCTGGTCACCCGTCATACTAAAATAAGCCTCTCGGCGCCAATCAATTGGCTGGCAGATCGATTGGTGTGCTTCTAGATAGCTCTGGAAACCAGACACCGCCATATCTAAGTTCATAACATCATCCAATCTATTATCCCTTTGCATCAGCGACCGACTGACATCCGGCATTCAGTTACTTATCACTTGGTCTTACACCGCATTCTCTTTTATTGAGGGAGAGAGAAAGAGCTCTTCTTTTGATGCCACAGAAGATTTGAATAGGAATCATGCATAATCGTACTTAAGAGAGGAGATCGCTTTGATGTCTGAATTAAGATCGTGATTTTAACCCCATTAATCACCCATCCCAAGTTAATGGCATGACTAAATAGACTTGTTTGGAAGAAGAGTTGATATTTCTTTTTCTGCTTGTCGGTTACATGGATACACAGATGGAATATATGACACATTTTACATTATTATCTTAGAGTCACTTAAGAGAAAGTATTTTCTTAAGCTTTTTCTTATGAAAAGTCCTAAGTGAGACTCGACGTCAGATTCAAGAAACCTTCCTAAACTGCTAAACTGTCCGTACCTGTGTTCTTAAGTTGGTGAATTTAAAATCTGCACATCATCTGGAAGCTCATGCCTGCAATCTTAATTAGCATAGGTAAACGGCCCGTTAATCCCCATAAAAAAGGGAACAGACAGCAAGACCTCGTGCACACACACAAAAACCACTGAAATTTCAGAGAAAAAAAATAATGAAATGACAAAGAGGAACTGTAAAGACGTTAAATTCAAACGTGGAACAAAAGGTAAGCAATTCTGAAGTGGATATATCGCTGCGTGACGTGGACAGCAAACAGGTTTTAAAAGTCTTGGTTGCGGATATAAAATATCATAAAAAGGACGCATTGGAAGCTGTTACACGTTCAGTAAACACTGATACCAAATCTGAAGTTAATAAACGAGAAAGAGAGTGAGAGAGAGAGAGCGTGTTAGACCAGTGCATCAGGGACCAAATTATTTATTTACAGGTGAACTCCCGCTGATGCAACCACCCTCTGAGGCACAACCAGGCACCATGCAACCAGCACATTCCTAACAAACACAACATTTGGTACACTTTTAATTAATAATTAATTAAATTTAAAAAAATTAGAAACACATTAAAACCTTTCTTTTTTCTTTCTTTGGAAGAGATTTTTGGATTAATTAAGCTGTAATAGTCTATTCTATGCTTTATTTACAACCAATCAATTATTTGTAGTTGAACTTGAACATTAAGTTCAACAATTTAATGTTGTTAATTCTGTTGTATAGTACTTATTTAAATTATGAATAAATAAATGTATTTTAATATAACATCATTTTGGTAAAATAATGAAAATTATTATTAGACATTGTTATCCTCAACCGCTTATCCTGTTCAGGATTGCGGTAACTGGAGCCTATCCCAGCTCTCATTGGGTGAGAGGCGGGGTACACCAATGGACGAGCCACCAGTTCATCACAGGACTAACACATAGAGAAACTGACAACCACCCTCACTCGCATTCACTCCTACGGCCAATTTGGAATACTATTCACCTACATTGCGTGTTTTTGGACTACCCACTGTGCCACCTTTTGTAAATTATTATATATATTTTTAATCGTAATTTAAATCCTATATTATACCACACCATAACTGGGAATACACAATAACCAATTATTTTTCATAAACTGGTCATCCCTCAAATGTTGGGGGGGATCTTGAGTGTTCGTAGATTCTGTTCTTGCCCAAGAACATATACCATATGAGAAAACAATGGTGAATGCCAGAGCTTCTTTAAAAACTGCAAAAGGGGCGTTAAAGAAGAATTTATTCATAAGATTGGTTGGTGAATGAGACCCAGGGTTAGTAATAACTTAGTAACAGCCTTCATGCAAGCAATGTGAAGTTTTAGGAAAAAGTAACTGAGTTTGATTTACAGAGTTCAAAGCAGCCATTTTGTGTTAAATTTTGACACCGATTATCGGATCATTGTTCATGTGAATCTCTGTGCATTGATTGGAAAAAGGAACATGTAAGCATTTAACCTTTTTTCAAAATTTTCAGAGCTTTGTTTGACTATGATCGAACGAGGGACAGCTGCCTACCCAGCCAAGGCCTGAGCTTCTCTTACGGGGATATTCTTCATGTCATAAATGCTTCTGATGACGAGTGGTGGCAGGCGAGGCTGGTTACGCCACATGGAGAGAGTGAGCAGATTGGGGTCATTCCAAGCAAGAAAAGGTAGACTCACTCTGCAATCAATGCATAAATGCCAGTCAAGGCTATTACTAAATTTCATGCTTAGCCTAAACTTGCCCTTCCCCTTTTCCCCCAGAGTGGAGAAGAAGGAGCGGGCCAGGTTAAAAACAGTCAAGTTCCACGCCAGGACCGGCATGATTGAGTCTAACAGGGTAAGTGTAGTGGGCCAGCTGCTCTCTGCCCTGGTGCCAGAGAGGCTGTCTTCATAGCTGCTCCCAGGGATATGGCCTACTTCCCCCCTGAGTGTGGGAAATAGACCAGCACCTGCTCACTGAAGCAAGCTCTAAACCACTTGTATTACTGTGTAGATTACACAGAAGTTCTGTGGAGATGAGAGGTCTAGTCCTGGCTGCTTTTGCACTGAGTGATATTTAGAATTTGCACCTGCAAAAATATGTGCATGATTGTCAGTCCTGGGCTGTCACAAGCAATTTTCAGAAGTGTAATCAAGTGTATTGTTGTATGTGTGTTATCCCTGATCGGCTCAGTTGAAGGAATATTCTACACCTTAAACAGAAGCCTTTTGTCTTCGCTTTTATATTTCCATCATTTCCACCCATTACCGGCTTCTCATTTCATTCAAATCTCTTGTTTATTTACATTTCATTGTTTGTTTGTTTTTTGCATGGCTGTTGAGTACCTTCATTGAAACCCATTCTGTTTTTGTTTTTACCCTCTCATTGTCCCCCTCACCCACACATCGACAAGCAGCCAGTCAAGGTAAAGCGCAAAAAAAGCTTCAACCTCTCACGCAAGTTCCCGTTTTACAAGAGCAAGGAGAATATTGTGCAGGAGTTGGTGGAGTCTGAACGTAAGTATCAGCTGTGTGTTTGGGGGTTGCGGTGTCCTTTCCTTCTCCCTTCACGCTTCAGTTCCCTTTCAACTTTCATCTTTCCACTCACCTCCTGGGATATTGGTGTGTTGGTACTACTCTCATCCCTTTCTCACTGTACCAGTGTGATGCCCCACATGCAGAGCCGGCGTCATGCAGAAACGCGGGGTTCTCTCTGGTGTGTCTGTGCATCTGTCCATGGGCTTCAGAGGAGTGTCGAGCTGTGTGTGCATATGTTTGTATGCCTAAGTTCTTGGCCGTATTAACTCACAAGCTTTTTAACCTTGTGATGCTACTCCTTGTTTAAGTCCTGGTCAATTCTCCAGTCATTCAGTGACCCACAACAGGAAGAATCTCAATAAGTGAACTGAAGCTTAAACTTTTTACAGGTCAAATTCCCATTTCAATGGGATTGGGCTTGTGTAACTGACAGGTGGAGTTTACTGTGAATAAAGCGGGGGTCAGGTTCAATGAGTACAGCACAGTGCCATGTGTCAACGGGACTGGCATGCACAACACAGCACTCCTCTCCCTCTCTGCCCCAACTCTCACTAACCTCTTCTTCTTCCTGTCTGCTCTCTTCTCTTGGTTTCCGCTCTCACCTGTCGGGACAACTAGGACTTCCCAGGGTTAAGCGATGACTTTTATGGATCAAAGAGTTTGAGTAAGTGTGTGGTTATACTGTGCAGCTGTCCCCTGAGCTCAAAGAAAAATGCTTTGTTACTACTGACCCAGCTGGAAACGCTAAACCACACACCTTTAGATTGGGGGTAACACAGAGATCTAGGGTTCACGCTCACATAACACCCAGACACACGCCTACTGGGTTTCACAGTACATTCAGAATAAACACACCCCACACTACAGAGCTGGTCAAGTTTACCCACATAAACCAGCGCTGCCTCCTTCCTATGGATGGCATAACAGCCGTATGAAATCTTTGTCTTTTCTCTCAGATGATATCTGCTGCCATAGATCAACCAAACTTTGTTCATGCAGCTTTTTTCAAACAATTTACTGTAGATGAAACAAGTCAAAGGGATTTAGAAACGAAAATGACAACAATAAAGGCTGGGTAGTTAAGATAATTATATGATGAATAATCAATAAAATAAGCAAAAAAACTAATAAGTGAATAAATAATTGAAACATTAATTGTGATAAATAGTAACCACTGACAATAGCATGTTGTTAAGTATAAAGACGGGATTTAAAGCCAGACTTAAAGGTGCAGTTTGTAAAATTCGGTGGCGACTAGTGAAGTTCAAAAAGATGTCCGTCTACGACCACATCGAGTAGCCAGTCATGGGATGAAGTTCCTTTTAATAGTTATATTAAGAAATTCTATATAGTTATTTATTCTGTAAAACTATAGGTCAAAGTTTAGATGATAGATAGGGCTGCACAGGTGATCGTGATTTAATCTCAATCATGATTTTGGTTTCTGATGATTAAATGTACATTATCAAGCGGTAGAAGAAGCTATAGAAATCAAGTGCCCCCAAACTACTTATTGAACAAAAACAGCTGGCCCCTCACTGTGCTGCAAGTGCAAAAACTTCCTGGATCCAGTCCATGCAAGTTACGTGGATAGATTTGGAAATAGAGTACAATCTCACAGCTGTGTAGCACATTTCAACAACTGCTGACAGTGGGTAAACAGACAAATGGATGACTAATCATGATTAATAATTGTGATTACTACATAAAAATAAATTGTGGTAAGCTTAGCGTTAATGGTGCAACCCTCATAACAGTATTATTATTTGTTCTGCATTGTGGTAGTGTCGTCATAAAACTGAGAAAATTGAACGATAACATATTTAGCACAAGAGAAAGCGAAAGAACGAGGGAACCTGCGTCAAAGGAGGGGGGGGGAAGATGACCCGACTCATGAAACCGCTGAGCGATAAACGTGAGGTCCTTGCAGTCAGCGGGGGGATTGAACTCAACCGACGACTACACGGTGCTGCAGTGATCTCTACCCTACCGGTGCACTGTCACTCTCTGTCACTGGCATCTAGAAGTGATGGGGTCGAGGTGGCGATTGGGGCAGTAAGACTTTTCATGCCAACCCAAAGCCCTTCATGCCGCACCACCACTGAGGAAATGTTACAGGCACATAACATAGTTATGAATATAATATTTCATTTATTCAAAGGGATACCCTTTAATTTTATACACTGCACCTTTAAGTTGATTAGATGGGTTTTTAGTTTGTTTAAAAGCATCAATATTTCAGCGCCCCCCTGTGGAAGACTGTTCTTCTGCAGGGAACATAAAACATTTGTTGAAAGCGGCGTGTTTCAGTTGTTGGAGACAGCTACAAGAGACACGCACACAATCGGCAGGTTTTACTGGTTCATACACCAGATACATTTTTGTCATGTTCTCTGGCCTAATGCCAGTTTCTACCTAGATTACAAAAATAAAACATAATCATTTAAAAATCAATACAGGAACATGTTACAAGTAACGAGCACAGAGAAATTTTAGATTGCCGTTATTTGTGTTCTTCTTTTGGTCTTGGGTCAGGAAGCAGAATTTTGATTCAATTAGAGGATAGATAGCTAGATCTATAAATAGATGGATTGATTGGTTGGTTGTTTCTGTGTTGACCAGAATAATACATTATTACAGATGGTAATAAAAACTCTGTGCTGCTCCTGAAAAAAACTACTTCTCTTTGGAGAGGTTCTTCAAATCTAGCAATAGTAATGTCTGACAAAGGGAAATTAGGAAGGAGTTGGTTATTGACACAGGAAACACTTCATCTCGTATGGCTGTTATCTAAAACCACTTCCTTAATATTATGAGTGTATGGCTGCAACACCAAGCAGGACTTCTGTTTTCTTGATTGACCTCGATGTTAAGAAACAGAGTGATACTTCTTCCTAGGTTTTCGGTGAAAATCATTTTCACCAATGGCAATTTGACCTGAACTTGCTTGTGTACAGTTTTTGAGGTGATCTTGACTCTTTTTTCCTGTGCTTTTGTAGAATGCCTGACATCCAACACCAGTGACAGTGAAAGCAGTTCGAGTGAGTCACAAATTTCTCTTGGTCTTTCGGCTTTGTTGTACTCTGACCACAGATGAATAGATGTTGTTTTAATTTGTGTATACATATTTCTTAGTTTCGGTGTTTATGCACAAAAAACTATTGTATTTCTCTGAATTAGATGAAAAGTCTCATTTTGTTCTCACAGAGGGTCAGGAGGACACTATTCTTTCCTATGAGCCCGTAATTCGACAGGAAAGTGAGTCAATCACTTCTTCACAAATTTAGATAAAAAGGCAAAAGTCAACCCGTGGACTGAATATTTTTACATGTCTCCAATGTAGTCCACTACACAAGGCCTGTGATCATATTGGGTCCAATGAAGGACAGAGTAAATGATGACCTCATCTCTGAGTTTCCCCACAAGTTTGGCTCCTGTGTACCACGTGAGTTCACATTAAATGGCATGAAACACATCGACACATTATAATAAACACAGCAGCAGTGACTAAATGTTAATTTTTTTATCCACATATGCAGATACAACTCGTCCAAGGCGAGAGAATGAGATGGATGGACAGGACTACCACTTTGTGAGCTCGCGAGAGCAAATGGAGAAAGACATTCAGGATAATAAATTTATCGAGGCAGGCCAGTTCAACGAGAACCTCTATGGGACGAGCATTCTGTCTGTCAGGACTGTGGCTGAAAGGGTAGGCTCTTACTCTTACTCTGTAGGACTGGGGTACCAGATATGTTCTTGAAGTTTAGGTGTTACCAGAAGAATATCAGATTGGAACTAAAGACCTTTTTATTTATTATATCCCCTCCAATAACTTGTTTGTAGTATATTTAACAAAACCTCTTTTTCAGGGCAAACATTGCATCCTGGATGTGTCAGGGAACGCCATTAAACGACTGCAGCAAGCACAACTTTATCCGATTGCCATCTTTATTAAACCCAAATCAATTGAAGCCCTAATGTAAGTCTGGGCTTTTTTCCTTATTCAGTACTTAAAAAAGCAATGATCACATGTGTGTCCGTTTCTAACCAAGATCTTGTGATTTTCAGGGAAATGAATAAGAGGCAGACGTATGAGCAAGCCAATAAAGTCTTTGACAAAGCCGTTAAACTGGAACAAGACTTTGGAGAGTATTTCACAGGTATGTCTTCTTAATGCCTTTTGGTGTAGTTAATTAATTGTTTTTGTTTTTTTGGAAGAATTGTTATAATCTTCTCTGTCCATACAACCTGACATTATAATAACATATTTTATTTGTAGAACGCTCTTCAACGTACTGAAAGCACTTAGATACTTATAAACACTTAGATACTTAGTTTTTCAACTGTCCATTATAAAATAGGCAGTAAAACCTGCTAACAAGGTGGAACCAATGGCCTCATTTATAAAACCGGGCGTAGTATTTGCGTATGAAGGTGGCCTACTGACAAACACACGATTTACTTACGTCCTAGACTTATTACCTTTTATAAATCCAAACCTACAGCAAGTGTGGTGCAGCATGAGCGGGCATCATGCAACGCCCACGGGTACCCTTAAAACTCTTCTTATATTAATGACTACTGATTGATTACATCTCCCCATAAAAAGTCAGTGTAACACCTCTAATTATTATTAATAACTACTGATTGATGACGCTGGTCACAGCAAAGGCAGACCAGAAGACTAAAAAATAAAGTGTAAAACTGAAATTCTTAGTGAAGAAGGGTAGAAATAAGAACCAAGATGTTTGTGGAACAGACAGAGGTGTTACAAAAGCCTTAAAGGTCAGGAAGTGTTGGCCTCGCTGAGGCTGTTGAAGGTCGGACGGACAGGCTGACAGATATCTCTTTAACTTCACCTAATGTCGGCCTCTGGCTGAATTGAAAAGAAAAAAGTTGAACGACTTTGTTGGATGAAAAACAAAAAAAATGCACCACAGGGACCGCTTTTGAGCCAGAAGCGGGGCCCACTTGAGTTTCAATTGCAGTTTTCTTGGCCAATCACTGATTATTATAATGTCTGACCGGCCGATAACAATTTTAGCTGTTTCCGGAAAAAGATTTCATTAGTGTTGAAATCATAATGAGAACTGTATTTTACGTGCCCATATTTTGAAGGATTACAGTGGAATTGAGGTTATTCAGCACTATCTATGTATTCAGACCTGTTGAGATGCATTTACCCTCCGTGCATTTCTTTAATCATTTGTAGGACATTTCGAGGTGAAGATAAAACTTTGTGAGTCTCGTTCAGTCCATTATATGTTATATGTTGGCTTTTTTCAGGGACTTTAGAGTTTAGGGCTTCTGGCAGTGTCTGAGCTCCCGCTAGCTTTAGACGCCCTGCTATCGTAAGCTTATTTAAAATGACTATGTTCCTTGGGATGATTAAATTGGAAGTGTGTGATTAAGTTTGTTGTGTTGGACGTTTTCAGGGTTGTTCTGTTACAGCTTCTTTTCTCCTTACGTTTTAAAACCTTAAATGTGAGCAAAGGATACATAAATGCAGCGCGCTCGTGTCTGGCTCTGAGGACTTAACTGATATATCCGTTTGTTTCTTGTCGCCGTGTGGTCCAGCAGGGTCAGTGGTCCTGCAGAGGATCCGGGTGTGTGTGTAATTTCAATTACATAAATATTATTTGATAATAACAGAAACATCTGAGTGTTGGTGTGCAGTGACAAATACCGTATCTCTCTTTGTATTTATTCTCCAGTGGGAATCAATCAACGCCCGTTTGATTATTTTATGTAAAATTGGTGTTGGGTGGTTATATTTGGATTTATTTTTTTACACACTGGTACTAAATTTACAATCCAATTCTCCTGTTCATCTGTTCAATCTTAAGGTGCAGTTTGCAATTTAGTGATATCTAGTGGTGAAGTTAAATATTGCAACGAATATTGCACATCAGCTCCAAACCCACCAAGAATCTATGGTGGCCTTTAAGTATAAAAAAGATGTCCTCGTTAAGTGATGAGGCTCCTTAAGATAGAGATATTTCGAAATTGTATGAGGTTATTTATTGTGTAAAACTATTGGTCAGTGCTTACATGTAAAATAAAGAATCTTAATTTTTATCCAGCATGGTGGTAGTTTTGGCAGTTGTGGGAGAGAGAGAGAACCCAATTTTTGACAGATGGAAGGATCATAATTATTATTTTGCAAAAGAAAAAGTAACAGAATGTAAAACCTTGTATTCAAAGAATGGACAACGTGATGATCTGACTTGTGAAACTATTGAGAGGTAAACAGTGGGGTCACCCTGGGGGGCCACAGCTCTCACTGAGTTTCAATCCTCCGAGTGTGGACTTTATTTCCCCTTGTTGATGGCCAGATCTTTTTTTTCTTGTGCTAAATAACAGATTCAACATCTAGCAATATAAAATAGTTATCCAGGCTCAAATTATTCATCATCAGTTGTTGTTGTTTTTTTAGGCAAAGTGCTTTTTTTTTTTTGGTCTCTCTGTTGTTTAGCTTTTTTTGTTTTTTTGGGGGGGGGTTGTAATCTGTCTTATGTTTTGAATTTTTTAGTATAGTATATGTGGATAAAATGTGCATTTTCGACCCTAACAGTAAAAAAAGATTTTTATTGACCAACATAGTCATGAATATTATTTTCCATTTCTTCAAAGCGATACCCCTTAACACTACACCTTTAAAGCAATCAAGTAAAGTCTCTGTTCTGTAATAAATATTAGAATATTATATTTAATGTAAATAACTATGAAACAGAAAAAAATGCTATGACATGTGTGTTAAGCTTGACTCCATGTCTTCAGAAGTCAATCAAAACTTGGGATTTAGAAAATTAGAAAGTTCTCCAATTTGGCATCCAAGAAGCCGAAACATTTGGCAATTTTCATGGTTTTTCTTGTGACAACATAACATATTATTTATTGTAAAAGATGAACCTATCCTGTTTGTAGCATATAGCTTAAACTAAAGTTCATTAACTCTGTTTCTTTGGGTTTGTCCAGCCATTGTACAGGGAGACTCACTAGAGGAGATCTACAACAAAATTAAGCTCATCATCGAGGAGCAGTCTGGCCCCTACATCTGGATCCCCTCCTCAGAGAAGCTCTGAGTTCCTGGCCGTCCACTCTGCAACCGTGCGGAGCTCCCCTCCTGCCTCCCAGAGACCCCTCCCAAGCCCAAATAGTCCCCCTCCTCATGTCTTTTTTGCAGATATGTTTCATTTCAAGTTTTAGTGTCATCATTATGTTACTCTTTAAATGAAAAAGAAGAAGTCTTATCACCATTACTGTGACTGTGCACACCCCTGCATGAGTTTCTCAACAAATCCATTCAAGACTGGAAATGCCATTCCAAAGGAATTGGTCAAAGGAAAACAAAAGTGAAGAGGAATGAATCCGTGTATGAACTGGGACTGACTGAAGATCAGAATGTTTTTCAGAAATCTGGACAGAGGAGTTGGGATTCAAGAAGTTGCAGGGAAACAGACAAATCATACCAAGTTGGAACACTTTGTAAATGTTCATTAAATCACATTTAAAGAGATGCAAGATCAGAAGTAAAGACCAATTAAGGTTTCCTTTTTCTAAAAAGACTGGATCAAAGTGAGCCCTGCTGATGGTACTATTCCAAAAGTCATCTCTGTTGTTTATAATGACTGATGAAATTGGTGGATCCTACAAACTGGTGATGTATTTATCACAAACCAGCTTGCTGTTTAGTCGCCGGCCAATTGTCCGTTGCTCCGGCTTGTAAAGACATCTTGGGAGGCAAGATCAAGAGGAAGAAACGTGTGTGAATCTACATTTATATGATGAAATCACAAGATAAATGATAAAATCCGACTGAGATTTTACTTCATATTAAAAACTACACATTTTACACTTCACTAGAATCATCAGTTTGGAGGGCTGTAAGATTTTGAATATTTAGTTTTTTCTTTTTGGGATTTCTTGCTTGTGGTTTTTAGCTGCTCTGTGTAAGGAACGGGGGTAGAGAAGTGTAACTGGGCTCTGCAAAACACCAAACTGCCTTACATCAAATACAAATTCTGTTTTGTGACTACCTGTTGTCTGCTAGGGAGGCTCCACGCTAAGGAAAGTGAGGTAACGTCCTCGTCTTTTCTCACTTTGTGTCCTCCGGCTGCTAGGAGGCCTGACTTGAGTGCAATAGAACATAATACAAGGTCTCATCTCTGTGCGTGTCCTTTCTCCCCCATAAGTTCAACCATCCTGTCTAATTCAAAGAAGAATTTGGCCATTGGATTACAATTTGGCGAGCCAAAGCCTCCTAACTCCTTCAGCAGCAGACCACCCTATTACACTCTCTGCCTTCCAAGGGGATCCTCCTATGATTGAATGGTCACATGGTACTGTCCTATCTGCCGCCATGACGGCGACCTTAAAACGGGTAGAACAAGACAATAATTGTATTGGATGTCTGAACAATTAAAGAGTCATTATAACCTGTTTTGGATTGTCCAGTCCCCGTACCAAAAATAACACTAAAGCTGGGTTTGATTCAACCTGATAGCTTGGTGTATCTAGAAAATTTTAAATGAATCTATCACTGGCAAGTGTAAAACCACTGTGTTGAGCTCTTGGTGTGCCTGGTTTGAGCTGGACCTGCTCAGGAAACTAGACGTGCAGAAAGCATTTCCCCTGCGACTGAAGGTTCATGTTTGGGTGACGACAGAGTTCATAGCTGTCGGATGTGAAAGAACAAGTACTTCAAGTCTTGTCGCTTAGTCAAAACCATTCCACCTGACCTGAGATGAGGTTGTGTCATCTGTTTTTGGTAAGACTGGGAGTTGACCTGGATGTACGGCATCATTAGGATTGAATTGACCCGCTCCATCGTCCCCATGCGGATCCTGGCACTGCGTTAACGTTTGCACGGTGGGACGGCACGTTTGAAGGAGTACTGTGGACTATGATCTCTCCTCGGCTTTTGATGAGTTCATTTCTTTGCTTCTCGGAGAGCCAGACACAACAAGAAGTGGCATCCAAGAACTCTTGGTCGCCTGCTCTCTCCCACCCACAGAGTACCTGTACCTGCAGGCAATTTCTGAACAGGTGTGCCCACCTACCAGGCAACACTGCTAAACCAGCTGTCATTACCTGTGTAAAAAACCAGAGTTCAGGGAATAACTGAAGGGAACAGAGCCATTTATAAACTACATGCAGACTGTTTCAAAGGGTGTGGTAGCTGTCTAATGTAAATAAGCCCCCAGCAGATCCCCCTCACCTGTGCTTCATGCATGTGTGAATCAAACTGGGACAATTATGTTTTATAAACCACAAATGTCAGGTAAGTAAAGTTGGAGCTACTCTTGAGATATAATTTCCATACAGATGTGCTGTACTGTCGGTATTTCTCTTCAGAAGCCTATTGGATAACTTTACTAGTCAGACAGGAATTCAATTCCGTCAAGTAGGGTCTGTCTACTTGTTATTTCTTGTGGAACGTGTCTGGGTGTATAGATTTTAAAAATATATTGTAAAATAATTAAAGAGATGCGGGCAGAAACCTACACAATATCACAGCAACCAGGAGCTTTGATCAATCCGTAGTTTGAGGTTTAGAATGGGTCCTCTCTGGTGTCGAGTGGAAACTCCAGCTGACTGTTAATGACGTGTGTTCTACTCATACCTCAGTCAGCCATGTCAAAGCCCAAAGAACTTGATTTCATTTCACTCCTTCCACTGAGGTCGTGGTATATAAGATGGAACCTGAATGCCTCTGTGTGTGAATAATTGATGAGGGTCTTTGTTCTGATGAAAGAAATCATAACACCCCCCCACAAACACAAACACACCTTTTGGGGGGGGGGGGGGGTCAGGGTCCTTGTTTGTACTTTTGGGTGATGTTTTTGTTGTAGCACATCTGTGCAGTAAGTGCTTGCAAACATGAACCCTTTGATTGTACAGTAGTTTCCTTCCTGTCACTGCAGGTGGTACAGCCTATCAGGACACCTGACCTTCACAGGGTCTTCTTTGTCCAAATCATGAGGGAACATAGTCCTGCAACTTTTGTTTGGGTTTTATTTTGGGACATGACAAGAGTTTATTTGTTTGAAAATAAAATATGTGACTCATTTATGATTTTTATGTGCTTGTTATTCTGCTCTAAGTGACTCAGTGGCTTTGAAAGTATTTGAATTATTAAAATTATACTGACTTTTTTTAATATAACTTGTTCAGCCTTTATTGACATTCAAAGTAACAGTTGGCAAAGAAAGGCGGAGGGGGGCGTGAACAAAAGTGTCCGGTTGAAATCAAACTTTGAACACATTGTGTCTTGAAACATTCACAATTAGAGCGATTCAGAAATACATTTCTAAACTGGAATATTTGATTAACGTTTTACCACAACATTCAACATGTAGCATCCAAACAGGCTGTAACTCGGCAGACAACGGCTGACCTTCCCCCATTTTGCTATTCTTCCATAAAGTTATTCTTCCATAAAGTGGTTCTTCTTGGCTTTGTCCAACCGGTCTAGGATTTCACTGTAGAGACTGGACATCTGTGGGGAAACAAACAACTGTATATGAAAAAAAGAGTTTTCTTCTGAAAGATACACACTTGATTCCGTACTATGCGTGAGATTCCTTGATTCTCTGAGGCTTTTGTTGCGCCTGAAGACTAGCATTATTCAAAAATCTTGCTCCTGTGCTATAATCACCCTATTGTGCTTCATCTCCCACCTCTCCATCAGCTCTCTACCTGTGTTTCATAGCTCTCCTTCAGGGATCTCAGGTGGCAGATGAAGCTCATGGCGAGGCCACACCACTTTTCAGCCTGGGGGTAGTGAGCCAGGCTGTACAGCATTATCCCTGTGTTCCAAGCCCGAGTCAGCATCCACAAAGTCTCCATTTCTGGGAAGTCTTCCGGCTACAAAGCGCAGGAAGGAGCACATCGCATTTCAAAAGGCCGCCTACGTGACTCACTGAAGACAAGGGATGTAAGTCAAGTGTGGAAGAAAATCTCTTTTCAGCAGAAAAATCCTGGAGTTACTTGCTTTCACTTATGCTCAACCTCGTGTTCGCCCTGACTGATGCATAGGAGTCTTGAACAGACTGCACACACTTGGAGGTTTATTATTTGTAACGTGTCTTTTGTCATCCACAACACTTCAATCTTGCTTCAATCCCGTCCACAGCTTTCGCGTAATAACTCACTATGAGAGTGGAAATATGCACTCCCTCTAACACAGTGCAATGCCTCAATAATTTAATTCCTCTTTCGGAGATGCATTTAACCAGCAGTGTGCAGACTTGTATAGCACATTAACATTCAAATTGGCAGGAAGGGAGTGGTGAAAGGAAGCATCTGGTAATTGAAGTGTGACTGAAAGCCCATTGATAAAAAGAGGCTTCTAGAACAGCAGGCAGGAGGAAGGGGGGGTAATTATATAGCAGCTAGAGGTTCTGTTGGAGGGAACAAGAGGTGGGAGCCAAGGGATGGGGCTGTGTGATTGGTACTGACTCACTGCGGCTGAAATGATGGAAAGGGCCTCCTCATAGTAGTCCCAGACCTCCTCAAGCACATGAGCCTCCACCTCTGATACACCAGTTGGGAGGGACAGCTTGATCAGGCCGTGAATACACTTGCTAAAACGGGGACACAAACAAGAATATCACTCTGATCTGTATTTCATAGAAAGGGATCATAATTTTCAAGGTTATTTTCGTGCAATGTAGAGAGGATTGCCTGCAGCGGTCCAGTTCTGGCTGTGGTTGTTTCTTGTGCAGAGTGAGAGCAACCCTCAAGGCCTTCTTACACAGCAGAGGGAAATACGCTGGAGGCTCCATGCCCAAGGCTACATGCAGGAAAGAAGGCAGCAAACTGCAAATACAAGCGTGGGTCCATTTCTTTAGGCACATCGATAATACAATGTTTTATTACCCGCAATAGTTTCCAGCACCTTGGCATCGACATTTTCAAGCTCCAAGACAGACTCAAATACTGACTCAACCTTTGGGTCATTCAGTTTAACACAAGCTTCAAACTCGTACAGAAGAAGTAGTGTGTCTGTCTGGTCCATGGGAAAGTTTCCTGCAAGTGTGAGTCAAGGAAACACTTCTTTAGCTGATTTTTGATATTTGTGGTTAACGTTGCTGTTATTTGAATAGTGTAGCTGTTGAAGAGACCTGATGCTTTCAGGGTGTTCCAGATCTCCCAACAGATCTGAATGTGCTTTTGAGCCTGAGAGAGTTCCTCTGTCTGTGAACAAAGCACAAATGAAAGAAAACAACAGAATTCATCATCTCCATCTAGTGTTCACTTCCCCTTGAAAAGCAGAGAGGTTAAAGTGAAACACCTACGCCAGCTCCAGTGATGTGATTAGTCATCTCTCCTCTCCACTGTTCTAGGTCAATTTGCATACGTGTTCATTGAGTGCATGATAAACAGGAGGAGGAGGGCAGAAGGAGTGGGTGACACACCTGGTCGGAGAGAGGAGACTTCCGGCAGAGCTCTAAAGTTGCAGCTGCAGCCATGAGCAGGCATGTCTTCTGGCCCATCAGCAGAGTGCGATCAGGAGGACACAGCTGGGAGAGCTACAAGATTCATTAGTGATAAACTAATGATTATGCATTTTTGTTATATGTGGATCAGACTTGCAGACTTACCTATAAGTTATGGTCCCCTTACAAAAATTAAATCTGAAAGGTTTGGGTCAATAAGTGACACGCAGATTTCCAAATAATGGTAGATAAATATTAACTGCAATAGTCCAAATTCCACCTCCTCTTGGCTTCTGTCTTTCTCTCAAGCACACATTGTTTGTGTTAAGACAAAGAGTTCATGTCTTTTAACTTGTTTGCTGCTAAACAACAGTATTGAAATCCGTTTGGATATTCTGACTGTTTACTGCTTAGATCTGTAGGTCGGGGTGGGGCAGCCTGTCAGTTAGATCGGTGCTGAGGCTCCCTGTGTGTATGAAAATTAAGCTAAGTCCCACAGAGATATAAGGGTTAAAAATTCAAATGTAAAAGCGGTTAAGTTAATACGTGGCTGATATTCAGAGGATAATGGTAGCTATCCGGATGGGATCAGTGCAACTCTTACTCATAAGGGATATCAAATCCTTGTTCAGATGTTATTGATCTACACCTACATAAGGCAGATATTCTTCTCTCCATCTGACAGGCTAAGAAGGATAGTTGCCTGGTAAGAGAGCACAAAGAAATCCCTCATCCTGTCAGGGGAGCTCTCACACTGCAGAGCAGAGTTCCAAGCTGTGAAAAGGACACACACACACACACACACACACACACACTCTGATGGTGCTGAAAGACTTAAGGTGATTGCAGGCAATGTCTGATGAGAAAACATCCTCATACCAATCTTCCTGAACCAGTTTGCTTCTTCTGTGCGTTGCTCAAGAGTCATGCATGACTGCTGTGACACCCTCTGCAGAGCTGCAGCGAAGGCAAATATTTTTATTTGCCTGTCACAATGTTCGCAAGTTCTTTGGCTGGAATGTTTCTTCATAACACCTCTGTTACTTTATTTACTCACCCATCTTTAGATAGGACAGCAGGACATTCAGATCCCCGGTCCTATATTTGGGGATGTAAAGAAGTTGCATTTGTGCTTTGATTGTATTTAAAGCAGCATCAATTACATTATTTAATCAGGTTCTTTCTTTCAGCTCACTTCATCTGATCCCTCGATTGTTCTATTGTGGAGAGTGCAAGTCGCACCAGACACCTGATATAAAGAGATGAATGAATATTCCAGTTTGCCTCCTTTATTTGACCTTACTGTGTTATACAGAAACATATTTGGAGTGGAAAGGTAAGGGAATATAGGTAAATGAATCAGAATCATGAATCTCTACGAACTGTTGTCATGAATGAATAAACCGTTCTTTGGGAAAAACTTGTTCATGTCCATTTTCTGGAGTACATAGACTTTGTTGGTTTCTCATTTAGAACTATTCTGTCAGACGTGGATTAACATAAAACATGACATAATATACTACTGTCTTTATTTTTTTATTCCATTTGTCACACACCTGAGTGCAGTTAGAACCTGAGTGTCATCTTCAGAGGTGTCACACAAACTCTGAAGTGACGTCATAGCAATTTCTTGCTGTTCGTTCTGTAAGAGAGGAACAAACATCAGTATCATCATTAATAGCACATACACCAGCCACATCCATCACAATCCCACAGTTATTCCTTTTTTTTTTAATTTGTGAATGAAAATTTAGTTTTATTCAGAAATTGCTACTAGAAAGTTGCTGTTCAGGACACCAATCTGAGTTTGAACCACTGACAGTCAGATAAGTAGACAGTGCTCTACCAACTGAGCTGCTGTTGCCCCAAGGACCCATGTCCTGTGTGTCAGGGGCTGGGATTGAACCCTGGTCTCATGGTTGAGAGTCGATCGGTTTACCCACTGAGCTAAAGCCGTCCTATAATAGTAATATTATTGATTTATTGCCTACCCATGATCCTTAATTAAAATTATTCACTTAAATCTAACCTTTTATCCTCTCTCTCTTTCTCCCCAACCAGACCAGTATTGGCGGTAGGCCGTCCAGCCTAAATCGGAATCTGCTCAAGGTTTCTGCCCGTATTCTCACAAATGT
Source organism: Lophius americanus (assembly GCA_037951165.1). Classification (NCBI taxonomy): domain Eukaryota; kingdom Metazoa; phylum Chordata; class Actinopteri; order Lophiiformes; family Lophiidae; genus Lophius; species Lophius americanus. The sequence goes on along the minus strand of JBBDHG010000008.1, from coordinate 5,467,818 downwards.
TGTCAAGTGCCTGTTCATGGAGGGATATGTACGGTTTCTGCACAGTAAAGAATAAAGAGTATGGTCTAGACCTGCTCTATTTGGAAAGTGTCTTGAGATAAGATTTGTTGTGAATTGGTGCTTTATAAATAAAATTGATTTGACTGATTTAATTTTAAGTCATTAAAATGTATTTAAAAAAACCCAAAACTTTATATTCTTAACATAAAAAAAATATTATTTTCTAAAACGGGTTTTCACAATCACTTTAAGAAAATCCTGCAATTAAAAGGTAACGGAAGCAAATTTCCAGTCCTATCTTACATTTATAGATTAACATGTTTGAAAAGGAACTCTGGAGTTGTGAATAACGTTCGGTTTAACTGGGGTATAAATGTGAGGTGGAATAGGCTTAATTTTCTTAGCCGTTCTTCACAATATGAAAGATCATAGAACAAGGAAATGATGTGTGAAGAAAATTTGTGGAGCACTACAGAAATCTGGCAATGAGTACAGGAAATCTCTCGACGGTTAAAAATCTTAGTTTCAACAGTTAGAAAAATAATAAAGCAGTTTAAAGGGACCCGAGACCTTAAAAATCAGTAACGACTTGAGAAGTGCAGCAGGTCAGCTGAATCTTGGGGTCACCTGCACCAAAGCAAGCTTTTCGATAGGGTAGCAAGATAAAAAGGCTTTACTGTCATCCACACACAAGCTTAATCACCAAACAGTTGTCCAAACATCACTGGGACTTCCAGTGAAACAAGGTTGTAGGTCAGATGAGATGATGAAGAGCCTTTCGGCAACAAACTTCAAAGACAGGTGTGTCGTAGCAAAAAAAAGTGCTCTCTTTCTTCCCAAAGCCCTGCACATCTTGTTCAAATACACGGTGTCACGTACTTCAAATATCAGCAGATATTGGAGGAAAACTTAAAAGCCTATATCATGAAACTTAAAGTTGGCCGTGGTTTGAGCCTCCAGCAGGACAAGAAGAAGAAGCACACCTTCAAATAAACCCCAATAATGTTTGAGACATCACAAAATAAATCCAAGTCACCTGACCTAAACCCAACAACCATTGAACTCAGAATCTGAGATGTTCCACGTGGAGGAATGGTCTCTTATTCGCAATCCTCATCAGACTACAGAAGGAGACTCAGGGCTGTTCCTGATGCAAAACGGGGCGGCACAAAATATTATATGCCGGTGCCAAAAACTGTGGCAAACATACATTATGTATAAATGTATATCATATATTTTTTTATGGTTAGAATGCAATGGGGTTTCGTTTGTTTTCGGTTCCTTGACTTAAAGGTTAGATTTTTGTGAATAGTTTTAATTAGAAATAATTTATACAGACAATAAAGACATTTTTTTATCTCATTTTACAAATTATTTTAAAAGGGCGACAATAATTCTGGAAGGCACAGTATATTACTGTAGTTTCCCCTATATTTTATAAATTGTACTGCTGGTGTACAGAAGCCAGCACTGAGCCATATTAGTCTTACCTCTAAAGCAATCTGAGCAGCCAGACTTAGGAGATTTGAAGCAGCATTCTTGGATATCAGTAGTTTGTCTTCTTTAGCCACGGGACTCTTGGACAAATGTCCTATTGCGTTCACTGCCTCCACAGCTGAAGCAAATTAAGAGCACAGTAAATATGATTCAAATTTAGCTGTACTTTCTACACTACTATGATGTACGCTTTCACTCAGAGCTAATGCTTTGCAAATACCTGTTTCCACGTTTTTCTCCAGGACTGCGATCTTGTAAATACTGAACTGGGTAAAAATGCTGTCAGGATCACATCTCTCTGCTTCTTTAATTGCTTCTTTGGCCTGATACACACATATTCTCAAATACATGCTCACATATACATATACCACTTACATGAACTCTAAAATGCGGCAGGAACACGTAGCCTTACAGTTGGTAACATAAACTTCCTGGTGAGTAGGATTGGGCATTTATGATTCCCTATAATAATTATTATTTTCTTTACCTTGTTACAATTAATGAAACTATCTTGGCAAACGAAAGAGTTCATGTATTTGTGAATGTTATCCTTTGTGATGTCTCACGCCAGCTTATTTCGCAGAGTTTAGTCATAATGTCTAAAGAGTGATGGGCCTAATCAAGAAAATATGTCATAAGGCATCTGTTGAGCAGGTTCCATTCATCATCCCCTTCAGTGCAAGGTAAGGCAAAAATAAAGTTCTGTTGTCCTATCTGACCAGATAAAAGAGGTAGCTGCATAGAAGCAAACAGATATCATATCAACTACTTTGTCACAATTTGTTTTGTACGTTAGGCAGTGCAGTTCAGGAAAAAGATTCTGTTAGAATTATGTCAGCAACAGAATCTCCTCTGGTTGTGCAATTTGTCAGTTCTGTGTTTGCACTCATCTTATCCATGCAAGTCTGCAAGATTACGTCAATGACAGGTTCTAAATGTAAATTTTCAGTTAGACTAATTGCCTAGCCCTACTGATGATTTCTGACACACCCAACCCCACTACAGCCAAGGTACAACACATTTATACACCAGCCTTGTTGCTGAAGATGTTTCACCTTTTCTAGTTGTTTAAGTTTCAGGAAACAGGAAGCTCTGTTCCTTTGGAGTTTGGCTGAGTTAGGCTCCATTTGACCTGCCTTAAAGAAACTCATGGAGTAGTTATACCACTGAAGAGCCTCCGAATAAGTGCCAGCCTGGGAAGAAAAATACAACATAACCCCATCAACTTCATTGTTGTAATCCTGACCCTTTAGGGGCAGTGGGCAGCCACAGGGCAGGGAGGGGGGGCTACCACTAGCTGCTACAACTAGATACTTATGTAGTACCTTGTTCAAAGACAATACAAAACTATAGTTTGGGTTTTTAGGACTCAAAGAAATCCCAGATTCATGCAGGAAAAATGTGCAACCAACCAGCCTTTTTACTATAAGACATCAGTGCTAATCACATGCTGAGAACTATACATGTATAGAAACTAAAAAATGTTTTTGCTGAAGAATCAATAAGAAGGTTGTTTTTGACATACCTCGAAGTGTTTGGATGCTTTGTCCCACAGAATGACATGCAGACATGTGAGGGCCTGTGGACAAAGCTGTTTTCCTGTATAATGACCTGTTCAATAAAAAACATTATAATACTAAAAAGGTTGTTAAAATACGAAGGCACGTCTACAGTACATTATCAACATTATTACAAAATACATCATGTCACTATATTTAAAATTAGACTTATTCTATAATATATATTCAATGGCATGTCTATTTAAAGTACCAGTAATGATTTCCTCTATCTTCTGTTTGCCCAGGAGCTCCTTGCCTCTCTGCAGCAGGAGCTCAACATGCAAGACAAGAGCTGTTCCCAGGTCAGGGGACGACTCAAACTGCTGACACACATGTTTCATGTACTCAAATGCCAGCACTTCCCTAGAAAATCAAAACAGAGAGTTGAACAGTATGTGTCAGGACAACCAAGAAAATGTGTTTATGTCAAGATGCCGAGGCTTTTACCTGTCCTCAGACATGAGTAGTTTCACTGTGCTCAGACAGACTTCAAGTGAAACTTTAGCCTCCAGCATCTCATCGAGTCCTGAAAACATATTCTATCATTTACATAAATAATTGCTTATGGCACTTTTCTTATAAACTCTCTTAGGAGGATCATAGTAAAACAAAATTAGCAGCTCTACTGGAATAACTGACCTAACTTGTAAAAACTTTTAATGTTATTACTGGGAAACTGTTGTTCACTGTAGACATTTCAAGAGCAATTAAATTAATCAGCAGTACATTTTACAACATTATACTCTTTATGTATTCATCCCTCCTCACAGACAATGAAGAACCCTCTGCAGCTCATATAACAATAAGTTTTGTACAAAAATATGAACGGGTAATATCTAACCTGCTCTGATATGACAGTCTGAGGCCCCACATCTCAACAGTATTCGGATCTTTAAGTACAGCCCAGAGGTGCTCCCACATTCCTGCCAAATGCACAGTGCCATTATGTGCAGAACATCTAAGTGCAAATGCATTTGTAAATCAGATCCAAATCATTTCCCATATCCAACCTGGTTGGCTAAGCTGACAGCATCAAGGGCCTTCTCCTGAAACTTCTTACAGTCCCATTCAAAATAAACAGTGGCAAGGAGCCTCAAACCCTTGGCCTATTTTGAAAATGAAAAAAGAATAAAGAATATATACAGAGTTTTATTTATACCCTTTGCTTGTGGAAGTCATTACATTGAACCTTACCTGAACTTCAGACCCAGGTCCATATTTATCGTTCTTTTTCCCAATGTCATAGCTTTGGCTAAGAAACAGGAGGAAATTATTTTTATACTACATTTTTTCCGAGGCATTTCTCTGTAGAAATTAAACTTTATATTTACCTCAACCAAAACGCACTGTCCTCAAACTTTTTCATAGTGTAAGAGTCTACTCCAAAGTTGTAGCACATAAGGGAGAGGTACGCTGTCTGCATTTATTGATAAAGATATATTCACAGGCGACATTCCAACACTTTCAATATGTACATTAATGTCAAAAAAGGTTAAGAGCTGTTTTTACATCTTTAGGTAGCCGGAGCAGCATGTCTTTGCAGCGTTGCACATGGGCCACAGCCTCACCATTATTCCCTTGAGTTAAGGCCTACAACACATAGGCTTCAAATCAGATACCACCAAAAAATATAACAGTTTCTATTAGCAGAGCAATATTTACCCCGCTCATTGTTTCTGAGTTCACATTTTAACCGTCTCACAATGTAAGTTTGTCAGACTAGCACTTTCTCAGTTGCCAAAAATCACACGAACAAATATTCACATTGAAGGTGTTGAACATCACATACACCACAGCTCACCGATTCTGCCTGGAATGAGAGAATTCGAAATAGATCCTTTTCTACATCCTCCTTGGATGAAGTGATGTCACCTGCTCTGTCACCCCTTGAACTTAGTAGGCTATAGAGAATCTCCAGGCTCTATATATGTTGAATAAAAACTCAATAAAGAACAATTCGTAGAAAAAACTGTAATTCTCTTTGACCTCCCAGTATATGTGGTACATTTTTTCTTGACCTTAACACCAAGTCTTAAGAAGTTGTCTGCCATCTGGGGATTTTTGCAGTCGAGCCATGTTCTTCCTGTTTTGCTGGCCATCTGTAAAGATTAGATATTGAGAAATAAACTAGTCATCCTAAAATGTTGAAAACATAAATGGGGTACACAATATATCTTACGAGGATTTGCTTGCGTATTACGCCCTCTGTTGGATCCGCAGACTCACTGCAGTACAGCAGACGGCATGCCACATGACGTACTGTGATGCAAGCATGGTGAGAATATTCCAATGAGACATGACAGTCTGTGACTACCACTCCTTGTAAGCCATACATTTAGCATCAATTCAGATGGACTGTCTGAGCATTCTTTTAAGTATTATAATCTTCAGTAATATCATCACATAAATGAATATTTCAACTAAGAGTTTACCTTTAACTTTCTGATTTTTACTTATAGTTGATCCCAAATTCTTAGTGACTGCCCAGTTCCACAGTTGGACAGCACACTCCTCAAGCTGCAATCAGTGAGAAAAAGAAATATGGAGGCATCTTACAAATTCTGCGAACTTACTGGCCACATAAAGGTGACATGCGTTCTAAAAAAAGTTGAAAAAAAAATTCTGCGTTATTACTAGTTAAATAAATACAATGCAATTGTCAAAACAATTATGGTTTAGGGAAAGAAAGACTGCTTAGAAACAATAAATATTTGAAATCACATGATGTCCTGTGGTAAATGCATAAAGATGAATATATGATATGGTATTATAATCATGACTGTTTGTTGATTTACAAAAGTTGGTTGTTTGATGTTGCTTTCTTATTTACAATCACAACTGGAGTTGCACTCAAAGTCTACCTGTTGATCTGGTATTTTGGCGAAATGATCCAGACCAGAGATTTCAGAGAAGAGTTTGTCTATAATCTCATCATAATCTGCTGGCTGTTTTTGCAGCAGGTTCTCTGTGAGACCTATGTGTGGATACAAATAAAAAGAAAACAAGTTGATGGGACACAAAAAAGGCTACAGGAGATAGGAGGGAGCTTCTTTTAAATACACATTAAAAATACATATTGAAATTGAAATGTTTGCAATTGATTATTCAATTATACTTATATATACATATTCAGATATAAGTATACACCAATCAGTCATTGCATTAAAAACCACCGGCCTCATATAGTTTAGGTCTCTTCTTTTTGAATCCGAAACAGCTCTGAGATGCACTGCGTATTATATCCCCGAGAAATTTCAACTGCTTATACAATTTAGGGGATTGGGGACTTTTCGGGGATATGCCTTTGCTGCTACAGCATAAGCCCAGTTTTGACACCCTTCAATCAAACCAACATGAACTTTTTCAGCAATTTGTGCTACATTAGCACTTCTGTAAGATTAGGCAGCAAAGATAAGACTTCATCCCTCCTTAGACTACTTTGGTAGATACTAACTACTTTAGAAAGCTTACACCTAACAAGACCAGCAGATCTGGAGATGCACTGACCCAGTTGTTTAGCTGTCACAATTTGACCCTTGTTAAATTTGCTCCGATCCTTAAGCTTGTCAATTTAACCTTGTGTCCAACACATCAACTTTGAGGACAAAATTTTAATTTGCTGCCTAGTACATCCTACCCACTGATAGGTGCCATTGTTATGAGATAATCAATGTTATTCTGACTTCCCCTGTCAGGTGTAATAAATGTATGGCTATTCGGTCAAAGTCAGTTCTGACTTCACCTCTAAGTGGTTATAAAGTTATGGCTATTCGGTCAAAGTCTGTGATCACAAATGCTAAATATAACCTAATCTAAAAATATTGGTCATGAGTACAGAGGTAAAGAATATGAATCAGAGGAGATAGCTTATGATGCATAAACTGGCTAACCTAGCTAGTTCGCCTTAACCAATGGCTGAAGATAAGAAAGATATCTAACTTTACCAAAACTGAAATTTGGAGCCAAATTAGTCTTAGTATAAAACAAGTAGTTTTGTCAACGGACGAGGAAAGTTACTCACATTTCATAGTTGAAACAAAGTCCTCCATGTTGAATTTGTCTCTGTAAAGAATAAAAAAGAACCCTAAAGCTTGCTCCTTGGCACTGTTTTGATTGACAGCTGCAAAAGCCCGCGAAAATGCGCGGTAGGGGCGGGGCTTCCGTGTAGCAAAAAAAAAAAGATTAGCAGCACTGAGTGTCAAACACATGGAAGCTATTTATACCATAACAGAAAAACAAAAACAGGTAGGTCCATGTTAAAAAGTACATCACTTTATCATGGTATTTTACATGTTAAAACTTATGTTAGAAATTAGAAGCTATCACATTGTAAACTAATTTGATACGCTTGTCTATGGTTGGCAGTAAAGGAGTAGATAAATAAGGGAATGTGATTGATTTACAGGATTTGATTAAGGTCTTGCTTCGGTTGAGACATGATAAAATTCTGCAGTTTTGTGAACAGTGGCTAATATTCAGTTCAGTAGTCCAATCAGTTCACTGGAGTATATAAATAGCCAACGCAATCCTTTTTAGGACCCATGCAGAATTTGATTTTTGCCTCCAGGATGCCTCCCTTATGCAGGTTTGTCAGAAACAAACAACTGGGCAGAGACATTCAGACAAACTCAGAACTCACTGGAGGGATTTGATATGTCATCAGGCCCGAGAACATCTCAGGATCCCCCAGGATGAACCGGAGAGTGGTGCTGGGGACAGGGAAGTGTGGAATGCCCTTCTTAGTTTGCTGCCACTGTAACCCAACCCCCAACCCCGGTTAAGAGGAGAAAATTAATCTTAAACTTCACACACTGCTCTCTCATAATTCTATTTTTTCCATCACTGGTGTTTATTTTCAACACCAGTGATGGAAAAAAAATCAAACACCGGTGTAACAATTGTTTCAAGAGTTGGTTTTGACACAGTGTGTAAATTATGTATCGTCTATTCAGGTTTTAGTCTTTGTGGCAATGTCTCCCCTAATGCCTTCTCATTGTTGCTGTAAATTATATTTGCACTAATTTATTGCCCAAAGATGAAAAAGAATAACACATAAAACTAAAACATGGCACATTGATTAAAACATTTAAATGTTTGAAATGCACATACTTGTCATTCTGACCTTTACACTTTTTATGGCCAAAAGGTATGGTGCCCTTCTCACTTTTTAAAAAAAACGTATTTTATGCATAGCCAAGTAAACAAAAACTGATGACAAAAGTTTTCATTTCTTAAACAACACTTTTGACATAATGATATAAATATCACTGCTTGTCATATTTACAACAGATATACTACATATACTCCACTATTTTGTTGTGCAGCTACTAAAGCTGCATTTATATAACGAAATAAAGTAATGTAACATGAGAGAGCTCTGTTGTTCAAGGCTCTAAGCAATTTAACAAAAAGCAGCTGTGTCTTCAGATTTTGTGCATTTCAATTCCAAATGCATATTTATTGTTTTATTTGGTTATATATTATTTAATAGATTAGGTATTATATATCTCATCTGGCTTGAGAACGCCTCAGGCCTGATGAGATATTAAAGGCTTATATGTATTCTTATAAACCCTTTGAATAGTATATCATTTGGAATGAATAAAGATGAATGGATCCGGAATTCTAATTCGTAGCCTCCTCCCTGGAATGGGAACATAGAGCACAAAATATTTTAAAAGATAAAGATTTTATAGCGAAATATCTTACATTGTTTGGCAGAGACATTAAATCTTGTACCGTGGCGTAACTGTGTGTTTATACATTTAATGCAGGTTTGGTTTCTTTTGTTTTCTAGTGCAGATTTCTGCCCATGACTTGAAAAACAACTATTTGTAACTTTGATATTTTGCAAGAAATGCATTCAATGACATTGTGGACTAAAAATGTTATTCTGACTGCCAACATTTACTCCATAAAATGATGTTCTTTTCTGAGTAAGATCATTTGATCAGTAGGACCAACGTAGCCCCTCCACCCCCCTCTGCTGAAAGAAAGACTTTACTTCCATCGGTTCATTTACCCAGTAAGAAATTCCAGTTGCCGCAAAAGGAAGAGCACAAGATGTTTGTTTGGAGCCAGTTAATCCCCAATAATGTGTTTTGAACACTAGTTTCTAAAATAAACGCTCCGAATCCACCCATCTCAGCCAGAGACTTCCAGCAATTGTTCACCAGGAGACTTATCTGCTGCCTTCTTGGCCCAGTGGGAATGTTTCCACTACTGAAGACTTAAATGTGAAGACGCATAGGAGGACAAGTCAGGCTCTCACTGCTATGCAGTAGATTGAATGAGATATATTCTATTTCTCTTCTTAATGTATAAGCTTGTAGTATTTCAAGCTCGCTAATGTGTCTCCATTCAGACTTGATGACCCATGGCTTAAGGTCATTTCATTGAGATGTGGAGTTGGTGCTCAAAATCTGCAAAATGAGAGTGGTACATTTATTTTAGCTTCACCACCATCTTATACCACCTTTATTCCCAAAAAGTTTTGTTTTGTGTTACTCGAGGACCAAATGGCCTAAAAACCATACTTCATGATTTCCATTGAAATGAAATAGTATATGGGATATTATGAAATGAAGTGTTCCTGAGATTGTTCTGCTAGCTCTTTATACAATCACGCTTTCACAAACTGGGGCATTTCACCCCATTCTTTTTAAGAATGAACCTTTAACAGATGATCCTCCCATAAACAATCATGACTGATTTAATGACACTATTAACCAATGGGATTCTCCTGACAAGTATGTTTTTAAACAGAGTAGCGTTTTCAGTCTTTTTGGTGGCCACTGTTCCAACTAGAATGAGACAAACAGCTGTCATAAACCTTTTGAGAAAAAAAGGTATAAAATGATTTCTTTGCATATTTAATTCTTTGTGGCATTTATTAATATAATATCTTAGATATCCTAAATGAATCATAAAATGACAAATTGTTTGGTCAAGCATGTTTTAAACAGAAAAAAACCCAGAGAAAATTGTTTAATGATAAAATTTTGTATTTCAGGGAAAATAGTGAATTCTAATTAAATTAGCTGAACCTTTCGGTAAAATATTTTTTAAAAACTATGTGACTTTAGTAGGACTTGATTTGGTTGTATTAAGTTAAATGATTATGTTCAATAAGTCCTAAAATGCTTAAATATGCATGAGGTGTCCCCCAGGGCTCAATCCATAGCCCCTTACTCATTAGCATATACATGCTGCCACTGGGTCATATTATAAACAGGTTAAGTGAAATGGCATCCATTCTTTAATTGGACATAGAGACTCATAATGTGCTGAACCAGACTATTAAGTAGGATGTTAAAGGGTTAACCCTTTAACATCTAGAACAATCATATATTCAAATAACTCACAGAAGTTGAAGGGATGGTCAATCATCACATTATAATTTCTTTATATTTTAGATGGCATCCCAGCTTTTTGGAATCTGAGTTGCATTAAGTATTCACAGTCGCAGTTAAGTCTGGAAAGAAAGGACACCCCACATCATTTTTTAAAATACGCCTCATTTGGAATAAACCATGCTGAAGACAGGAAATCGTTTACATATGCTCTATTTAACAACCCAAATGTGCGTTGTTGTGTGTTTTCCTTTTGGTGATTTCATTCAAATAAAAAAACAAAAAACACTGGCGCATATGGTGTGTAGAAATATTTTCAATCTTGAGCTGTGACTGCGGCCTCGGAATAAAGGAAAACATTATAAGGTGCATGACTACTATGATGTGCTATTTCACTGTTCTCCTGCCACAGGGATGTGAGAATCATGATGCTTTCACCACTTACACTGTATGCTGTGACTGACCGAGGACATACCACCACTGAAGGTGGAGTCTCAAAGAAGGTGGCTGAACAGTCCTGTCGTGAGCGGAAAGATGAGCGCCGGATGTTCATGTTTACGATACCTGCTGACCTGCAGTAGCAGAGTAATTGTTGTATTGATAAAAGATAACAGTCTGGAGCACATCCACACTCCGCAGGGTTCTACTGGTCAAAAGATAATTATTTACAGTGGTATAAATAGCAATATATCCTGTTTAATCTGCCAAAAATAGATCCAGCAAATATTTCTTCAAAGAGACAGACTGGAGCTGAAATCACATTGATTCAATTATTTTAACCATTTCTTTCCCCCTCTTGGGACATGATTACTGTTGTCACCTTTAACCTCTGCTAGATAGGAGGTTGATTTTCATTGGTGGAAGTTTTACATGCAAAGGTCACTTTAATGATTTAACTTAACTTCAGATTTTCTGAGTAAGGTGTTATTGGTATCACCTTGGTCAGATCTATGCCCTCAGTGACAACATGTGACACATTTCATTCAGCATCATTTATTTTACAGACAAGTTTTACACAAGAGCGAATTTTATTTTTATGGTTTGTACCACATATTTTTGATGCTCAGTTTAAAAAGAAACAAAAACATATATCACATGTAAGAAATTGTGGTAGCCCACCCTTTCTGGCAGTTTCCCATCATGCCGGTTTGTAGGATTACCATAGATGTGCCTCATAATTCTTTCGCATAAGTGACCTCCTCCTCAGTCGCCTCACGAACAGAAGTGCCCCCCCCCTTAAAAAGTGACGTCGCGTCCTCCCTCTGGGTCTCCATAAAACGTGCGCAAGTGTTTGTCAGAGAAGGCTGAAGGGAGGAGGATTCGTCCAAGGCGCGCATGAATGGCAGCCGACTTATCTTGAATTTGTGGTTTGGATCAAATTGAAGAGACAGATACACCACTCACAAAACTTTTGTTTTTCAGAATCCGATAAACTGAATTAATCCCGAACCAACTTTTGTTGTCGGAGAGCACCTGCCTCGAGGATAAAGCGGTTCATCGTCTCCACACTGCGGGACCAGGCGTCGGACTCCCCAGGAGAGCTCCCCTGCGAAACGCGTCATGGGAATCCAGAAAATCACAGCCGCCTTTTCCACCTACACCTGAGGAGCATTCTGGATTTACAAGCCAAGTTCTAATAGATAAACACATATCAAGACTTGTGAACTCGCTTTTGGAAGATATTCGAATTATATTCTTGTATAGTGGACTTCACGTCTTTATTTCCAACACACGGCTCGCATCTCGGGGAAAGATGATTTCATCTGCCTTGGTCCTTGTCATCTTATGCTCTTCATCACTCAATAAAGGTAGGAAATCATCAATGATCGCACACATCAGGTATCTACGCGCAGTTGACTTTTATGGATATGTGTTAGTGTCGCAGACTTTTGTCTGGTAGTGGAAGGAAAACGCAGAGTCTCTTCACCATATTAATGTAAATATATAATAATCCCAGCATTTTGAATTTTAAGTCAATTGAGATGTAACCAGTAGTTGAAAATTATTCTGTAAATAATTATCTTTTTCACGTCACCCATGTGGAGTATTATTATTGTGCACGGGACATGACTTTTTCTTTTTCTTTTTCATTTTACATAAATGAAATGTCAATAGTTTTAAGGTACAAATTGGGCCAGTAATTCTGAGTGAAGCCGCTAGAGGTAGCCTTGTTCCGCTGTAATTGGGTAATTCAGTATTTGACAAGTGGAAAAATGTGTAGATTCTGACTGATAGTTGAATGATGGGGTGATCTATTGGAAATAAACCTCATTTTATGTTTGGTATTAGGATTTGGTTTGTCTTCTTCAATTGAAGAGGAAAATGCTGCAAATAACCCTTTTGCTATATATTATGAAAATAGTGTATTCCAGTAATAGAGTTAAACATGATGGGAAGAGAGTGGACGCTTCCTCTGACAGTAGAATCAGCGCTATTGTTTCTTTATCACGCCACAAAACAAGACAGAGCAGGATGGAGTGGGTGGATGTTCCTTCACCTTGTGCCAGGTCGGAAGTGCCACAGAGATACAGTGAGCCTTCTTCACCTCTTACAAAAGAACAGCCCAACCAAACAAAGGAAATACTGTTCGTGTCCATCACACAAACATACTCATACACCCTTTCAGCCTGTGGAGCTTTGTCTGCGATGTGTTTAAGGAGCAGATTTCCTTCACTGTCCGTGAATACAAAGCGTGGGAACGACACAAGGAGGAAGCTGGCGTAGGGTCAAGAGGCCGCCTTGAATTGTTCTTCCAAGTAAGGGTCAAGGAAGTGTGACACACTACCTGCGCCGAGATTTCTTCTCAGAGCTCCTTGTGGTCAAATAGAGTTATTTCTAACTGCACTCACAGGACAATGGCAGGGAGGAAAGGAGGACATTGTGGTTGCAGGGCTGGCAGAACCATTAGTTATCAGTGGTATGAAGGCTAGGAGTCACCTATGTCAGAACCATTCTTTACTGATGATGTAGAACTATGAGTTAGTGATGGTAGGTTCATCACTTATAAGTGGTACACCAATTAGTAACCAATACAATCCATTAGTTATCAGTGGTAAAACAATTAGTTACTGAAGTTATCAATGGTGTTTTAATTAGTTACTGATACTAGTCATGAGTTATCTATGGCAGACACATTAAGTAGCTGATGGTAGGTTCATTAGTTATCAATGGTGTAGCCATGAGTTTTCGTGTGTTAGAACCATTAGTTAGTAATGCTAGAACGATTAAGTGTCAACGATCGAGCAATTAGTTACTGATGGCAAATTTATCAATTACTGATAGATCAGCCACTAGTCAGTGATTGTAAAACCATTGATAATGATGGGAGGAACATTACTTACATATTGTAGACCTATTAGTATTTCATTAATGGTGAATAGAGTTATTTTTATTCACGGTAACAGATTTATCTTGGTGAAGACAGATTGGAGTTGTCTCATGCATCATGGCGATGGTGGTGCAGTGTCATGAAATTAAAACTTATAACACACATTTGGAGAGTCATAATATTCTTCTTTCTTCATATTTGTGCCATAAATAAAGATCCGTCACAGAGCTATACAGTTTTTAAAATATCTTGACCTTCCACTTAGGGGTTGAAGCATGCATCCAATGACCTCTTTTATAAATGATGAATATTTCACACCATATAAAGGTAAAAACTTGTGTTGCACCGATGGATTTGTTCTTATGAGACAATCTCAAGGATTCAGTTTCATATGTAGATTTATAATATTTTAACTGGCTGTGAAAGACAGCCAAAAAAGTCAAGTATGCAAAAACTAAAATATATTATGATAGAGGGTATGATTCAAGAAAGTACTTTCAAGTAAAAAATTAAGTCCAATTTGTTTTTGAGACAATTCTTTCTTTTCTTGCTGGGACACGTGAGATTGGGTGGAAAATAGGAGTGATGGAAGGCCAACTAAGATCAGTGGGAGCTCACGGGTAACTGGCAGTACATCTGGATACATGCAGGCAGTGCAGGAAAAACACATCTGTTGGACTCACTCACCTGAATTGGGAAACTTAGCGGTACATCTGAAATGTATTTACTTTACACAGGTATATTTGATTTAACAAATTGCTTTGTGTAGCTGTTCTTAGGTGATTATGAGGAGTGCCACATCTGGTTCTTACTAGTCATAGCCACCTTAATCCAGCAATATATTTTCTTGGATTCTGGCATGAGATTTCAATTTCAAGGGGCTTCTGTCTGCTTACTTGTCCTAATGACACGTTACGAGAAAAGAATCCTTTGAATTTAATCATTTAGACCTGCATGCAGGCAATTTCTGTTTTTTGGCTGTACTCAACTTAGTAGAACTTAGAATGACCACCCATCATGTCCAGATGTTCAATAGTTTTGCGTTTTTTGAATTTACTTTGGGGCATATCTGCATAGAAATCTTCAAAGGCTTATATATTCCTAATAAAAAGGCACTTTCCATAACTGTTATCTTAACCTTGCAGTTGACAAAGTGGAATGGTTTTGGAGAGGCTTTTTGGGAGAATGTACGTGAGGAGGCACAGGCCATGGAAAATAGTCAGAGATGTGGTAGCTTAGCCTTATTTTGGCAGCTGTCAAGATTTAAGATGTATATTTGTGTGATGCTTGTGAATTTGTCTTTTTTGCTTTTTCTTGACAGTCTCAACCTAAAGGCAATTTACTGTGAAATTTTGACTTGAAACAATGGCTCCTTGACAAAGTCCTCCTTTAATTCGCTGTAGATGTAGTTGCTATAAGTTCGAATAAAATGTGAGTTTCATTTTGGTTCCTCAACAGAATGCATAGTGGATATATTATCCACATTTGAAATAACTGAATAATCGAGAGATAACACATATAATAATAATAATAATACATTTAATTAGATACAAGTTAGATTATCAGATTGTGTGCCATAGCATGAGTGAATTGTTGCAACTGTATTTTCTTCTAAAACTTCCTTTAAAATGTGTTATCTACTTAAACCCAAGTTCTATAAAGGTTGTTGTAAAACGGTAAATCCATGCAGTTATTTACAGTGTACTCGAACAATGTGCCAATCAGGTAGCAGATGATATTACTGAAATCTTTCACACTCACTGGAAGAGCGTTCCCATCTGCTTCAAATTAGCCACCATTGTCCCACTACACCAAACATATGCAGAGTGTAGTCGAGATGAGTAGCACCCATTAGCTCTTACCTGAATGGAGTTCTTTGAGAAAACCAGTTCTCCAGCACACAGAAACGACCAGTCTGGAACCCTGACAGTTTGCTTTAGAGCCAATCTCATACCATGAAAACCAGAAGGGCACGCAGGGGCACACACCTATGCTAAGGCTGCAGAGGGATCTAAAGTGCTTATCTGCACATTCATTCTTTTTCTTTGTGACTTATAACCAAAGTAAAAACATTTCAAGTCCAAATATATAATAAGACAACAAATAGCAATAACTGCAACATCTAAATGTAATTTCTTATCTACCAAAGTAGATAAAAACATACTTTATATTTTTTTAGAAAGGTTCAGCTAATCTAATTACAATTCACTCTTTTCCCAAATCAAAGACAGCGCTAGGAAAGCTGTAAAGAGACCTTCGGATATTTCTTGCCTCTTTCTGGAGCTGCACCGTAATCTGGACTGACTTCCAAGTGGAGGTGTGATTTGTTATGCTGGTTGTACAACATCTTCTATGAATTACTGTGCAGTAAATGTTTATTTACTGAGATTCAGGCATTATGGGGACATGTGTTGGTAAATACTCTATTTCACAGAAAGGAGAAAAAAACAGAAAACAGCATCTGCACCTTGATCTGCATCTGCCTCAAATCTATTCACCTATATCAGAATGTTATTTATTGTTGATTTCCCCTCAGCATTAAGGACAACTGATTGGAAGGTTTAGCACTTTGAGCTTTAGTACCACAGTTTTCAACTGGACATTGGACTACCTCCCAAACAGATCACAAACAGATTGTAGTCACCCCACCTCCACCCGAATGTTGAACAGCCGAGACCCCAGGGCTGTCTGCTCATCCTCTTATTGTTCGCGCTGTAAACAGCTGACTGCAATCCCAAACATGGAGAGAGCTCTATTAGGAAGTATGTAGATTTTTACAAATGAGTGACCGTTCTTATGAGAGTTGAATTTTGAAGGATATAAACAATCTTTAATAGAGATGCAGAGAGAAAAACGTACGGTTTAAAAAACACATACCATAGTCTACATCAGCAGAGCTCAGGTGGAATCACATTAAACCAGTTATAGTCATCACACATATTCACCCTGGCAAAGACATCTGAGGAATGTCTCTTCTTAAAGAATCTCAAGACGGAGAAAACCCCATGCGGAGATCTTGTTAACTTTACAGAAAAGCAATAGGAAGCATCTTGGCAAGATCACAAACTGGCATGTTTTCGTTGAAGCCTAGGACAGGAATGCTCAGTAACAGTTAATTAAGACTGGAATCTAATGGCATCATGGTCCTTGCATGACCTTAACCTCATGTGATTTTGGGTCTGGTTAGTTAACACAGTGTGTTAAAGAAAAGAGATACTTTTCACATCATAGAGGTGACGTTGTAATGAAAATACATACCAGACATGTTGAAAATTTTTTAATATCATATATTTACATCTACGATGAGGGAATTGGGATAGAGTTCATGCATTGTAATGATTGATATTTAGTGAGTTGAGCTTCCAGCACTGATCCCATATGATTTAAACCCACCCGACCACTGCCTGTGTTCCCTGCTGCCACCTGGCAAATATACAGAAGTGCTCACTGCCATACCATTGGACTGGTCCCTCAAAGACTTCTGAGCTCATCATCAATGCTCCACCAGTTTATTTTTATGTTTTCATTATTTATTCATCCGATTGTGCAGCTTTGATGTTCCTGCCTATGGTGGCCCCCGGGGGCTACCCTGTGTATGTCAATCTGTTTCTTTGTACATTCTTACATAACAGATGAACAAAAGTTTATCCACAGCTTCTCAAATACAGCTGGACAGAATTCAGTGAAATTTCAAATTTGCAGAGGACCTGAAAGTTTGCTTCTCATAATAGGTTTCTTTAATTAGCTTGTATTTACATTTGTAACATTCTGAACCTTTTGAGGATTTTTTTTAATGTCTTATGATCATATTCACTGGTTATACAGGCTGGCTGTTGTCTTTCCAAGTCATAACTAATTCCTTGAGTAACGGGGGCATCTGTGTCGTCGGACACAGATTTTAGAAGCAGAGGCAACTAGAAACTCAATCTGTTATGCCATCTGAGTTTGATAATTACATATATATTAGTTTTGAATCTTATTACATTATCGTAGTAAAAAATTGAAATAGGAAAAAGCCCATTATTATTAGAAGTTAATATCGATAAATAATAATATTAAAACTCACAAGAACGCCTCACTTTTAGATTGATTCTTCTGTTCATCTCAATGTACTTGATATCATAACACAACAAAATCAAAATCAACATTAGATGTTGGTGACACAAGTGAATCATTAAACCAAACCAGTTGATTTAATATCTATTGACGCTATTTATTTTTCATCTCCAACAGTGAATCCCATTGAAAGATGTGTCTTCTCTCCCTTGCCTTGTTTTACTAGAGTTAGACATTCGAAAGGTGTTCAAATTGATTGTTTCCTCAGGGGAGTCTGAGAGAAAATCAGTATGATTTCTAAACCTAACCCTAACCCTGCATGCTGTTGCTCTACTTTTTGCAACTGCATCTGCATCTGTGACTTTGACAGATTTCTATTTAAATATTCTTTCTTTTTTCTTACTAAAAAAAAATCAAACAACACTAGCTGAACCACGAACATTTCAGAACAGAGCAAGGGGCTAAAATCTAACAAAGTTTGAGTTTTTATTCTCTATATCCTTTCTGCTAATGAACCTATCACAAATATTTTCCGAAACAATTTGTCCTTTCGCAAATACTAGTAATTAATACCAGAAGAGGAGAAGGGCACACTTTTGTGATCAGGATCAAAGTTCAACTTGGACCTATGTAAATAATCGGGTTGATGCTATCTGAGTGGCTCATGGCCCCATAATCAGCAGAATGATAAATAAGAAGTCACTCAGCCTCTTGCCTCTCTCTCCCTGACTGTTGTTCCATGCCTGTCCCCCCTTTATATGGCTCCTAATGAGAACCGGCTTCAAGGTTTCTTACCCGATGCAATAACCAATTTCTGTCATTTCTTCAGATGCTCTGCTGGAGGAATGCAGCACACAGCTGTTAGGGGGTTAGAAGGGTTAGGAGTGCTGGGATGCTTGCTGAGGTCAGTGTTGGGCAGGCACTAGGGCAGGTGGGGGTTTTTAGGGTGTGGGTGTAGAGAGACGACTGCAAGATGTGTACACTGCTTTTTCGCCCATCTGTGGTACACTGTGGACTAGAATGGGGGGAAGATGGGGATTTTTAAGAGATTTACTGCCTACCAGTGGAATCTGAGGTCCGACCAATGTTTTCAGTCGTTGTTATGTGTACAAGCAGGTCAGATTCCCGCTTTCATTCATGATTCTCTTTTTAGTCAGAACACAAGTCAAACAACTATGCACACATGGGATTAAAAAAATTGGTCTTGCAGAAAGTGCATGATTCATTTGAGGGGTCTCTGGTTTTATGTTCAGTTTGATTGATCATTTGCAAAGCCCTCATTTCAAGAAACTCAATCAGAAGATGTTCTGGGAATTGGAATTAATTTTTTAACATTCTTAGGGAACTCAGTGTGAGAGTTATGGAGAACTCAGCTAGAGGATTTCCAGCGTATTCACTTGTGAATTGTAAAGCAAAGGATTTTTTTAATGTCAGGAAAAATAAATTTTTATTAACATCCAGCTGAAAGCACATAGGATCACAGCATGTAAGGGAGCGAGCCACATCCCTTCCCCTCCGCATAACCTTGGACAATAAAACAATGATGTTCTAATATTTGGTGAGGAAGTCGATGTTGAGTGCCACTGCCAACACTGGCACCCTCACATCATTCTTACACACTCACACATGCATAGCAGCTGTTCTGAATAATGCACAAACTCTTATAAAACGTGTGCCTGGGGATTCCTGCTTATGTGTTTGCATTTATTGTGTGTTTGTGTGTGTCTACAGTTCTTCTGTATGTGTGCACATGTGTGTGTGTGCTGTGTATGTATAACTCGATTGCCCTTGTGATTTCTTTCTATAAATAAAGGAGCATGTGCACTTACATGTGGATTGTCGACTTATGAACCTTGTTTGCTGATCACAATGAAAAGCTGCTGATGGAGTACCTTGAAATCACATGGGACTGTGACTTCCGTTGTACGGCTCGGAGTATAATCTGTATCTCAGTACAAATTATAACATGTTTTGTTATAATGATTTAATTTTCAAATTGTGTAATTAGTAAATGAACTGAAATTGTTTAAATTTTTATTTTTGAATCAGGGATTGCTACTTGCTGCTACCTCCTTTATTTCAGTTCTGGACAATGGAGGTTTATCACACATTTTAGAATCCTTACCCACCATTTCTTGCTGTATTTGAGTTGGAGGGTCTGCATTCTCACCCATAGACTTCACCACTTGCTTCTGGGTTTTTCCATCTCATATCCTGATGTCTATCATTGGGAATCCATTGTCCTAACCCCCGTGACATATTCCTATTCTGTCCCTAAAGTCAATACTCAACTCGGAAAAAGGTAACCCATGTATGTATGCAGCCCCCTCTGCCAAGAATCAGTTTTAGAGCTGGCCTCTCTGCATGCATATGGATCCATCGTAAAAGACTTGGATGCAGGCAGGTGTGATTAATCCACACATTCCCACTTGACCCGTGAAGATAATGATGATTTGTGACAAAACTGGGATTATTAATTCTAGTCTCTACCATATTTGATAATTGATTTCCAGTTTGTGAATTGGTCATTCGTATGCTCCGTATGCATGTTTGCCTGTCATGACCAGGACGCAAATCAATGTAAAAATAAAATGGGTATTTCTTTAAATGATCACTTGTCAGTGGGACCACTCAACAGATTGAGGTTTACGTCAACCATGAATGAAATATCTTAATCCCTGTAACTACAAGAGACAAAGTGAACACTAAGTAGCAAGAAGCAAATTAAAAAAACATGAGTCTCATCTCAGTAATTCTTAATGGTTTGATTTTTTTAGCAAAGTAGAATATTTTCTCCCCATATCAGCTTCTTCCTCGATCTCTTCCAGGTTCAGTCTTTTTTTCTTCCTATTCCAAACCGCCATTCATTCAACAACCTGTCCTCCCAGAGCTGGAAACACTCCCCAGTGCTCTAAAAGAATCAGATGGCGAGAAACCGGAGCATTTTAGAAGATAGCAAAGGGGGGCATATGGGGTTACCCTTCTTTGCCCGTATGTAACAGAGTATAGACTATCCACAACTCCTGATAAAAAAACCTCTAGACAAAGTTCAGTCAATCTTTTATTGTGGACTCAAAAGATGTGAATCTCATCTTAATGTGGAGTATTCTTTTTTGTTTTTGGAAAGTTTAGCGATGTAATTTTGTTCTACATTGACCTGTGACAGATTTTATAGTCTATCAACATTAGCACAAACTGAGTTTTTGCAGTAGAAGGTTATTTTTTTTGTTATTTTGGGGATATTGCTAATGAATGTGGTGAAACTAAAAAGGTTTATTATTGTTTCTCTCTTTTTCTCAGTGTTCAATGTGTGTGTCTGTGTTCAACAGGTCATTTGGTGAGAGGACATTCACCTCAGATTCTGCCACCTGCCAATCCCCTCATTCTTCATAAAAATGATTCATTAAGCCTCACATGCAGGTATGCAACACATCTGTTTGTGTCATTGCCAATACTAATACAGTCAGTGTTCAATGTGGCGTTTAGCCAAAGTGAAATGTTACTAACTAAATTTATCCATTTAATGCACTGTAGTTGTAAATGATGTCATTTTCTGCGGCATTTGAACTCAACTCAATACATTCCGAGGAGCGTCAACTACTATTATTTTCATAATGTACTTGCAAAATATCGCATTTATCAGTGATTACATTACCCAACTTCTAATTGAGATATTAAAAGGGGATCCACATCAACCAACAAAAACTCTACTATAAGAAATGTGATCGTATGAAACCCTCAATGGCTTTCTGATAAGTGTATCTGGATCAAAATACTTTTATTTCCAAGTCTATATACTTTCACCTCCACCGCATGCATGCAGTGATTAATATTTAATTTATATTAGTATGGCAAATGTCAATATCTTATCACTCAGGAACTTATGAAAACTATTGAAAGTTGTGAAAATGAAAAGAAAATAAGCTGAAATGTTTCTGTCCTGTAATTTGTCTGTTATCAAAGACCAACCAGGAGGAGAGGAGTCTGTTCGGAAACTGCAACTGAAGCCATACAGTACAGATTCCGCTTTCAATTCATGACAGAAAGGCTAGCGGGGAAATGTATGTTACAGAACTGGGTCCTAGTGCACTTGCTGGCTAACAATAACCAGAACAAGAACCAGAAGTGTGGGTCCACATTTATCAGATTGTAATTTCCTTTAGCGTGGCGTATCCAAACATGCATTCCCATTTGTTAAGAATTTAGAGAATCCTGCATCATTTTGTTGGCCCGTAAGGAATGCTTAGGAACTCATTGCTATCTAATGTAATGTTTCCCTACAAGGTCTTGTGCTAAGACAGTTCCCCCAAACCATACTCACTGCTTTTCTGTCAGTGAGTAAAGAGCTGGAGGTTGCTTGACCCAAAGTTCCGTCGGCAAATTTAGTGGTATGCAAGACATGTTTGATGTTCCTCGGGGATATCTTTAATGAGAGTTATAAAGTGGATGCTATGTGGAAAGAATGTGTTAGTGGAGCACATCTTCGAACAGAAACATGTTCCCATGTGAAAGTTCATGACTCCGATTTACTCAAAATAAACTTAAAATGATCAAATCGAAACATCTCAAAGGCAGGAGCATCCGCTTGTCAACCTAAAATTAAAAGATTAGGAGTTCATTGCCAACTGTGTCACATTTCCTCATAGTGCCTTTCAGTGTTCTGGATCTAATGCTTTGGTTCCAGAGAACTGATGAGAAGAGTTGTGAGTAATCACTGATGTATTCTGTCACTCTCTCTCTTGTTAGAGGTCATGACCTGTTGCAATGGACACTTGGTAATCCCTTGCGATTGATCTCATCTGAGGGGGTAAAGGTGGAGCAGTGTGAATCCAGACGCCACCCACACTGCAGCAAACTGACAGTCAGACAATTGAGTGCCAATGACACGGGACTGTACAGCTGCAAATATTCCAAATTTGGTTCATACCACAACACTTCAACCTATGTCTATGTCCAAGGTGAGTCCTGCAAAGTGATCAAGTTCAGATCACTTTATCACACACAGTCTATATTACAGTGTGAATAGTCTGTGTTAGATGATACCTTTAGATGACATATTTTCTTCTGTGAGAGAAATTGACTGTATGTTTAGACATATAATGTGTAATTCAAGTTCTGGGGTCTGGTATTTATGTGATTTTACAGTGAACCTATTATAAAAGAGTTAAATAGTCGGTGAATGATCTGAAAAACAGTTTGGGTATAAAGTGGGTTTCAGAGACAGTTGGTAATAGAGAATAATATTTTCAAAACATGTTTTGTAATTGTTGTTACAAAACATCTCTCTCTCTCTCTCTGAGGGAGAAAGGAAGGGCTTTCTTTACTACTCCTGTATAGTTTCTTCTGGGCTGGAAGTGTGAGCCTGATTGCTGCTTGACTGAAATTTCCTGCTTGAGCTACTGTTTCCTCTAAACCAAAAGTAAACTTTAAATGTCACGCCTCAACCCATTTCACCTAGAGTCCTCCTTGCTATAATTATATTTAAGCATATGTCTGAAGTAACGGACAAAATCTAAAGACTTTGTTACTGTTCTTTTTTTGAATATATATTTTCCTTACAATTTTGACTTTCTACTCCTTACATTTTCTAAGCAGGTTTAGTTACTTTGGTAGATTGTGTTTGCTTTGCATCATGGTGGGCATCCCAGAAGTAAAGACTGATTTCATGCTAAGTGAAGTGATCCCTTGGTGTGTCCTTTGGCACTTGTCACATACAACAGATGAAAAGTATAACAGAAAATTCCTGAGAAGATAAAACAAACAAGAAACACAAGCTAGAAACTCAACAATGAATACATCTGTAAAAAAGTTTGTTATCACTTAATTTAACATACTTTTAATTTCCTCCTCTCTTTTTTCATCCACCCTCTCCTGTGAAATCTTCAGCGGTTCTGTCAAATAAGACACAGAAAAAAAAACGATCTGGGATTTTGCCTCGGTTTTGAATGCCAACACGTCACCCTGATTCTAAATGTCCGTTGGGCTCTGTGCAGCAGCTGTAAATAGAATACAAATCACAAACATTAATTTTATCCCACAGATCCCATGCAACCATTTTTGGAGACTCATTCGACGTACGTTGTCTTGGGCATCTACAGACACGAGACCAGCCTCGTGATCCCCTGTCGGACATCCTCTCCTCATACTTCTGTAACACTGAAAGGGGTATGTATTTCAAAGTATTTCTCTCTTTCTGATAATGCCTTCCCCACCTAGGTTAAGTTGTTGTACTATGCTGCAGGCTATATAGTAATCCACTGTGTGTCTCCCATAAGCCCGGTTGGACATGGACTTAGATGTAAATTAAGTTGCAACATCCGGATTGCTATTAATAAGCCAGCTGAGTATCCTTAAAATGTCGTCTCAGAAAAAAACCCAAAAACCTTGTCAAGAGTTTCCACTCTGTGGCGTCTCGCTGTTTTTCACACGCTCCGCTTGTTTACTCACTCACAGAAATAGACAAGGGACTGTGGCGCGTTTGAAGGAAGCAGAGGAGCGGTGAAGCGATTGATTCTGTCTACTTCCTGTAAGAGCAGGAAGGTGCTCCAAGAGTTTTTTTTCTCAGAATAGATGCTCAGACTAAATTTAGTCTCACTTGTCTTACAAACACCCGGAAATACAGCAAACAAACCATCTCAGGGAACAACATGTAATTTATGATGAGGATTGTTACATTTGATACCAGAACACAGGAAAACAAAATGTCACGAGATGCTATGATCTGAAGCGTTGATGTTTGACCTTGGGTCCTACACCGAACAACCACAACATTATTACCAGCTCATCATTCTATGTCAACCGTTTCTAATGAATACTATTCTAATGTTGATGTGTTCTGCTAAACTGAGATAAAGGACACATAGAAACATCACAGTATTAAAGTGACATAATTGATAGAGATGTATTATACCCAATCAGCCACAATAATAGAACCAGTAATGGCTTTTAATTAAGTCGGAGTACTGACTATTGTAGACAAACACTTCCTTTTCAGATGGCACTGATAGTGGTTGTGTGTGTGACCTTCCTGCTATTGGTAAATCCAAGACACTCCTCTTTCCTGCTCCCCTTCCTTCCTTCCCCTTCTCTTAGCTCCTCCGACTTCTGTCATAAGAACAAATATTACTCGGCACGAACATCCGTTTCCGAGTCCCAATGTTTCCATTGTTTTGTGTTCCATTGCATAAATGATTGTAAAGGTTACCCTCCACAAAACAATACAACTAATTAGAATTTCACTGTAGTAAATTTCAGTCTCAAGATGAGTGCAGCAAGTAAACTGCCTCATTACTGATAATTCCTGTTAGGAACATCACCAAATATCTAAAGGCATTTGAAAAATATCTATGTTCCTCTCTATTTCATTGCAGAATCCATCTTTATCTGACAAGATCCTTAAGGAAAAGGTTTGGGATCCCAAAGTTGGATTCAAGATTCCCTATGGCCCCTTTACCTCGTATTATATGCTCACTTGTCATACTGTCGTCAACGGTGTTGATTTCACGTCAATGTACATCCCCAAGAGAAAGTGTGAGTCTTTTGTCTTTCTATAATATAATATAATATAATATAATATAATATAATATAATATAATATAATATAATATAATATAATATAATATAATATGATATGATATGATAAATATTTGGATTTCAGGAAAATCTGAGTCTCATTATATGTCATACATAAGATGCAAATCTCCATTCTACAGCTAATGTTCTCGGTAAGGTGAAAATAGCCCCAGCACGTGTTACAGTGTTGGTTGGAGAAACCCTCATCCTAAACTGCACAGGAGAGACATCCTATAATGGCGTTATAAACTTCACGTGGGACTTTCTGAAAAAGGGAGTAAGTCAAGGATGTGGATGTTGAACTATTTTAGGGAAAAGGGATAGCCATCAACCTTACATTGGAGCTTTTTGGACTTTTTTTTCTGCAGGAAAATCGACATTATGCAACCAAGACAAAAGACAATCCTGCTGAGGTTTTAGTGATGAGCAGTGCCTTAGTCCTGCCAAACATCACCATGGAAGATAAGGGGATATACCGCTGCATAGCTGAGCTAAACCCCACTAAACACAAAAATGCTTCAGCAAGAGTTAGCGTTTCTGGTGAGTATGCTTCATATGAGCTCTGAAATTAATAACATGTTATAAAAACCAGAAACCCCACACCTCCACCAAGGCCAAATAATCAAATCAAAATTAAAGTGGCTGCCCTTGGTTCTTTCCTTGTTAATGAAAGTGAAAAAAGATCCAGATCTCCTACAAAGTTTAATGGTGGCATCTTTTTGACCATGCCAGCTTTTGCACCGATCTAACCATGGTAATCCCTCAAGTAGTTTAAGCTCAATTGATAGATTAGTCAAGGAAGCATTGAAAAGATTCCTGAATTCATAATGTTTTTGTATCCGTTCCGAAGTTGAATGGGATCCTCTTTGCTATATACAGAAATGTTCAACCAAGTTTCACCAAAATTCATCAGTTTTACTATATAAAAAGGCAATTTTAAAGAAAGTAAAATAGAATCCGGGATCTGCCTCTTCATTGGATCGACTCCAAAATCTTCTTCCCCACCACATGACAGACCTTCCACTAAGTTCTTTGAAAATCCATCAAGCAGTTTTTTTGTAATATTGCTAACAGATAGACAGACAGATATATAAACCAATTTAAAAAATATTAAATCTTTTGCATAGGTTATTGTCAGCAAAGAAAGTATTTAACATGTAAATGATTGTGTGACCGTGGTTTTAATATAACAATATGATATAATAATATGATTTTCTTCCAGAGCATCCATTCCTTAATGTCACCTATAAGCCCGAGCAGCCTAGTACAGTAACTGTATTAGAAGGTAGACAGAAGTTTGTGTTTGAGCCCAGGGTCAATGCTGTGCCATCACCAGACATGTTAGCATGGTAAGTCCTGGTTTATATTATCAGCACTCACATACAATTCTGAAGAAAAATGCTTTCCAAGTGAACTTTTCTCTCAACTCCTTTGTTTGTCCATGGTTTTTAAAATCTGATCATGCTTCTTTTAGGTACAGGAATGGGGTTCTTATCAAGAATAATTCCACCTGTTACAGGATGACTGGTTTCCACTTGGTCATCCATGATGTGCAGGAGAAGGATGCTGGGATTTTCACCATAAGCCTTGGCAACCGAGCGAAGGGCTTGTACAGGAAACTGACCTACACTCTGGTAGTCAACGGTAAGCTGTTGCCATAAACCTGATAATGACTGCTGATCCTGAGGAAATGATCAGTGCCTCTGCAGTGGAAGACTCCCTCTGCTCTGTCAGTACAGTCAACAGGACGGCAGGTAGCAGCTCTAGTATGAGAGGAATTTTGGAGCTTGTTGATTCCAGAGCTGAATTGACGTAGCATGGGCAGCTGTTGTTGATTATTGGGGCTCTTGTCAAGGGATTTGACTCAGTGTGGAAATGGCGTGGGCTCAGCTCTGCACCGAAACTACACTGCTCCAGACCCCCCATGGTCTCCAGCATTTATTTGCATCCTCTCCATGTGTATATACAGTGCAGCTCATATAAACAACCTGTTCTCTTTAATATGTGCACAGCTTGAGGAAAAAGGCTTAGGATGTAGTCATTGACTGTGAAAACAATAGATAATAAACGTTTGACACTAGAGGTTAGAAAGTTGAGGACTTTAGGTGCAAATTGAAATAATTAAGGAATATGTAAGTGAGTGAATGATTGAAGTCTGCTCACTCGAGAGGAAGAAAAAATGCAGGTCAGCTACTTCCAGCTTACCATGGTGGGGGCTGAGCTATTTTCATTGCATTCTTTAAACGTTATCTAAGGATCCCAACAGCCTGCCAAAATGTGGAAAAATCAGCCCCCTTCTGGCTTGTATAAGCTTTATTTATGGCCCTCAAATGTCCAGGTTCACAAAACTTTAATTTAATGGAATGACAAATATTAAACACAAAGGCACAAATAAACAAAGGAAAGAAGGATGCCTGGCATCAATTACGAAACTTTTAAACTTGTCACAATAGTGCAGATTATGAATGTGTTCTATGTGATTATGCACTGATTATGATGATGATTGGTGTGTGTGTGTGTGTGTGTGTGTGTGTGCGTGTGCGTGTGCGTGTGTGTGTGTGTGTGTGTGTGTGTGTGTGTGTGTGTGTGTGTGTGTGTGTGTGTGTGTTTGTGTATGTGTGTGGGGGTTACCATGATGTGGGTCTTTGTGTAACAAGAATTTTTCATCTGTTCACGTTGGAGCTGATGTGACGGGGGCTACCCCCTGAACCAGGTTTCTTTGTCTGTTGATTTGCTGACCTGGGCATAGGCCACTCTGGAGTCGTTCTTTGACCTACAGCCCTAAGCTAGCCAATCATCCTGACACTTTTCTCTTACGCAGTGTCTAAAGAACAACTGGTATCACTGGCACCCTTTTCATGCCTATCTATCATGTCTGTCGCAGCTCATTATAAAGACATTATGAGATTCCACAGTGGGATGCTTTGGCTTGGGGTGGCGGATGGTTTATCTGACCTCTTGTCTCCTTTTCTCTTTATCTTTATTTCCCTGTGTTTGTCTGTCTGTATATGTCTCTCTCACAGTGAAGCCAACTATTTCAGAGGCAGAGCTAGCATCCACAGATGTGCAGCCCTACATGTTTGGCAAGCAGCAACAACTAACCTGCACTTCTTACGGGTTGCCCTTGCCAACCATTACTTGGCTCTGGCAACCATGTCATCCAGACCCCACGCTTACAGAGTGAGTCACCAGATTTTCTGCAGTCATGCTTTGTTAACTTCCTACAAACATCAAAATTTAAAGGAATTACAAAGTGAACGTTTTCCTGATTTTAAGAGTTGTTCGCTCTGTTTGCGAATTTTGCATAACTAGATTAAAAATCAGTTACAAATCAATAGCTACAATATATGGGGTCCTGCATTGAGTGATGTGTTTTCATCTATTACATGCTGTGAACTCTGGATGTTTAGATAAATCTTTTGATTTCCTGGAGAGTAAGGATTATAATTGTTCCTTACTGTTGAAATTGCCAGAGTCAGAATATTGTTCACACAGTACTGCAGTGGCAGTCCCAAAAATCTTAAAAGTAGATCAGCCCTCAGAGTCACCAGTCTATCCTCGGGATCCCACTATGAAACAGATCTGCAGTGGATGAATTGACTCTAGTTAAGAATGTGAAACATTAATCAAAGAAACACAGCTCTTGAGAACTCCCCTCTCGTTTGTGGTCAGTGGCCGTGTAGACTGAAAGCTAAACACCGTGGAGGTATAATAATCTCAGATTCCATGAGATGTTATAGAGCCAACTAGAACTTAATGTATGTTACTGTGCAGGAATACCGGCCTGCTAGTGAACCCACCAACAAAACGAAAAATCCCAGGGATCCTGGCCTGTAAATGCCAGTAAGAGTACTGCGAGTCCTAAAATCTAGGAAAACAATGGGCCATTAACTTTGGCTTATCAGGCCCCAATACCATCAACCAAGAACAACAGTGTGCACTGCTTCACATGAAAGAAACTAAATCACATTACCTTTTTACAGTTGTTAATGCATTTATGCCTAAGAGATTTTTTCATTAAATTAAATTAATTACATTTTTTCATTCAAATTCATTACATTTTATAAGACAGGTTTATGATAAATAAAAGCAGAGTGTGAGTTGGTCATTGCAACTCTTTGTTTTCTAAAGATAATTAAGGCTGGCACAAGGAACAGTGGCTGGATTGTGGCAGCCAGCTAATGAGACAGAGGAACGGCTATAGCCTGGTGGGAGGCCAATTGTGCAAAATGTTTGTTTTATGCAGCCCTGAGCCAGTAAAGTTCCTGTCACTGTAAATCACAAATGACGCCCTTCAAGATCATATCCCATCTAAATCTTGGTGAGTTTGGAGAGGAGGGGAAACATGGAGTTTTTTCAGGGTTAAGAGGTGAGGGAAGTTTGCTAATTTGGATGTGCAATGAGGCTTAGAGTATAAGCAGAAGAAATATGGGGATGTCTTGATCATCAGTTTGAGGAGTTATCAGCTGCCTCTTGTTAACCCCAAAAGTCTTAGGATCAGTCTTATCTCCTCAAGCCAGAATGTGGAAGTGTTCCTGTACAAGGTGACGCACAGCACAGCCCTTCCTGTGGCTGTTGCTGTTTCCTCCCCTGCCATTCCTCTCATCAGGCTGATTGTTACTCACAACAGGCGGTGAAGGGTTTGGGGATGGGGGTCAAATCAAGGCTTTGTCTAAGTTTTTTAACCTGTGCAGGGAAGGCTAGATCCTGTGCATTATTTATACAATAAATAATTTTAGTTTACTGGAACCTTGTGATCATTGCTGACTCTTTGCTTATGTACACTTCACAAAAGACACAGCATTAAAAAAAATCTTGCTTGAGGAAGTTCTAATAATGTTTTTCATAATTGATGCATCCTCTATAAATCTTAAATTAACTCAATATCTTTGGCACCAGCATTGTAATTTACTCTTTCGTTGTGCCAGAAAAAATATAGGTGTAGTCAGGCGAAGACATGGAACAAAACAAAGAACAACCTCAGCATCATCAGCTTTATTTGGATGAGATCAAGGCAGTGGAGATTGAAGCCAGACAACATGTACTATTATCCCAAACATACATCTTGGGAGCATGCTGGCTAATAATAAAGAGAGAGGGCTTTGGCCTAAGAATCATCATTAGTGCTGTGTATCCACAATTAAAGGCAGTAGCTCTGCTAGTACATCACTCTTGAACTTAATAAAGATCATTCATGTCATATTTCCATAATGCTGAGCAATTTTCACCACAGGCATGTTTCCCAAACTGCAATACCTTTTACATAACCCGAAAGGCAGAGCATCACATTGGTCAAGTCTAGACTTTTCATAAAGGGAAGTTTTTTTCCATTTCAAAGTAATTTAGTATTTTATTTTTTTCCCACTTCTTATGCAGTTATAAATTAGACCCCTGATCTCTGAACACATCAGTCTCAATGGTATTTTAATGCACCCTCAGCATTTTAGAATGAGGACTTTACAAAAGAAAACAGTGTGAGAACATTGTAGCTACGAGATCTGAGCAGGATGGGTTGAATGTTGCCCAGTTAAAAATGCATGAAAATCTCCTTTCTTCCTCATTGTTGTACTGCGTGCATATACTGACACTTTGACTAGATAGTCAGTTTCATCGCATTTTCTTTGTCCTGCAGTTGCATCCCTTCCACCGAGCCAATCCTGGTCAATATTGAAGACCGGGGCAACTATTCCCACAACAGGATTAAGAGCGTAAATGTTAATTCTGTACTGGTTAAAGGCAAAACAAAGGTATGTGGTTTAACCTTTAAGTCTACTGTCTTCATATGTTTAATACAATGTATTTAGTTGTAGCAAGCTTGATTCACTGTGGAATATGGTTGTTTTAATGAAATTAGTTTTCTGTTTTTGATGCTGGACTTCAAGAGCCATCATGTATTCTTGGAATTAGCAAAAAGGAAAATCACAGGATTTGTAACCATAATATGCTACTCCTGATGAATACAAATTCTATTCTATTCTATAATTATCTGAAGGTCAGTGGTTCGATCCTCGGCCACTGCATTGAACATGTAAAAGTGTCCTTGAGCAAAATACTGAACCCCAAGTTGCTCCCAATGGCTGTGGGTGATAGCTTGAATGGTTACTGCTCCTGATGAGCAGGTGGCGCCTTGCATGTCAACCTCTATCATCACTGTATAAATGTTTGGGTGAATGCTGGCTGACAATGAGTTTGATTAGTCAAGCAGACTACAAAAGCTCTATATAAGTGCAGTCCATTTACCATTTAAAGAAGGTACATATGCCACATATACTGATCTGCCATAACATTATAACCACTGATGCTAACGGATTATCTTGTGCAACCTGACAGTAGGTGGGATATACAGCTTTAGGCAGCAAGTGATCACTTGGTGCCTAAGTTGATCTCTCGGAAGAAAAAAAAATGGGCACACTCAATGATCTGAAGAACTGTGACAGGGCTCAAACTGTGATTGCTAAACGTCACATATCTCAGGTATTTTGGGGTGATTAAGTTCCGTAGTGGTTAGTACCTACCCAAGTGGTCTCAGGAAGGACAACTGTTGAATAACAAACATGGTCATAGGCGCCAAAGGCTCATTGGTGTGTGTGTGGGTATTCTTCAGTCCCAAGGAAGAGTTTCTGCCTCACACATTTTTGTAAAAATTATTGTTGGTTCTGATAGATAAGAGTCGTCTGCTGAAAGCACGTACAATTGGTACGTCAGCATCAGAACTGGACTATAGAGCAATGGAAGAAGGTGGTCTGGTTTGATGAATCATGTTCCCTTTTACTTTATGGAGACTGCAAGGATCGTGTGGACGTGTGTGCTGCTCACCTGTGGACAAGATGGCACGGGGGTGCATCATGGGAAACTACTGAGTAGCTGAGGCAAGATAGAGGAGGCAGTGTGATGCTTTGGGCTTTGCTGATGGGAAAGCTTAAGAAGAGTCACCTTGACTCATACTACATACATAAGCATTGTTGGAGAAAAAATTACAACCTGAATTGTATTGACCTTTTTTTAAGAGCTAATGTGTCATGCCACACTGCAAAAAAGGCTGACTTGTCCTCCAGATTCAGATTGAGCATCTGTGGGATGTGCTTGACTCATGACTCTCATACATGAAGGCTGCATCTCGCAACTTACAGGACTTAAAAGATCTGCAGCTAATGTCTTGGTGCCAGATACCAAACTTTCACGGGTCTTGTGGAGTTCATGCCTTGTGATGAGTCTGAGCTACTTGGCAAAAGAGGTCTTTCAAAAATATTAGGAAGGTGGTTATAACATTATGGCTGATTAGTGTATAATAAACCGCAAAATGAGTAGCATGAATAGATTGTTTTTTCTTTTCCACATCTAAATATTTAAGAAGATTTAGTGGTCCGTCACTTCAAAATATCATCCACAAACAACCCACTGACATTAATGTGGTATCTGTCATTCTTTCATATTTTCTGAGGAAACATCAAGCACGTAGTGCCATGCAAGGCCCAAGACACAGCACACAAGGGAGAAACTGTAGAGACTTCTGCAAATGTCCTTTAGGAACTTGTTACTAAAATTCTTCAACTAATGCAGAGCAGGCCTCTGCCTTCTTGAAAGAGTCAATATGATTACATTAAAGAAACCCATTACAGCAGAAGGAGTCAGATTAGGGCCCAGATTTAGTACAAGGACACTTTTCAAAATATTTTTTTCAGCTTTGTTGGTGGTGCATAATGAAATGTTTTAGGGACTCATAAACCATTTCTGATAAAGTACAGAAAAAATATCATGTTTTGCTCACCGAGCAATTATAAAACTGGCTGTTTTCAGAGGGAATCAGTTCTAATCTGCTTCTGACATAAATACTGAGGCTCACTTATTTACAATTGCCTGTGGCCAAACGCTGGTGCTTTATGAGGGTTAAGAGTAAGGGTCAATGATAACAAGCAGCAGTTAAAAAGAAGAAAGATTTGTTGGAAGTAAATTCCTCTCTGTCACCCCACATAAATCGTGTTGCCCTGTGAATAAGTACACAGTAAGGCCTCTGAGTGCCTTCCCAGAAGGCCCAGCAAAGAAGGCATCTAGCCTGGCTCATAATGTAAGGAAAACACAGTGGGGAAACATGGGCACAGAGGTCACAGAGTGCCTGGTCAGGTCACCACTTAGGGACTGTGTGTAATTGTTGAAATTACGGTTTTCGAGCTTCGGTTACATTATGGCGCGTTCTAGCTCTAACATAATACCTGGATGCCACTCTCTTAGTATTTTGCAGTATGCATTAGACAATATGACAACTTAATATCTGAAATGCCTGGTGTTTGTGTGGAGAACATTTTAAGCACTAGAGGCTACAGCTTAGTGTCTGAGGAATCAATATCAATCAATCAATCTTTATTTACATAGCGCCAATTCAAAACAACAGTTGTCTCAAGGTGCTTTCAAGAAAGAGCAGGTCTAGACCAAACTCTTTATATAATTATCTACAGAGACCCAACAAATTCCTTTGTGAGCAAGCACTTGGTAACAATGGCGAGAAAAAATTGCCTTTTAACGGGCAGAAACCTCGAGCAGATCCAAGACTCAGGGTGGACGGCATACTGCCATGACCGGTCGGGTTTGATACAATACAATCGCTCCCTACAAGCAAGCCCTGAAAATTTAGTCCAGCATACACCGAGACAATACATCCACGTAATTCACTCCCTTTGATGCTGATTACCCCCAAAAACCAGGCCCCACTGTGAACACAAAACAGCGCCCCCACAGAGTTTGGCTGAAGTCTCAAGTCTCATTTACTATTTTATATATTAAAGCCATTAAAATTCGGAACTGAGGCAGTGTCAAAGCAGTAGGTTATAAACTCTACATGTACCATTTCCTTTAATGAGATGATCTGGAGAGAATAAAACAGTCCATTTTTGGTCCAGAAATGTCAGATTGCTGCTCAAGAGGGGCTCTGATGGTGTTTGAAAGCCCAAGAGTAAATCACACTGGAAGTTACTGTTTCATTTGTTGAATATTCAGGAAAAATTGCATTATCTGTCTTTCAAATAGAGCCTTCTGCAATTACTCCTCATCAACAACTCGCATTACCTACAACAAGGTTCCGATTTTATTGAATATATACATGCTTCCGATTGAACAGATCATTCGGCATCATAATGTGTCCTTTCACTGCCACACCGATGGCATGCAGATACACCGTCCCCTGAGACTGGCAGCTACATTTATTTTGGTCTTATTTGGTTTTCTGTGGTTTTCTTGTCTGTCAAAGCACTTTGTGAACAGTTACATTTAAAAATGCTATATAAATAATATTTTCATTGTCTTTGTTGGTGATATATAGATCACGAGTACCCTGGTGATAGGAGAGACTACGGTGTCAGGAAGATACTCCTGCATGGCTCAGAATGTCGCAGGCAACAGTGTGATGATGTACCCTTTCTATGTTAATGGTAAGTTGTTCACTACAAAACAACCGCTGAAATATCACCAATAGTAATGGTACAATTAATCTGCTGAATTTCAATTGCAATAACTGCAAAGCACATCATTCTGTTCACCAGTTCATTTCAAATGATCTACAAAGTACACCCTCTCAAATGAATTTCATGATGAGCAGTCAAGGAATGTGCAGATTGTATTGTGCAATAGAAAAACTAAAGGGTGCATTAATTGATACCATATTCCGCTGAGCAGCTTCGGGGAGGACGAGGCAAACATCTCCTGAGCCATATGGAGATCTATAGTGGCACACGTTTAAAAACAGCAATGAGTAACTGCATTCCTGCTCCAGTGCCAGCAGGTCATTCTTCTTTGTTAGTAAGCCTTCTGCCATGAGGATTTGCTTTTTATGTGCCACTGAGCATTTCCAAATGTTACCAAAATAAACTCCAGTTATGTAATGATAGCAGAGATGAGGTGTCAATGCACACAAGAGGAGTTCACTAGGAATAAAGTGACTTGTATTTCCACAAAAATCTTGTAAATAAAATCTACCCAAGGTTGAAGGGTTGCATTTGGGGAAGGATAGATGTAAGTGCCCCCATCTGCAGGCACGTAAAGAACCAAAAATTAGTCTCCCAAAGTGGAAGAATTCCGGAGAGGAATTCAAGAGGTGAGGAAGATGGAGAATGTTGGAATGCAGCTAGAAAAGAGGACAAAATTGTAATAACAGCTGTTCTTACGGAACACAGAATGCTTTCCAGCAATCTGAATAAACAAGCACAGGCTGGTTCCCCCGGGGGCTCAGACTCAGCTTCTCTCCAAATGCATGCAATAAGTGCTGGAGTGCCTTCAGCATGCCTTCCATCTTCAACATGCTTCCAATTAACAGTAATGAAACAGGAAATAACTGCAAATTTGTCATTCCGTGCCTTGCAACAAGAATGTTTGTGTCCAAAGGTGTGTAAATTAAAATCTTGTACCAGTAGGACCTGTGTGATGTGTATGTAAGGCGAACAGATTACATAGGTCTGTACTTTGCCTAGATCACCATGAGGAATTTTCAATTGAACCTCGGGCAGCCATCATCGGGGATGACATCAATCTGACCTGTCGGGCAACTCGCTACCTCTACAAGGACCTACAGTGGCTGGATGCTTTGAATCAAAGCATCACTTCCAATGTTTCCGGTCTCCAGTATAGCCGCTACTCCGTATCTCTATCTCTCCAACTGTATAATGTGTCCCAAAGGACTACAGGCTACAAATGCCTAGCATACAAGCTTCCCAAGAATGTTGAAATCAAGAGTGCTGTACTCATTGTTAATGGTAAGTTAAATAATTGTGTTGTCATTGTTACTGATTTAAAACGCACAAATCACGTCTTACCAAATAGCAGGCTTATGTACAGAGCTCAATTAGTAATTATTTCAGACGTGGAATTATCTTACATCAATTGTTGTGTCAGTACATACATAAAAACTATTTGCTTTGAAAACAATCATTCATAATAAAACGTTTAATAATAAATAAATAATTCATAGCTTTGTGTTTTATTTGCTGCAGCGACAAAGCAACCCTGGCTGAGTCAAAACCTGACAAATCAAGATGTGAACAGCAGCAGCACGTTGACGCTGGCCTGCCTTGCTCTGGGATTTCCACCTCCTGCCATCACGTGGTTGAAAAATGGCGTTCCAGTGAAAGAAGGCCCAGGTAACGTTTGAATAATATTCAATATGCCATAATCATGTAATGAATGATACCATTTTCAAGTGCTTCTTAATATAAATATGTATTTCCAGACACTGAATTTTCTTTCAATGCGTTATGATTCATGAAAAGTTATTTGAGGAAGCATTTATGCATTTATTTTTGAATTACTTTACTTGCAAGCATAATGTGATTTTTTTTTAGTTTACATTTCCCATGTTGACAAGAATTGATTGCACTGCATTCATTTAGACCTATTAGTGTCCGGGCAGCGAGATGGGGCTGTAGTTATGCTGCATCAAAGCAAAAAACATAGAGAGCTTTCTGTGTTGTAATCACAGTTTCTCTTTGTGTCAGCACGGGTTCCGCCTGGGTGCTCCGACGTCCTATCACAGTCCAAAAACATAAAATATTTGTGAATGCTTGACGCTAAATTTTGGTGACCCACTTTTAAGAAACAACAAACATTCACAGCCCTATTACGAGGGTGATAGGGTTAGATGGGTGAATTTGTGCAGAAATGAATGTTCCTGGCCATCCTCATGGCCGTGGGAATGGCCAGCTTATCATCATGAATAGGCTAAGTCGTCATTTAGAAGACATACATTTCATAAATTACAACCTTGTTTTATGCAAATGTTATGGAAAGTATATATACATGAATAGTAGTATAGTACGATCTATACTTCGCCTTCCTACACCCAAAGTTCCTTTTCTAAATACTGTAAAGTTTGGAGATATTGTGTGCTAAATCTCTCCATGGGAAAATACTGTTTTTGGCAAATTTGAAGATTTTCTTCAAAGAATGTGTCGAAGGAGGGCAAGTTCTCAGCCACGAGCTCAGTTACTGGCTCAAGAGCCTGAAGAAAGCAGCATTTCATCTGCTGTTGTTCCACTGTCGCTGCTAATTATTACACTTCTAAAGACTTCATGGTACTATTTTGACAGAGAGTTTGTTTCTTGTAGGTATCACCCTGGGAGAGGACGGGGTTCTGACCATTGAGAGGGTGAAGAAAGATGATGAGGGTTTGTACGAGTGCTTAGCCAAGAACGTAGAGGGTACTGCCAAAACAAGTGCTGTTGTTACTGTGCTTGGTGAGTTATTCATTCACATTGAGATACTACATGCTATGTTTACTCATTTTGAAGTGTGTGTGTGTTGGACTCAGGCTGGCCACAGATCACTTTGAAGACCATACTTAGCGTCATGTTGCCTCCTCACCACCACAAATAGTGCCGGTCTTCTGTTTGATACGGAACTGAAAATCTGTGGTCAGGAATGCCCAGTGAATTCCCTTTTGGGGTTTATGAAGAAGGCCCTGGCTGAGTGTTCCTACCCTGAGGACTTGACCTCTATAAAGTATGAAGAGGTCCACTAATGAGTGCCAAGAGACAAAAGCCAAAGGAGTAGAAACACACCATAGGCCTTCCAGTCAGAGGCTTATATCATCCGAATACCATTGTCCTCTTAATTTTGTCTTCATATTTATCTTTAGTTATTCTACACATTCCATCTTCTTCACAAATATGTTCCAGCAACAAGGAATGCAAGCAACATGATGTTCTGCTTTGTCTATTTATACAAGACTGCATGAAAGAAGAACCAGAAAACTGTGTATAGATTCTAACATGTTGGATTTTAGGGTGACGACATAGAGGGTTACAGTGTCTGGAAGAAAACACTGTAGGAGAAAGTGTGGTTTTAATGTTCCAGACAAACCAGAAATCAACAGCAAAGTGTGTTTCCACTTCCTTTTTGTTAACAACTTCTCAGATAAATAATTAAAAATGCCATACCAGCTCCAGTCAAATAAACAGACTCTTTCTTTACGGATTTCTAGAGAACTGTGTCTGTTTGATAGCAATTGTTCAGAAATCTCTGTCGATGTAATTTGACAACTTATGAGGTCATGAAAGTACACAGGTTGTTTTTTTCTTTTTTGCCAAAGTTTTCTGGTGATTTACGGCTGTTCCTCTTTTTCCAGCGGATGAAGGGAAGCCGAATATTGAGGTAATCATTTTGGTGTGCACAGGAGCTGCTGCCACCTTCCTCTGGCTCATGCTTATCCTCTTCATACGCAAGCTACGGAAGGTAAAGTCTTACATCACTTCTTTATTTCAGAAACCACAACAGATTAGCCTTTGCCTAGAGTGTAAGAGACTCAGGAGTGTATTTGGGTGTTATTGTCAATGAATTTGGATCAGCTGACAGGGAATACAACTGGCTCACTTTCTTGATTAACCAAGTCGAATGGAAAGATACATTTAGTCTCTGTTTATATTTCCATATCTCTTGACATCTCGGAAGTGCTAAGCTTCTGTTTGTAAGTGTAGCAAGGCCCCCTGAAAATGAATAGGATAAGCTCATAAGCACAAGTTGAAAACTATATTTTGCTGTAGTTCTTACAATCCAAAAACTACTTAATGATGTTTTTAAATTCACATTTGTCCTTTTTCTTACACCTCCAGCAACCAGCACACTATAAAATGGGTCCATCAATCATCATTGACCCAGATGAATGTCCCCTCGAGGAGCAGAATGATCTCCTGCAATATGACAGCAGCAAGTGGGAGTTTCCCCGCGACCGTCTGCGACTGGGTGAGCACTGCAATCCTACCAAAGTATTGAAACATGTTTCTCGTTAAAGGAACTCTCAGTTACCTGAGCTCCTCTAACTGTAAATTTTAAATATGTTATTATGGTTACTGGAGGTTTTATGAATAATTTGGATATCCTGTAAATTTTAATGTCTGTCTGTTGTTGTTGACATCATGTTTAAACAACCGACACCCAGTGTTGTGTGTGATACCATCTGATACCATTATTACTATCTGTGTTCGTTCGATATTTGTAGTTATGAGGGATGCTATGATTTGCCAAAAATATGCCAAGTTCAAATTTTTCTCTAACTTGTATTTACATCATTAAGTGTAAGATCTCTGGTTTGAACATTTTCTATTTTCTGTTATATATTGTTTAATTGACTTGCAGGAGTCCAACCATACACTGTATGTGAGATTACAGATCCCAAAACAGGAAACATTCTAAGTAACAAATGTTAACAATTAACTAGTATTTTATTAGCATATACACTAGTAGCATATCTCTTACATTTTAAAGAGGGAATATCGACCTCTGTCATGCAATAGCAATTAAGTGTTCCTCAATTTAATTGCAACTGGCGGAAGAACATCTTTAGGTATCAGTGCATCCATCTGCTAAACCAAACGGACACCAGCCCCAATATTTGCATCCAAAAGTTTGGTTGTTCAGGATTTACTCATGTGATTTGGATTTCTAAAAAAAACTTCCATTGGGTAACTGTTAAGATAATATTAGATCTCTTAAATGGAATAGCCACAAAATGCAAAATGTGTTTTATTGTAAGCTGTCAACAAATTTGTATTGTTTTGTTTTTCATTGTTTGTATTCATTCTTTATTACCTCAACCAAGAAGCTTATGTTTTCACTGCTCCTTGGTTTGTCGGTTGATTTATTGGAATTTTGGTAAGATTGTGCAAAATCTAGTTGACAGATTTCCATGACACTTAATGGGAGGTTGGGTCTTTTATAAGAATAACATAGTATATTTGGAGTGTTATGTTTCTGTGTGAAGTAATTTAAAGAGGAATAAATTAAATTCCTAACTAAAACTGGACCACCACTCCAGTCTGCCGCTCCACAGATACTGTCCCCATCCGCCACGCGACATTGCAGAGGCGTGTCAAATACGACAACCCAAAAATGTGCCTGAGCGACCTCTGCTAGGGAAAAGGATGGGCTTTCCCCTGATTTACTGGTCGTCCAAGGCAGAAACATTGGCACGATTCTAGATTGTTTTTATTAAGCACTTAATAATGCCTTATTCTGTATGACAATAGTCCACAACTAACTAAACCATTAACATAAAAGTTTATCCCTGAATAACCTCATGATTACTACTTATTGATTGTTAATAACTAAATTCTTAATATACAGTACTTTGCCCATTAAGGACTTTAAAAGATGATTGTACGACAAGAATTCTCAAGTAACATAAACTATAAAACAAAAGATTAAGTCTTTCTAACTCAGGGTATTTGACATTTTCTAAGTTCAAATCTAGTTCACTTGTAGCTTGCGACTTGATAACCAAACTCAAACCACCTGGTTACAGAATACGTGAATGGTTAATATGTGTTTCCTAATCTCAAGTTCATATTAATCATTTTGAGGTTAAAATGTGATTTTAAAAGTGATTTCTGTTGATGATATACACAACCTCTTTCAGTTACATTGAATGCATATCGCCTCCTCATGACTTATGACCTGCACGGTCATTCAGTCTTAAGTGAACAATTGGTTGTTTAGAAAAACTGTCTGGTGATCAGAGTCCCAGAAATGTGTTTCAAGTACATATCCATTGCCCTACTGATGAGGGGTCAAGTCTGATTTCCGCCAGAGGCACATGAAGCTGGAATGTCATCCCTCTTATCACAAACATTCCACTTTCACCAGGCAAAACTCTTGGTCATGGAGCTTTTGGAAAAGTGGTGGAGGCCTCTGCATTTGGGATCGACAAGCTCTCAACCTGCAAGACCGTTGCTGTGAAAATGCTTAAAGGTAAGTTCACAGAAACCTTTTAACTGGTTAAATACACCATTATAAATACACTTTTGTTTTATCATGTGTCCCATCTGGTTTATCCGGGAGACAGTCATGAAAGACAGGCCAGTATTGCCACAGTAGCTGTATGGGTATTAGATGAATGAAAACTATCTGTGGTTTTGCAGGGGATTTATTCCTGAACACGTTGCAGACTCATGAGCTTGAGCAAGACATGTGCCTGCAATTAATGTTTGTACGGTGTATCGGTTTAAAGCATGAAATGTCTGTTCCTTGCAAAGTGCAGTTAGAGGTAAAGGCTAAGACCCTGACACGGTCCGTGATGAAGAAATTGAGTTTATACAGATTCCACCATTCGCATCAGAAGGTCCAAAATCCTCAGCGTAAGAATAGTTTAAAAGTGTGCAGAATGAAATGTACAAAATTAGTAATAAAATGTGTTTAGATTAGGCACATTGAAAAGATAATCATATTTGGAAACTATATCTATGTCCAGTCTACTATATCTTTGTCCAGTCTTCATTTCTAAGCGGAATAATTTACAATCCTATGTCAAAGTATTTCCAGATATTCTCAATGAACCATAAATGTTTGATTAAAAAAATGTGTAATGTGTAACATGCGTCGAAAAAAAAAAAGGTGCAGTTCTAGAGAAGAAAACTACAGACTACTGACTAGTGGTGCGGGGGTGATATATTTGAAAAGTTGAAAAGTAGGGCTGTTGGTAGACCTTGTAGTCACTGTCCTGCCATATATCATGTCTCAGCATAAATCACATGCTCCCTGAGAGGAACAAACTTTCTGGCTGTTGTTAGCCGTCAAACTTAATACAAAGCAGCAGGTCTCCTCTAGGTGACCTGCTGTTTAGCAAGAGACTCCCTGCTTCTTTAGCTTTTAACTCATAAATATCTTGTTAGGTTAAGCAACATAAAAAAAAAACACTAAATCATGATTTTAAATTCAAGGTGAAGATCAGGTATTGTATGTGACCAACGCCCCACATTTTATATGACTTATTTTGTTGGCGTTTATCTTTGAGGCTGTACACCATCGAAAGCTTCTTCTTCTCACTGGGTCAAAAGCAACATTTATTATATTTAATCATATTTAATCATATATTAAATTCCCCAATAATCCAGCCACCGAGCTTTCAGTCTCTCTTAACACTTTACTTGTAAACTGCAAAAGCTGTATCTTTAATCTACACAATTTTTTTCAAACAGTTCATATATTATTGTCATGCATTATGAAATGTATTTGATTTTAAATTTAGTAACTTAAACATAGTTATTGTAAATCTTTTTTTTTACTGATTTCTACCATAACATTTGTTTAGTATCCTCTCTTTAACAGCAACTTATGTAAATGAAATATGCAAGTTTTGAATAATAATTTTAGTTTAATGGCAAGAACATTATCCAACACCTCAGGTGTGTGTAGTAAAATTCAGACAAGCATTAATGTTCTTTGGGTTTCCAAACTTGGGACCGGCAGTAGAAGTAAACGCGCTTGTGACTCCAATGCGGATGGGTTAGATTAAGACGTATCCTATTAGATACATCTACAAACAGAATCAAGTCACAGGAAAAATCAAAAAGTGAGAAAACTAATAAAAGAAAACAAGAAAGCAGTCAGGGAGCACAAACCTCAGGGATATGACAAAACCTCTAATACATTTCATTCAAATTCATCCATTAATTTATTAGAGTTAAATCTCCCAAAGTACCCCTACAAATTATTATGATGTCACCTCATTAGGTCAAGAAATAACATCACCAAAATAGGTCCATTATTTTTTCAGTAATCATTCTAAGAAACAAACCCGACCAACTAATGTATAAACATAAACTCCTTTGTGGAGGTAACAAATGCTCATGGAAATAACTACTAGGGTGTAGGGGAGGTACTGTAGAATTGAAATGGTCAACACAACAAAGTGGTAAAGAAAAACAGAAACACCAAGACTTAAACACAGAGGTGAAGTAAAAACGAGTAAAAACATGAAAGGACAAGTTTCGTAAGAGGAGACGGATACATTTTCAAAATAAACCTGTTAACACAAAACCATAGCACTAAACTTTCGAACAAAATAAACTGTGACCAAAACCATGTTAAATGTGGCCACATCTAGGAGGGATTACTATGATCCCAAGTTATTTAGATTTGTGGATAACGTGTCTAACTATAGATCTGTCACCTTCTTCCTCATCTTTTATGGAATTTCTTTTAAATTTGGTTTATTCTGCTACTAATGAATCTTACCGGTCTGCTACCCAAAGGGTCTGTTGAAGTGCTGATTTTATTGAGGTGGCCTTATGGTGATCATGCTCCTGTGTGTCTAATCCAGCTGCAAACAGTCAGAAATTCAGTTTGGTAGTTGTTTGCGTTTAATTCCTAAATGGGAAATGCTTTTCTCAGAACGGCCCCTATGGTATGAGATAAAATTTTAGTTCAATAATAATGTAAACAAAAATAGAGGAAATCAGGAGAACGTCAAATAACTTTTCACTGTTCTTTATTAAGTAATCCAATATGAAATGTAAATGATGTTCTTATCACATGATTAGTCCATGAATAGTTCACCAGAAGTATGATTACAATAATAATATAATTCTTTATTTATTTCTCAGATAGTCATACACATCTTACACTTACATACAGGTTAACACTGTGAAATAAATTATTTGCATTAGACCCCTCCCTGAGGGAGCAGTGGGCTGCCCCTCTGAAGAGCCCAGTGTCAGAGTCTTGCTCAAGGACCCTATGGATTGTAAACTGCTGGGCTCTGACTGCTGCCCTGTCGAACCTCTGATTGGGAGGTGGCTGCTCCACACTGAGCTACTGTATAGAATAGATTAACGGACGGGCATTGGCCGTCGGATAAGTTCCCTTCATCTCTATCATACGTGTAGTTTCAACAGAGACGTTGTGAATATCGCAAACAGTGTCATTGTTAACAATCAATTTTACGGAATATCTTAATAATAATAATTGATGTACTATACTATACTACAAATACTTGACTATACTACATACTATATATACAACACAACACTATACTATACTATATTATACTATTTTATACTACAAATACTATAGCACACAACACAACACTATAATATACTAAAAATACTATACCACACCAAACCACACTACACTAACACATCACTATACTATACTATATTATACTATTTTATACTACAAATACTATCAGTCAATCAATCTTTATTTATATATCGCCAATTCACAACAACAGTTGTCTCAAGGTGCTTTCCAGAAAGAGCAGGTCTAGACTAAACTCTTTATATAATTATCTACAGAGACCCAACAAATCCTCCTTGAGCAAGCACTTTGCGACAATGGCGAGAAAAAATTGCCCTTTAACGGGCAGAAACCTGAGCAGATCCAAGACTCTGCTCGAGGACGGCCTACTGCCATGACCACTCGGGTTTGAAAAAAAAGTGAGAGCGAGAAAGAGAGAGACACGTGTGAGGAGAGATACAGACGGGGGAAAGCAGCAAAGATACCAGCTATAATCCACTTTCTCCAACCGCTCCATGGTCGGGCTACGGCAGCAGCAGGGATCCGAGGTTGATAATAACATTAATATTAATGTAACATATAGTGATAGCTTATGGGGAAATACTATACAATAATAATAATAATGATGATGAAAACAATCATCATCATCATCATCTTGTGATCAGTGGACATCCAGCAGGTCCACAGCAGCAGATGCAATCACCAACCATGTGACCTTACAGGGCGAGAAAACACAAAGACACCAGGGAAGAAGTGAAGTTA
The DNA here is from genome assembly GCA_037951165.1 of Lophius americanus. Taxonomy (NCBI): domain Eukaryota; kingdom Metazoa; phylum Chordata; class Actinopteri; order Lophiiformes; family Lophiidae; genus Lophius; species Lophius americanus. Next base: position 5,422,925 of record JBBDHG010000008.1, on the reverse strand, counting down.
GGAACATGCATTTAATCCATTTAACATGCATTAAACCATTTAACATGCATTAATCCATTTCACATGAATTAAACCATTTAACATGAATTAATCCAGTAACATGCATTAAAGTGAAAGGGATGTATAAAGAGGGACAGTGAGAGAGGAAGAGAGAAAAGCTCGGTGCATCATGGGAGATCCCCTAGCAGTCTAAACCTATAGCAGCATAGCTAAGAGTTAGCTTATGCCAGCCTTAATTATAAACTTTATCATAAAGGAAGTTTTAAGCCTACTTTTAAATGTAGAGAGGGTCTCTGCCCCCGGAACCAAGATTGGGAGATGGTTCCACAGGAGAGGAGCCTGATAGCTGAAAGCTACTTCTGGAGACTCTAGGGACTACAAGTAACCCCCCATGCTGGGAGCACAGAGTTCTGTTTGGATAATATGGAACTATGAACTCCTTCAGATACATCGGTGCCTGACCGTTAAGGGCTTTGTACGTGAGCAGAAGGATTTTGAATTCAATGGTAGATTTTACTGGGAGCCTATTAAGGGAAGCTAATACAGGAGAGATATGTTCTCTTAACCTGGTTCTGGTCAGCACACGTGACGCAGCATTCTGGATCAGCTGGAGGGGCTTCAGAGAATTATTGGGACTGCCTGCTAGTAGGGCATTACAGTAACCCAGCCTGGAAGTAACAAATGCATGAACTAACCTTTCTGCATCATTTTGCGACAGAATGTGCCGTATTTTAGAAATATTACGTAGATGAAAAAAGGCAGTCCTAGAAATCTGTTTTATGTGGGAGTCAAAGGTCATATCCTGATCAAAGATAACTCCCAGGTTCCTCACAGTGGTGCTGGAGGCCAAGGTCATACCATCCAGAGTAGATATATCATCAGATAAATTGTTTCTATGGTGCTTGCGTCCCAGCAGATTAACTTCAGTTTTATCTGAATTTAATCATAAAAAGTTGCAGGTCATCCAAGTCTTAATGTCTTTGAGACACGCCTCTAAGTTGGATAAGTGACTAGATTCACCTGGTTTTATTGATAAGTACAATTGTGTGTCATCAGCAAAACAGTGAAAGTTTATGGAGTGTTTCCTGGTAATGTTGCTAAAAGGGAGCAAATATAATGTGAATAATATTGGCCCAAGCACAGATCCCTGGGGAACTCCGTGGGTGACTTTGCTATGCATGGAGGATTCATTGTTAACAGACACTTAATGAGATCTGTCACATAAATAGGACTTAAACCAATTTAATGCAGTGTCATTGATGCCAACTAGGTTTTCCAGTCTTTGTATTAGAATTTGTTCGGCCACCACTTTCTCTAAGATTTTAGAGAGGAATGGAAGGTTAGATATCGGCCTATAATTTGCTAAAGCCTTGGATCAAGAGTCGGCTTTTTAAGCAGCTACCATACCACACCAAACCACTCTACCATCACCATACATCACCACACATACATCACCATATACTGCACTGTGCTATACTATACTATACTATACTATAATATACTATACTGTACTATACTATACTACAAATACTTTACCACATTAGACTGCACTATACAACACTACATTATTATGTACTACACTATACTATACATACCATACTATACCACACTACACTACACTGTACTTTAATACACTACACTGTAATATTCTATACAAAAAACACTGTAATACACCTTTACAAACTACACTGCATGTTACCACACTATACTATACTACACCACACTACACTACACTGCACTATACCAAACTACACTATAATATACTATACAAAACATACTGTACTACACCATGACTAACTACATTATACTGTACCATACTATACTATATAAATATATTCTACGTACTACATATACTATATACTATACATTCTATGAAAATGTCATCTAAAAAGAGCTGTATATCATTTTAGTCAGGACATTTAATGATATATGAACCAATACTGGACAAATTGTGTATGTGCTTGTATCATTACAGGAGGTGCAACATCGAATGAGCGAAAAGCTCTGATGTCAGAGTTGAAAATCTTGATCCACATTGGCCATCACCTGAACGTGGTGAACCTGCTGGGAGCATGCACAAAGCCTGGAGGTGAACTTTACTACTTAGACAGTTATGAAATGAAGTGGTACTGTTTATATATCAAGAAGTAGAAAATATGATACACACCAATCAGCCATGGCATTATAACCACTGACTGTTTAAGTCAGAATAACTTTGAATATCATGTTACAACGGTAAGCCCATGTTAACCAATCCCACAGAAGAGCTACTGCAACTGAAATTTCTGAAAAGGCTAATCCTGACTTAATCTTTATTGGTCACATGCAAATATAGTACACAGAAAATAAAGTACCCCTCCACCCCACCCCATCCCATGCTGTGCAAACAATACAAAAAATAAATCCGTTAAAAAAAAACGAACATCAGCAAATTTAGCTTTTGGCAGCAAAAAAGGAAACCTACACACTACAAGTCTGGTGTTTGTAATGTTATGGCAGATCGATGCGTAAATAAATACATTTAAGTAATGATAGTTAATGTTGTTAATTGTTACGTCAACTTAGGTTAAACATTTCTCTTTATTGCCTTTCTTCACTGTGACATGCTGAATGAATAATAATAAATAACGCATCTTTACAGGACCGTTGATGATGATTGTGGAATTCTGCAAATATGGCAACTTGTCCAACTATTTGAGAGGAAAGAGAGATGATTTTGTTGTTTACAAGGTGAGTCACAAGCTGTATTATCTCTCTTATTATCACCCTTTCCAGCACTCTCATCATTCTCTCTGTTAGCAAAAAGGGCCTGTTGTGACAACCATGAAGGAAAGCCTCGTGGATGCTAACAGCAGTGTTTAACCTTATGTCATTGACATGATCTATGTGTGCTGGTCAGAGCCAGGACGGTAAGGTGGTGTCCTCAGGATCAGGCTTTGAGCTGAGCGAGTTGATGAAGCGCCGCTTGGAGAGCGTGGCCAGCACCGGAAGCTCAGCCAGCTCTGGCTTCATTGAAGATAAGAGCTACTGTGACTCAGAGGAAGAGGAAGAAGGTAAAGGCCAAGCATGTCTTGCTTCCTTTCAAACTCCACACCCATACCCCCTCTTTTTGTCCCTCCCGCCACCTCCCTCCTCTAACCTCTGCTCCACCCATTCGACCAATGGGTGCGAGCGAGATTGTTTTCTCGCTCGCATCTAAGGGGACGTTTCCTCCTTCTTCTCAGCAGTACAATCACTGCAGCAGGAGCCACTGTCACCCCACTGAGTCTGGGGAAGTGTCTGTTTTCTTCCTGTCCTGACCGGAGTGTTTCTCAGCTTTTGAGCTCCAGCTCAGACTCCGCAAGACAGCCATTTTGTGTGCTGGTGTGTTATTTCTGGTTTGATTAGCTGTTTACTCAGGCGGGCCTGGAGTAGAACTCCTTGTGATACCCTCCATGATCAGCACACCAGACCATTAACAACAGGTTTGTCCAGACATGGGAAAAAACGAAGAATTGTATTATGCTTTTGTCTTTCATCTGTAAAGGATGTTTAAAGACAGAGTGTGTAGGAGGCCACATATGTGACGGGACAGAAAGCTGAAGAAGACACTTTATGTGTGGAGTATTACATATGCAGTTTCCCAGAGTTAATTGTTATAATTTCATGTGATTTTATCTAGGCAACAAGAGATTCTGATTACATTGATTTTTTCGAAAACTACATGAGATAAAGGTTTTATATTTAAGACCGAACGGAAGACAGATAGAACTGAAGGTGCCTCTTGGTTGAGGGGTGAAACGTCTTCAAGCGGAAGCAGAGGTGCAATTGCTTTGGACTCAACCCACATGAATTCCCATGACCCCGGATGAATGAGAGTCTGCACAGATATGTTTCAAACTTAATGATCCGATTTGAAAAATCAGTCTCACTGGTAAAACATTGTGTTCTTTGTTCCACAGAATCTGAAGATTTGTATAAGAGAGTCTTGACTTTGGAAGATCTAATTTGCTACAGTTTCCAAGTTTCAAAAGGCATGGAATTCTTGGCTTCACGCAAGGTATTATATGTGTTGAAATTGTACTGTTTTAAATTTAAATACCAGTTTATTTATTTACCTTTTTAGACAGTTTACTGCGTAGGTAAAGAATCAATCTAATCTTCTCTTTTGGTATTCCAACCGTTTTGGCCAAAACATCCAGCTAGCTGCAAACTGAATTACATGAAAAGCACTCAAGATTGGTCCAATCATCTAAAGTTGTCAGACATGAAGTTCCTGCACTGCAGATGAACAAACGTGCAGCAAACAACAGCATAAAACAGTTGGCCTCCATTAAACAGAAGTGTGAACTGTGTACTTTCACTATCGCACACTTGATTCAACAATTTTGTTTGTTATAAACTCTTCCCCCTTATTCCAGTGCTTTTAGATCAGAAAAGATCCCACTCATTTTCTGTTCAAGTTATTCATAATCTTTTGGCTCGGGGGCATGAGACTGATCAGAGGACTGAGCCGTTTTAGTAAATAATCTGTTACATACCTCTGTTAGTCGTGATATGGAACACATCGTTTCCTGTTGTAATATCACTGCTGGCTTGATGATGTGTTTTTCTGCCAGCAGTCATTCTTCCAAGCATACAGAGTACAGTTGTAAGGTCAATCACATGCAGAAAACTGGCCCCTTATACATGCTAGATGAGATAAAGTTTGGTGTCTTCTCTTTTTCATCAGTGCATCCACCGTGATTTGGCTGCTCGAAACATCCTGCTTTCTGAAAATAATGTTGTGAAAATTTGTGATTTTGGACTTGCCAGAGACATCTACAAAGACCCAGATTATGTGCGCAAAGGAGATGTAAGTGAATTAAATTCTGGAATTGTGTTTGGTATTTACTGTTAATAAGAAAACAATCACAAATTAGCAAAAAAAAAATCCATTCTGAATTTCTCCTGTCGAGCCTAATATAGTTTCTATCTATCCATCTTCCGCCTGTGCCGGTCGACCTAGCACACATATTGCATCTATGCGTTCACTCATCCTCATCAAACACTTGAGCTCCGTGGCAAATTTGAGCCGCACAAATACAGATGTTTCTGCTGTGGTACTGTTGTTGAATGGAGTCTGTGAATACCTGAGGAAATGTCAGCTTCTAGTCTAGCATGAATCTTATTTCCTTCCAAATTTCTGAAAGTAAGTGAAGTGACTGTTGTGTCCTCATCTCCTCTCTGGTGCCCATAAGCAAACTACATGTGATCAATTTAATGTTAATTTTTCTTGAGATTTTGATTTCCGGTGTAAGATTTTTATTAAAGTTGGTTTTAGAGCAACCAGTTTTCAATTTAGGGCAACTACATTTTTAAACAGTAACAAGGTATAAGACTCTTCCACTATTGTGGAAAACAGGACTAGCCTATTTTGTTGAAAAAAAGAAAAAGAAAACTTGCTGAACATCAGAATGTTCCTCAAATCTGATCTAAAATGTTAAAACAATAATAAGATGTCTTTTTTAGTATCAAAGTATGCAATTTTAGTCTTTTTCCTTAACTAAATAAATAAAAGAAAATCAGGTACTGCTGTCTGCAGCACACATGTCAGTTAAGATGGCTGATACTGAAAAGTTTAGTATTTCGAATAATTATATCTGCATATAACACCAAAAACAGAACAACCGCTTACTTCTGCCAAACCCAATCTGTTACTCCTGCGACATTATTGGTTTGATTGTCAACTTGCATTTTACATTCTTCTGGTCTGTGCTCTGTGGTGGTTTAAAGTAATTATACTAAACATTTAGGAACAAGTGTTACATTTCTGTGGCGGAACATTGTTTTGACCAATCAACAGATTGTGTGTTGATCTCTATTCGTCTATTCAGCTTCTCGTCATAACTTTAAAATGGTCAAAGAGTCTTTTGTTTGATGATATAAACATGTAAAACTTATAATTACCACTCGTTTGGCAAACAGATGGGAAAAAAATCAATTCAGCAGTTATGTGTATGTTACAAAAAGTAATTGTGAATCAAGATTTCCATCCATGAAATGAAGAAATACATAATTTTTTTCATCTCAATATCTATACAGGCTAGACTGCCGCTCAAATGGATGGCTCCTGAAGCCATTTTTGACAAGATCTACACAACTCAGAGTGACGTTTGGTCTTTCGGTGTTCTCATGTGGGAGATCTTCTCTTTGGGTAAGTGGCACGGCACATCATCACCCTAGATCATGTTTACTACTGTCATTTGTCCATCAGCAGCTCAGGCATCCACATCTAATAGCAACACATCACTGCATGCATCCAGCTCACAGACTTGCTGAAATCATCACTGTGATCACATTCTACATGATCCAAGAGATCTGTCGAATAAACACTGAATAAGAGGATTGGTTTTAATTTTGTGCAAAGATTTGTACATATAAATGATTGCAGCACATCATAGGTGTGAAGGAAGGGTTCACTCTTTGTAAAAGTGCAATAAAAACAATAAAGAAAATAAAGACAAATTGGAAAAATTTAAAAAGATAGATCTTTATAGTGGTGATGTCTTCAAAGTTAGAAGTTACTGTTTAGCCACAGTTTTTCACCATGCCACCCACCTTACCACAATCCTGGAACAGGCCTGCCCCTCCCCATAGACAAACTACAAACTTGCGTACGGGACCACGGCGCATCAGGGGCACCAAGTCAGCTGAATATGATTGCGTGGTCACAGGCACACTGCATGCACCCAAGACGTTGAACAAACTGCTCGAATGCTCAATGAAAGAGGGCGGGAGAAAGAATAGGGTGTCTGTAATTTGAAACCGTGCATCAGTGCAGTATGACAAGGGGGCACATGCTGCGGGTGAAAGGATCAATAGGACAGCAGGAGCCTGGAGCAACAAAACAAAATATATGAATAAATAAAAGAAGATGACGCTGTGGCTTCACTTGCAGGTATGTTGAAATCAGAGTCTGAAACTTAAATTATTTGCATAATTCCTTTAGGTTCATCACAGCCTTGATATAAAGAGGAGGAGAAGTCTCTGCCTCCACTCATTATGGACATTCATTTCAGCGGATTTTCTAGGGACAAGCTATTCATTGATGCTTTGTTAACAATTTTTCTGCGCTCTGCTTCTACTGCCTCTTCTTTCGGCTGTTCCCCCTAGGGGTCGCCACAGTGGATCATGTGCTTAAATCTTCTCCTGCCAAACCAACCAACTACATTTCCACCTTCACCACATCCAGAAACCTTCGCTTTGGTCTTCTCTCTTTTCAGCTACCTGGCAGCTTAATCCCCCCTCCTTTTCACGTGTCCAAACCATCTGGATTTTGCCTCGAAATTTGTATTAAAGACGGCTAACATTATTAAAAACAATATTATTTAAAACAAAAAAAATCATTATTAGAAGAAGCAGTAATAATAGTTAGAGACTTAATATTTTTGAGTCTATTATGTGAATATAACTTGAGGTTGAAGTAACATAAATTGAATTAAGTTACTCATGTTGAAGGACCGACTGCTATTATTTCATTATTATTATAATTTTCTTTTTTTTTATTTGAGAGGAAGAGTGTTTTATACTACAGCACTTACATTTAATTTATTTTGTGATTCAAAATCATTTATTTTTTTCGGATTCATTTGATTCATTCATTAATTTTTTTATTATAAACACATCCTACCTTTTGTGTTCTACAAATTTAAACATTTTGCTATAAAGTTTGTCAAGTTCAATACTACTTTTTTAAATTCGGAATGTATGGCTATCCATTGGTGGTGCCAACCATTTGGTCTGGTCTGATCCTCCTGCCTGCTTTTTGGAATCAGACAGACATTTAATCAAGTAGAAAAATAACTTTGACAAAATGGCAGTGGGCTTTTAACACCTGTTGTCCATCTGACTCTTAATCAAACGCAGCAGCTTTCTGACCTTGTCAGCCAAAAAGTAAGAAATAACCTTCAAACTCAAATTAATTTTGGTCATTTTTAACATCTCCACATGTCCATAAAGGGTGGCATCTTCAACAAGAGATTCTTATTTCAGATATGTTCAGGGAAAGCTCGGTTGGACCAGCCTGGTGCCTCTCAGCCTCACGACATGGACTGGTTATTAACTTCCTTCACTGTGTGATTGTTTCTCCGGGAAAAAGGACCTAAGCTTGAAATTTCAGCATGAGCAAACTGTTTTCATGCTACTTGTGAAAAAAATGTTAGTAAAGTTTAACTTTGATTTTTAGTATAGACAAGGAACATTTAAATAAGAGAAACCCCTCCTCTTTAAGTTATCCAATTCTTCCCATCTGGCAACAAAATAACTCACTGTAACCAAGCGGGGTAAAAGTGTGCCCCCGCTGTGAGATCACTACAGCGCTTAGAACCGCATTGTGTGTCTATCCATGATCGCCTGTGCACCCTGTCACAAAGCTCACCACACGTTTCTATAGCATGACTCAACGTGAAATACTGTATGTTTTAAAGTCACCACGGGAAGCAGTGAAACAAGAGTAAGTGCGAAAGAGGATAAAACCGAAGGGGGATGTATGGCTTTTCTTTAAATTTTGAATCTGTCTTAAAAAAAAAACCTGTGTGCATATACTTTAAAAGAAAAGCTCGCTGATGTCATTATTGATGACACTCTCCCTTTTGTCTCTCCTCTCCTTGTCTCTTGACACACTCTAACAACATTTTCCATTAAAGGAACGCTTACACATCTGGGTAGTCTTAACAGGGCCCCTGCAAAACTTGAAGTGGTTACTTTCATCATCACTCCCAGTACTCTTTCTTTGTTGACAACATACATCTGCATTTGAGGTCATACCATACTGAACCCTTAAGCATAAAAGATAGGGTTAGGGATGCCAACATAATCTCAGAACCCAAAGGTTTAAATGATCTTTTTAATAATACTAATTTTGGTACATTCTGCTTTGCCCCACATTGCTTTTATTTCACATGCATGTTAGATGACTGTAACAGTAATTGTCTTTGACCCATATTTTAAACTATGTTATCTTGTGTACTTACATTTGTGGAAATTGTGCCTTCCTAAAAAGTCTTTTAATTTTATGTGCTATGGGAATCCTGCGCTAATGTGGAAAAATATCAGAATAATATTATATACACAAGAGGATGAGAGAATATTGTCTCATCCTGAAACATTGGACTTGGTATGGGTATTACAACTTAACGTTGTATGATGTGTGCAATACACGCAAATAATTAACTGGATTATATTTCTAATATACATTTCTGTAAAAAGATGTAATAAATAGGTTATCAATTAGCATTTCATTTTATATTATATTGCAAATGTCAGATTGATTTAGCATTTTAAGAATAACTGGTCAATTATTTTTCAGCTCTCATTAGATCAATGATGATAAAAAATCGACCATGTGAAGATTGAGAGCTTGAACATGAAATATTTACCTTTTACAAGTCACAGATTGTGTAATATAAGCTTGTGCACCAGGTTGTATTTCTTTTTAGTGGGGGAAAATGTGGGTTATATATAATATTGTGTTAGGGAATTCATGCTTACAAAAATATTATTGATGATTCAAAAACTGAAATAGTATAGAATTGGCTTTATTTTCCAAAACCAACACTCAACTGTCTTGAACACAAGACAGTTCAGATTATGCCGGCATGTTACACAGCAACAGGCTTTGGCTCAAAACTCTCATGTTATTGCCAATATTATAGTTCAAACGCAAATTAAACTATCCTGGTTTTAGTTGTGAGTGATACATTTGGCAGATGCATAAGGAAGCCTTCCAACTATAACAAAAATATATAATTTCTGTATACCGTGAGTAGACCATAGTTACATCATCCGACCTTATCCACTCAGTCATTCATATTTATTTTCTTCTCTAACATGAATGTTTATAGCACCTGTCCCACAATGTACGAGAGATCATAAACAGATTATCAGAGCGTCCTTTTGAATCTTTCCACAAACTATACAGGTGCAAATTTTGCATACGAATCCTTTTAATTTGCAGAAAATATTGATCATATTGATGCCTTGTAAGTGTAGGGAACATTAGATTTTGTTTCCTGTTCCCTCGCCAAATAGGGTCAACCATGTCCATAGTGTGCGCTTTATAACTGTTTTTTCAGTTTGCTTAGTTTAACTCTTTTATCTGATATTATTTTCATATTATTTTACTGACACTCAAATGGTACAGATTGTCAACATCACAAAATCCACTAAAACAATTTACTGAAATTTTTAAAAGACCTTACGGCCGAAGCACGTCAGCACAGTTTGAGCGTTTCCAGTGGCAAGGGCATCTGTTGTTGAACGCTAAAAGTCATTCATTCATTCATTGTCTGCGACCCTGAACAGGATAAGCGGTTACGGATAGTTCAAAATCATTTTTTGCCATGTATGTATAAATGTACAATTGTTAGAACCAGTTACAAGGTTGATTATCACCCAAAGAACTTTCAGCCTTTAAAATATATCAACTGTTTTAAATTTTATGGAAATAATTATAGTAATTATGTTAATGAACACAGTCCACTAATCGGGGTTTCTTCTTGTTTTTGGATTTTCCTGTTCAATGTTAACAGCTCACGTAATAATGTAAATAAATGACAACAGATGACAACTTGAGTAAGTTGAAACGTATACAAATCTGGAACTCCTCTTGGTCATTATGTTGGATACTTGTCAAGTTATACAAATGGACATTGTATTTTTTTTTCTTTCTTCATTTTTGGGCACAATAAATAACTTTGTGTATAAACTTCTCCCCTCTTTCCACTTCCAGGTGCCTCCCCATACCCTGGCGTCCAAATTGATGAAGAATTTTGCTCCAGGCTGAAAGAGGGGATAAGAATGAGAGCACCAGACTACTCTTCCTCTGAAATGTGAGAGTTCCCATTCATCACACATTAGTAAACAGTAAGACTAAAGGAGTGAACCTTCATACTGCCTAACTCAAGGGAACAGGGCAGTGCACTGTTTTGTGAGCATTAAGTAGACTTGTTTTATCTGTTTTCTGCCCTATCAAATACCACAGTGTCGCACACATTTATTATTGTCTGCATTTTTTGGGAGAATAAAAACAGGTAGTTTAATCAATTAAAACAAGGTAAGATATGCCTCTCAACTGTAATTCTATATAAATCTTTAGGACTGCTACAGAAGCCTTGTTTTTGCCAGACAGCCAGCTCTTTACCTCCAGCTCTATATTTTCCCCTACAAAGGCCAACAAAATGAAGTCATCGAGTAAAGGACTACTCTACAACATAGAGGAGATTGTGATTTCCCCCTCTTTGGGGTTGGGCAGGGGTGCCAGATAAGAATCAAATGTAATCCTGCTCTGAATGTCGCAGGAAGAAACATTAACTACTGATTAGCTCTGCGGTGGCAAGCTTGAAGCTCTGAAGCATTTTTGTGACTGACAGTGGTGCATATGTAACTGAGTACCTTGATTAAATGTCATGTCTAGAGTCCAGGTTTTCCCAGTGACTAGAGCCAGACACTGGGGATTATTTTTATTTCAGGCTGGTGATGATGCTGGACATAAATAAATGTGAGAGAAAAAAAATCCCTCTTATTTGGTTTCAGAGCTGTCAGTCAGTAAACACAGTCGGACCTCTGTATCTGAGACGCGGCCCAGCATGTTGGCTGATGTTGTGTCTGGTTTGAATTTAAATTATTAATGTTGCCCGCATATTGTATTTGCTTTGAAACCATAATGCTATACTTGTGCTTAATAATGATGTAGTATCAAAAGACTAATCATCTTCTGCCATATAAATCTATCTGAATTAATTTATTAGCTTAGCTAAGGACAAAGTTATTGGAATTGATTTGTCAAATCAACTCCAGATCATAGGATTTGTGGATGCAGACCTACTGCTGCCACTACTGGGGCCCACTGAACTCTTGAACTTTCCATCTCAACGGACGAATATTCAACGGCAAGATTATTTGTGTGCTTATATCGATTTGGCCAAGTCTAAAGCTAAAATATACACTAAATTTGAGGAATAGTGATTTGTTCAGAGTCAGTGGGATGAATTGTGCTGATCCCCTGCAGAAGTCTGCCATAGAACACGTGTGTAAAACCAGCTTTAGGAACACTTCTGTTCAAACTCATAATTAATGAATGACTGAAAACACAATGACATTGTAGGAAGTACTTAGCAATCACTCAGAATGGAATGCTGTTTGTTAATGAGATTCCCATGTCCTTATCGTCACGGTGTGGACGAGCATAAAAAAGGATGCTACTACACCAACTCGACTGAATAAACTAGTCAAGTCCTACACTATTCCCTTCCCCCTCAAAACACCACACTCCCTCAAGACCCAAAGGCAGGCAGGGACAGGCTATTTATTCTCATTGTGGACCAGGCAGGAAATGTGTTTCAAGTTGTGAAGTCATACAATGTGTCTACACCAACCCCACCACCCCTACACCCCCATGATAAGCATGAAGACTGTGATCATGCTATCCACATCCTGTCACTGTTAGGAGGGCTACCACCTGGACAAGTATAGTCTATGTTCATTGGAAAGCAGCCATTTGGTTTCTTTCATCCGGGCTTGACAACACAATGAGGAGTAGAGAGTAACAGCTGGAGAGGAGGGGGTAAAACAGCAATAAAGGTCCATCTGCATTTCAAAGTTTGCAATCTGGAGAAAATATGATGCCAAGAGGGCGATCATAGGTCCATAGTATTTATTAAAAACCTAAGATATAAGTGGGGGAAGTGGCCGGTTTGGAAGCATTCCTTTTTAAACAGCAGCTGTGGTGCTCTGTTTCTTAAATACCTCACCAAATGAGACAGGCCATAGCAAGGGAAACTCACACAAAGGCTCTGAGTCTTCCTGCATGGGTAAAGAAGCTGACAGTTAGCTAGGGACCTGAGTGAGGCTCTGTGCTCTCACTTCCCCAGACCATGAGATAATCACCTCCAGCCACAGAGTATGAGGATGGAATGATGCATTCTAGACAACAATCTATTTACAGCAGATCAGATGCAGTAGCTCCTAAGAAAACAGATGACTAGGATTAACCGGTACGAATACAAAAACTTTATTGTCCACAGCTTAAATTTGCCTTCGGTCTCACAATCAAAGCATGCTGCATAAAATACAATTCATAAAAACCGTACATCATCATCACATAGAAAATACATAGAAATGAACTTGAGTTCTGTGAGATACCACTCATGTCCTCGTAAGAACACAATACTTGACTACAGCAAAGTCCGATCTCCACTCTATCCTGCTCTGTCTATTCCTAAATTGATTTATTGCTTTGACAGCATTAGGGGATAAGGATTTCTTGTAGATATTTCTTTTTGCCATTGGTAATCTATAGCTCTTCCCTGAGGGTAAAAGTTCAAATCCCCTGTATAAAGGATGAGAGGGGTCACTGATGATTCTGGGAGTTTTGATTATAAGAAGATCCTCATACATGTCACAGAGCTGCTTCTGTGGTTTCCCTACGATTTTAGAGGTCATGTTCACGATCCTCCACAGCTTATTCCTCCTCTCCAAGTTCAGATTGCCATACCACATGATCACATTAAAAGATAAAATTCTTTCTATCAGGCGTTTATACACAACTTCCAGAATTTTGGGGCTCACATCAAAACTGTTCAGTTTGCGTAGCAGGTGGAGACATGGAGAAAATTTCTAAAAAATGTGGTTGGTATTTATTTTAAAGGTCAGATTTAAAACACAAGGAACTGCCAAGAATGAGTATAGTTCATTTTCTTTTTACAGGTGCTTAGTCAGAGTTTGCAGCACTTCAACCATTTTACAATGCAGCATACTGAATGCATTGGTGTGTCAGTCCTTGGGTTCGTGTTCAGTGGTATATTCTGTGCTCTCAGATATCAGACCATGCTGCACTGCTGGCAGGGGGAGCCGCTGGAACGACCAACTTTCACTGAGCTGGTGGAAAGGCTGGGAGACCTGCTGCAGGCCAGTGTGCAACAGGTACGATAGACTAGAAAAACACTACATGTTCTGTATAAGGATTATCGGTAGATGCTCTATTTCTTATCGCATAGAAAATACAAGAAAGCATAGTTTGGCGACAATCCAGTCAACATAGCAGTATAATGGGAGGACATCTATATATCTGTGTAGAAAACGACTTAAACAGAATTAAGGATATTCAGAAAAGTCAGTATGACTTGAGGATATCAATAAAAGTCAGTATGACTTGAGGATATTCAGAAAAGTCAGTACGACTAGAGGATATTCAGAAAAGTCAGTATGACTTGAGGATATTGCACTTGATACACATTGGCCGTATTATACATGACAAGCATAAGCGATTTTTCCCATGTGCACATGATAAAATAAGTGGCCAAATTGAAAATACTATGCACACGTTGACATTAAAGATAAGCCTTGTCATGATAACATGGCAATATATGCATTATGCATTATGTGATAACATGAAAGATGAGCATTGCACATGAGAGAATTCAAGCCTGCTATTGTAGTTTAAATGCAAATAAGCGTTGAGGGAAAAATTGTTTTATTGTAATTTTATTCAAATATGTATTACTTGAAGGATGTATTTGAGAGAATCCAATAGAGCTTTCCCACAACAAAAATCTTGATAAGTTAGATGTCCTAATGGCTCAGACCATCGCCCATGACCTGAGTCCAACTTGGGTCAAGTTATATTCATTGTAAATTGGTCAGGTAGGTACCAAGTCTTTTACTACACTGTCAAATGTATTTTGTTTACGTAACTTATGAAATGTCTGGGAACTGATTTCCCCATAGTGGATTTTAAGTTGTTAAATCTGAAATAACTTTATTTAGCTTTAGCAACTTAAGATGTTATGATCTACTTTGAAATTTTGAAGCCAACTTTTTTCTGACATTTTTTTTTACTTGAAATAAACCAAAAATGATAGTTTACAGTGCATACACCTTACATTTGTATGTGATTACATCTTATATCAGATTGGATTCAAGTCACGCACTGTTGTAATAAACAGAAGGTAAATATGTTTTATCTGAGGTGTAATGGAGTTAAAAGTCTGGAAGGTGATTTTGTTACATTTTCTTTGTGTCTGTTCGAAGAAATCAGGGGAGTAAAATTAATGAGAATTAGTGGAAATTGAGGAGAGTGGGAGACCACTAGAAATAACTACCAGAGATGACAGGGAACTGGCCAGAATCCAAACAAGAAGAGATTCATTTCAATTATCAGAACATCTGAGATGCCCATGGTCATGTTTCTGGATTCTTTATCAGGTTGTACATTAGAACAGACTGATACAAAATCAAAGAAAATGAATCACATATCACTACATCCCCAAAGAGAAGGCAGATTATCTCGTGAAACAATTAGAGATACTGACAAGGCAACACATCACATTCCAGGATACTACAAAACGTTGCATTACAAATGAGTCTGTGAAAGCTATCCTCATGTGAAAATGTTACAATGAGGCAGGAAAAAAAAACAGTGTAGCGTTGGACATAAATTAATAAAGCTATTGTTACAGTGCAGGAAGGCTGGTCATGGTCTCTGCTTCCTCCACCAACTTCTTGAACATTGCATTAGATACATCAGGCATAACCTTGTTTTCTTTGGCTGTCCACCACAACCTATGGATGTATTGCAAGGCATCAGCTTGATTAAGAGTCTTTAAGATGTTGAGTATGGAAATACAATGCTGTGCTCTATAATGTTTTTGTCTTTGGTTGATTTAGGAGGGGAAGCACTATATCCCCATCAACACAGCACTGCTGTCTAAGGTGGGGGACCCGTCTGCCTCAGTGCCGTCAGATGAGACACCCACAAAACGCATCACCCAGTGCAACTCAGGGAGCACATGGTGAGAACATCTTCGTAACCTGGTGCTTTTATGCTCATATTCAGTATGACACATCCACATGTGAACTGCTGGGGTTGAGGATAGATAGACAGCCTCTCTACCAACTGAGCCACAGTCGCCCCCAAACAGGTCAACTCACAGCAGCTTTCTATAGCGAGTCTTCAGTGTTGTGGGTCCTGTAAGGCCATAAAAAACCCTTAAAGCCAGCTTCAAGATTTTTATCAACTGAACATAATATTTTTGGGACTTCTGGGTTTTAACAGGTCTCCTATGTGTTTATGGAGGAGGGGTTGAAAAGCAGTAATGACAGTTAGCCCTTAAGCCAAATTATGCAGTTGTTTCTTCCTCTGACTGTTCAAAGGCAAAGTAAACAAGATGTGTTTTCAAAGTATAAAATCATAGATAATGCACAATGTTGATTTATGTGATTAAGTTCCTGTGGTCTTCTTAGTGAACTTTGCCTCTTGGCTAGAGTCTAATTTAAGGATTCTCGTACCACCTAGATCAAATTTTATGGTATTTTATTGACTCACAGTGGAAATATTTTCCTGGCAGGGACACAAAGATCCGTCCCGCTAGTGTGAAAACCTTCGACGAAGTTACCATGGAGAACGGGACAAATGATAACCACGAGGTGAGTTAATAAGTCTGGAATCAAACCAGGAACCAAAACATAATCTGCAATCTGATTTTTTCAAAGAATTTAGACGGCATTTCCACTATCTTTGCTTCATTACATTGGTTCAATACTCATTTTAGATTGGATATTTGTCACTTTTAAAGCCCCCATTGGTTTGTCCTAAGAATATGATCAGCCATAACATTAATACCGCCTGCCTAGTATTGTTTCGGTCAGAATCTTTGGCACCAAAACTATTATGTGTTCTGAGACCTTTCTATAAAAACCGTCACTAACTTTTTAGCTATTTGTTAAATAGTGACTTTGCTGTGGGACTAGAAAGATAGGGTACACGTCAAGCCCAATTCACATCAATTGGCTTTGGACACCCATTACCCTGTCATCAGTCAGGAAGCTTGGACCACTTTTAAGGACTAACCAGTGCAGACTGGTAACGGCATCTAAGACCTGCAATTCTAGAGATGCTCAGACCCAGTCATCTAGTCATCACAATTTGGTCCCTGTCAACAAAGTTTAGTTCATTCAGCTAAATGTTGATATGCATCCAACACATCAAATTCAAGGACAAAGTGTTCAGTTGCTACTAAATAAATCCCACCCACTCTCAGGTCCCATTTTAAATGAGATAATCAATGTAACACTGAATTCATTTTTCAGTGGTTGTAATGTTACGGTGGTTCGATGTATATATATCTTCTTAATTTATTGAGAGGATGAACTGATAAATGGTATCAACAAATAAAAATTGAAGAATAAAGTCTCTCTCCCCAATAAACCTTATTAATAGAAGGTTTTGAAAGCCACCCATACTGGCATTTTTACATCGTCTCTGAAATTATAACTTTTTATTAGTTGCTTTGTTTGACCTTTGATGCAATTTAAAACTCTGCTTTTCAAAGATTCTGAAAATAAAGCTTATTTAGATATTTATTTGTTAACTTTGCAAAACAAAGAAGGAAAAGTGAACTTTGGGATTTTAAGCATTTTCTCTGTATCTCTGCATTATCCTCAGGGCAGTCAGTCAGACAGTGGGATGGGCCTCTCATCTGACGACATGCAGACTCTGAAGCGCCTTGAATCATTGGCAGGAAGACCTCTGAGCATCATGGCTCTGGCGTACGTTCACTAAATCACACAGTACCCTTCAACATACCCTACAAGTGAAACAAACACAAAAAATTAGGCACAATGCCTGCTTGGAAACCTCCCTGCTGTGCTGGAATGTAAATGCTATAACGGTCATACACTCAACCACAAGTCTCTCAAAAAGACAAGAGCAGCTAGATTTGCCTTTTGTGCGGAGGAGTCATGAGGAAAGGCCTCGGACACAAAAGGTACGTGGGAGAGGAGAGGCTTGAAGTTGACGAGCTGAAGGACTCAAGCACAAAAGCAGAGTGACTGCATCACTTGCACTTTGGCTGTTTGGAGGGCATAATAAAATTCTTTTGTTTTCACATAATAGTCTTAATGTAAATACCTCCCAGATGGATGTAACTCAGGAATCATGGCTATCTGGTATAATCAATCACTCGGTAACAAACACACATAATCTCAAAGCAGTTATCTTGGCTCAAAGTATGTACTTCACAGTGCTGTTGATCTCTTTATGACTTTAAGATGTGAATCCTGCCAGGGCAAACATATAAAACTGTCATCAGGGGGGAAAGCTCTTCCTTAATATGTCTTCTGTTTAGGAGTTTGAGGATAAAGTCAAATTTAAGTCATATTTCTGTAAATCTTTTTCTTAGGATGTCTCAGGTTTACATATTAAGTTTACAGCAGCTCAGTGGCGGGGTTAATTTACGAGGTCACATGTCTGAACTCAGTAATCAAACTTTAAACTCTGAGGAATTATTCTTTTGCCTTCCCTGAACAGTAGCAACTGTTGATATTCTCTTAATGTCTCTTAATTGTGGCATTCCCTCGAAATATTAAAATATAAAAAAACAATAAATTCAAACGTAAAAATAATATAATATATCATAATAACAAAACTTCAAAGTTCTTATACTCATGTTGGAAATTAAATAATATTCAACATGCCAATATTTTTTTTATAATATATATATAATTTATAATATTATTTTTTTCAGCACAACTTCCCCCCAGGGCAATTAGTTACTCACTTTAAAATACTGCATTAACAAATTGAACCCCAAAAAATTAAATCTTAGACTAAACACATGTGTATTAAGGTTTTGTAATATTTTTGTATTATTTCTGATTAAGATTATAATGTTCCCATGTAATTATTCTCATTTATTCTCTGTTTAACACATTCAACTGTTTTATGCATTCAGCAAGACAATAAAGAAACCCTGAACCCTTGTTAATCTGTTGGGTAACAGAGATAAATTAATTCAAGCCATCTAATTAACAGCTCACCAATCTCACCTCTGCAAACAACCACACAGCGTCTAGTAGGTCTCAGAACTCTAAGGTGAGGCTACCATCACTCATTATAAGAATGATTGAGTCATCATGCACTGGTGTGGAAGAAAGACTCAACCCAGGCATGCAGAGAATGATCTGCATTTCAAGGGGAGGACTTCCTTGCTGGGTAACCGGTCAATCACTGTCACCTTTGAAGTTTGGAGGGTACGAGCGCCTCCCCTGTTAGCAGTAACACTGTGCTCCTCTTGACTTCCACCTGTAGCTCTGTTGGGCTTTCTTTTTTGCCAGTAGCACACAAATGAAATAATTTTAACAACATGACAAGGATGCTCAGCAATGATTTAGTCGATTTAGACAGTAATTCTCGTCTTGTTTTGTAAAACTAACAGTTTAAATCTGAAGGACGTAGAAAATACAAACTTGACCCTGACTCATTTGGTTTCCTGATGCCCAGTTGGCAGTTGAAACTGTAACTGATATTGGGGGACTACTGTTAAGTATTTCTGATGCCCGGTTAGCAAGAAGTTATCCATCAGGACAACATTCCAGTGGAGCAGCGTCATTTACCCCTACTGGGT
This sequence comes from Lophius americanus, assembly GCA_037951165.1. Classification (NCBI taxonomy): domain Eukaryota; kingdom Metazoa; phylum Chordata; class Actinopteri; order Lophiiformes; family Lophiidae; genus Lophius; species Lophius americanus. The sequence goes on along the minus strand of JBBDHG010000008.1, from coordinate 5,403,504 downwards.
GTTGACCCTTTGGCCTTGAGAGAGGAGCTCTAAAACTCCTTAGCAACCTCCAAAGACAATAAGAGGCAGTTACTCATATTCTGAACATGAAGTGAGGCAGAAAAGCTCAAGATGATTGATTCATATTTGAAAAGGAGAGGTTGGTTTGATTGTACAACCTCACAAGGGGCTTATTTAAAGCAAAGCATATCAAAAGAGTTCTCTATTGTGAGGAAATCAAGCCAAGAAAGAAAAGCTTGATATTTTGTACAATACGTCAGTGGGTTGTTTACCCATTAACGGCTCCACTTCCCACCCTGAGAGGAAACCCTGCCGGAACATTCAGATCCTGTGTCTCAGTCAGGATGTTAACTGATCATCCTGTCACACCAAACTCATTTGCTGTGTGTGTTTTAGCAATTAAGGGGATTGTTTATTTTAGAATGCCGATAATGTGACCATTATCCACTTACATCGCTGTGCTTTTGTTTTCATGAGAAGAAACATTCAGTGAAGTGAGAATGCATAAATATTCAAACTAGATATTATTTTCATTATTAGTTGGCTTTTCTCATAATTTCTTTCCCAACCATTTATGACTGTCAAATGTCAGAAAAAAAAGAAAATATCGATCAAAATTTTCCCATTTAGTTAAGTTCTGAAAAACATCTTCCACTTTTTTGTGGAACTCGATACATGATCATTTGAGATAGAGAGCATGCTTTTTGCTGAATTCATTGCTTTAAAGCTTTCGTTTAGTATTGTAATTTTAGTCTTTTTTTTCCCATGGTAAAAGTTAAAAGCATTAGTTTTCACTTTGTCATTTCATATCTGTTTCTCTCATATAGTCCCTTGAAACTTAATCATTTGGCTTTGAATTATTGTGGGGTACAGACATAAACGCTTTAATTTCTTAGCATCTCTTTTTTTCTCAGGATGAAGGCGGTGAGTAAGAGCAAAGAATCTGTGCTCAAGGACTCAGAGAAGGAGATGTTCCAAACAACAGTTCCTTCACTGGACTTCAGTCTGGACGACTCCGCCCTGGATGCCGGTCTGGAGTGTCACAGCCCACCCCCTGACTACAACTATGTGGTGCGCTATTCCACCCCACCTGTGTAACCTGCTCTGTCCAAGGAAAAAGCCGACCAGCAGCCTCAAAGCCTGTCCTGTGTTCGTCTTTGTCTTGGATATTTATCCCTGGACTGTTCTGTAGCAGTTTGAGAAGAAAACATGAGACATTCTCTCTCAAAGTGATTCGAAAGGACGCTCTGAAAGTAATTATGAATTTATCCGACCATAACATATGCATCTTTCAACGTCAAGGAAATCGGTAGTGCAACAAAAGGGAAGCCTGCAGACTGTTATTGCTGTCCAGGATTTTCAGAGACAGGCTGAGGATAATGCTGCTGTTTCGTTCCACATTCACTGTGATTTATCAAACAGCTGAAAACAGGCTCAGGTATTTCTTTTATGTACTGTGAACACTACAACATCCAATGATCCACAATAACAGGCAAAGGAGAGGATAATTTATAAAGATATTGTATACTCTAAATCTATTTTAATTCTATTCAAAAAGTAAATACTGGAAAGTAGAAGACAAGTATTTGTACTGAGGCCGCCTATGCTCATATGAAGTTCAGCTAAAGCTCATATAACATACCATTGACGATTAAATATAAAAATGTGCTCATTTCTGGTAGTATTGCACCTCAAACTCATTAAATACAGGTTCAATGGGCCGGAGTGACAGAGGAGAGGAGTGCGCTGTCATGTGGTGGTAGGTGATGTAACCTATGGAAAACATACATAGTAATCGAGTCGATTGAAGGAAAGGGCAAAGCTGGGAGAAGAATGTGATATACCAGCACGGTCATGAAAGCATTTAAATGAAGAATTAGTATCCAAGTGGATTCCCCCACCAGTTCTTAGCTTGTATTGAAGAAACTATTGAAGAGTTAATTTTGTTTGATCGAAAAGAAGAAAAACAAACACCATGTTGAGCAAAACAACCCCACAAGATCAGTATACTCAAAAAGCACTTGTAGAATTGTGTATTTATTTAGATTGCAACCACTGTTACCTAACAATTATATTCCTATTAAAAAAATCTACCAACGAATATCCCAGCTAAGTCTTCCTGTTCAACACCTACTATGCCAATATTCCCAGATGAGTTTATTCACATACAGTTCCACTGAGGGATGTTCTCCAGCCATTCTTCTCTTGTTAGTGTTAGCAAAGCTTGCAGGGCAGGCTGCAAAAACTCCCCTTTTATTCGCAACATTTTATTGGTCATACAGGTTCACATACGTCCTGTAGAAGTGTTGTTAGTTTGTACTTGTTGACCATTGAAATAAACAGTATTTCTCAGAGAGTAACCTACAATATAAAGTGGATATTTTGAACCATCTGCATTTCCCAAGTATGTTTGTTTTTTGACCAATTGGTTTTCTTTATGTGAACAGGAAATGATTATGCACTGATAATATTATAGCCAGTACCGTTTTTGTATTCGTAAGGTATATTATTATGGAACCATGTTGAGTTTCGCATTTGTAAAAGATTTGTTTTTTTTGTTTTGTTTTTTAAATTTACCTCTTAACATAGCAGGAAATTAACATTTTCACAACTGTATTATTCTAGTCAGCTTAACCTCATATATACTTATATATTTGTATTAAATGTAATTTTAGCTACTGCTTTTACAGTTACATTCAGAGAATGCAAATGTTAGTACAAATGGAAATGTGTTTGGACATTTTTTGATTTCTTCCCACATACACTAACTATGAAAATCCTCCTTCCTATTTGTTTTGTTTAATCATGCACAATAGAGTCATATGTTAATGTCAAATTAATGTTCCCCAACACTGTTGACTGAGCAGTCCATAAATGAATAAAGACAAATATATATTTATACTTTACTTGAGGTCTAGACTTATCATTTCTTGAAATTGTGGTGATTACTGTTTTGCTTTGACCCAAATGCAGACACTCAAACCCAGCAGTTCTTGATTTAGATGTCAATTATTAAGAAATGGGTGCCGAAATGTTAGGGCTGCTGGTGAAAGACAGGTGGAGGTACGGAGCGTGTGGCAGGGTCTGGTGGAGGAATGGGGCAGGTGATGGCTGTTGAATAAGGGGACAAAGTGTTAGAGGTCATTGCTGGAGTGGACTAGCTGGTACAGGAGACCTAGCTGCAAGAGGACAACAAGCAAACAAGATGCAGAGAGGAGACAACTCAAGAAATAACTCGCTTTAAAAAAGGTATTGAGGGGCTGAAAGCGGAACAATCACAGAGCTGGTTGAACAATTTGAGAAAGTGAGTCTGCCCAGTCTTGTACTGGACAGACGAGAAAATAAGAGTAACTTCATCGCTGTGACAGAAAAACTGCTATGAACTTTTTTGGCATGTGAGCATTGGACACCCTCCTGATTTATTCTACTATTTATGTATAGTATACAAAAGATTTAAACAATTAAAAAAAAGGTTATTCAATACCTAAATCCCTTGCATGAAAAAGTATTCACCCATAGAACCTAGTAGCTTGTTCTGTCACCTTTATCAGCACAACTTCAACCAAACGCTTCCAACAACTGGAGCTCATTCTCTGACATCATTGGATTTTGGTTCTGCTCTTCCTTGCAGAACTGCTTTAGGGCCGCCACACTTGGTGTTAATGAGGGTGAACTGCTCTATTTCAGTCCAACCACAGCATTTCAATGAGTTTTAAGTCCAGATTTTGACCAAACTACTCAAAAACTTTAATGTTATTCCTTCTGAGCTCCAGAATATCATCAGCCATATTTTAATAATAATAATAATAATAATAATACATTTAATTTATATTTTGTCTCGTTGTCTGGCTGCATGTATTTAAACATATGGCAGTGCTTAAATTTCCAATCAAAGACTTATGACCCAACATTCTCCTGCACAATTATCATGAATTATCTGATCTGATCTGGCCCTGAAGCAGCAAAGCCTCCCTGCAGCATTACAATGCCAGTTCCATGTAAATGCCCATAAATATAATCTTCTTTTTGTGGAATGCTGTGTTTGTTTAACGCCAAATGTAACGGCGTCCTAACAGTTGGACTTCCGACTCACAAGACAATAGAATATTCTCCCTAAAACTCTGAGGGTCATCAAGCATTGATGTGGCTTTGTTTTTCTAGGTTAGCAGTGGTTTCACCTCCTCGCTCTAACCATAGAGGCCATGAACACTAACCTTTACTGAGGTGAGAGAGGCCTGTGGTTCTGGTTACTTGGAGTAATCGCTGGTTTTTCTATAACTTTCTCTTTGCCAAGCTCTTGGAAGGTTAGCCATGTATGGGAAGGTTCACTATTGTTGCAAGTCTTCTCAATTTGTAGATAATGTGTATAGTAACCCTGATGTATTTCAATCACAAACTTCTTCAACTCTTCTTAAATTTCCTTTGATTTCGGCATAATTTCCTCCTCGTGAGACATGTAAGTGAATTCAATGCCTCTGAAAAGAGTTTTTTTGGGTGATGACTTGATTGAACGGGGCTGGTAGGAATCAGACATGAGTTTGTCAAGTCCAGCTGCAATGCGGTTATTAATGCAGTTTGGCATTTGTTTGGATTTAGTTTATAAGGCCAATTCTTCTTCATACAGGTCCAGTGTGTATTAGACAAACGTTGGTTCAATAAGTATAACTTTGCATGAGTCTTTTCAGGTTGCCTTTATTTTATGGGAAATTGTGTTTGAGGATGCAGCACAGTTTAGAGTGAGAGATACAAAACAGGAACACACCGGAACAGGTTCAATACTTGTTCAAAGCACTGAGAGAATAACATTTTTTCCAGGTCCTATACATTGCAGCCTGCCTCCAAGAAGACTGTACATTCATGATCTCCAGAGTCATACTGACATTTCTGATTTTCTGACTTATTTTAGTGCCGTTGGTATTGGTGGTTGTAGAGTAAAATGTCTCGACAACAAAACTGAACATTTCTATGCCTTGAACATTGTACTTCATATGGCTGCAGGCATGGCAGGCTAACCTTTTAGCACATGAACATAATTGTATTTCATTTTCAATATTTTTTGTGTTCTTTGGCTTAGTTTTTATTTACCCTTTAATGTTCAGCTCAACTGTTTTGCTTGAGCTCATTTTGACTCTACTTCCTTATGAAAATGTGTGTCACTTGACTGAACCTTTTTATGACCCAGTGGCAGCATGTGGAAAAGAGTAAGGTGCCAAGGATAGAGCTTTGGAGGACCCCATATGTCAAAGGGGCTACCGAGGATGGCCTATTTTGACATTTTAACGCATGTGAGGATTTACTAAAGATAAATATGTAACTTGATTAGACCATAAAATTGCAATAAGGGTCTATCAGTTTTCTATAAACATGCTTTACCAGAACAGTTAAGAAATTTCACTTTATAATGAAGTTTAGTAGTAGTGGGTAGCTAGTCTAATTAAAATTGACAATTTACATGAAATACAAAATTTCCTCACGAAATAATTTCATACCTTAATTAATTGTATTATTGTTTAAAAACATGCTTGACAGACAATTCTTTAAAAATAGTGTTGAAGAAATGTTTTGTTTTTGTTCAAAGTGAGGGTCATTAAAGAGTTAAATCCCTTAGTTTATTTCATTAATTTCCTATATCAATCAAACAAAGCCAAACTATAAATAGCCACCTTAGCCACCTCTATAAAGCAATGTGTGATGAAAGTGATTTATTTGAAGTCAGTTAACTTTAATACAAAATTGTGTTCCTTAGCCATCGTGGCCATTGACCCTGAAAAGCAAATCAATGCTAAATAAAGGTAACATCTCCTTACCGACCCTTAACACCTTCTAAATTGCCACAAAGAAAAAAGAAATGTAACTCGATACATGATCATTTGTATGAAAGTCATGTCACGTGTTTTTAAAGGTTAAAATTGACTTGAAGTAGTGCAAGTATTGTTCACAATAGAACAATCAAACTTCTAAAGAATGCGTTGCAGAAATAACCTTTTCCCTCCATTTCCTTAAAATTATATGTCAGATTCCTCCTGCAAACCCTTAGAGGCCCCCACCACTGGAACAAACAGGTATGAGCGGACGTCTCAAAATATTCTTAACTCTAATCATGATGTACAGAATAAAATGCTCCTTAATTATTCCCAATTGAATTGTCATGGCTCGGTGAAAAGGTCTGTTTCGCTTGAACAAAGTCATGAGTGTTCAGATCCTCTGGTGCTTCTTGGACTGAGCGAGACTCACTTCCTTTGCAAGGACAAGGTGTCGGCGGCCTGTCTGACAATGCTTCTCTGAGCGGGGAAGGAAGGAACTATTAATCATCCTGGTCAAGACCAGAGGATGCCACGCATGTAGGGCTTCCTTTGGGGACACACTGCACCCACTTACTGGCACTGGATGGGTCAGAGAGGACAACCGGACAAGTTCGACTCTTGGTATGGCTCCGCTTGTCCTTGTGGAATTTCACTGCGTCTACTGTAAGACAAGCGCACATCATTACAGCCAAACACATAACCTTTGTCTAATACAAGATTATGACATACAAACAAACAAGGGAAGGGTGTTGAAAGAGGAACCGTGTCACTCCTAGCTGTGATACATTTTTCCCCTCAGTAACAAACTTTGGTGCGTACACATACCTGCACACCCTGCTTTCCATACCTGCAGAGATATGTGGACATGCGGAAATTGCAACTACCCACAAATGCTCGGCTTTCTTTGAGAAAGGCACCTGGCAAGTTAATTCTTACATATCGCTTGTGATTATAGCAACAATTACATTCACTTAGTGACAGTACATTATTGTGTATTTAGACATATTACATTTATAAAATAAAACGTTGAGATCAACATCATATTATACCATTTGTCTAACATCTCGTTTCTATAGCAAGTCAAGCCTGATCCTGCTTAATGGTTAAAGGTTCTGTTGTTCTGTAAAACATAACCGTTTACATAACATTTACATAACCGTAAAATCTTTTATTTGGAGAGAATAATTGTGTTACTTTTAGGGTAACAACACAACATAACTCTTCTTGCAGACATTTTCCTGAAGTTTCTATTTTCACAGTAAAGTTATATATATTCCATATATTAAGATATTAAATATAAAGATTTAGGTTAATTAACTGTTTCTATTGGTGTTTATGTATCTTCTCAAAACCGGAACAAACAGGCCGACAACCCAGGGAGTGGAAAGCTATTCATAAAGTAAAATACCAGATAGTCCTATAGTGTCCTTTTGGTGTTGACTAAGGCAAAATTCCAAAGAACAAGGAAAATAAGTCTAAAGCATATGAGTACAAATTAACATTCCAAATAATTTATGGGAAATTCTAAATAAATTTAAAAACAGAAACAAAAAGGCTACAGTAAGAAATGTTTACACAGACATGAGACAGGGAGCATGTAGGACAGACACACAGTCTGACATTCATATTAGTCTTATGAACAGTTGAGGGCAGGGGACAGGAGAGACAGGAGATGTAAAGTGAAATGGGACCAGGAAAAATTAACTGTCAAAAATAAAACAAGTATTACAAGAACAGAAAATATTACAGCAAACTCTCACAATAACATTTAATATGTGAACCATGACAATTGGTGTAGTACTTGATTTAAATGAGAAAGCAAAGGATTTATTGCATTTCTGAATCATTAAAATGAATGAAAATTAATTATATATGTCAAATATAGTACTGTAAAAAATACTGTACAAATACTTCGGTACATGAGTTAATAAGATAAGATTAGAAAAGATCTACCTTTATTAGTCCCACAGCTGGGACATTTATAGCGTCACACTAGCACGGTCGGAAAAAGCAGAATCGATAGTGGGAAAATAATATATATGTATCATGCAAAATAAGCAGTAAAGATATAAATACAACTCAATAAACTATAGGGGAGGTACAAAATATGTGAAATATATGGAATAAATAGTGTGTAGGTGCATATGGTGTGTGTACATATATATATATAAACTTTTTGACAGTTTTTGGTGTGTGTGGTCTAGTGGGAGCGTTGCTTGTTGTAGAGTCTTACAGCTGCAGGATGGAAGGACCTGCGATAGCGCTCCTTCATGCTTGGGGTGAAGCAGCATGTCGCTGGAAGAGCTCTACAGAGCGGTCAGAGTGTCCTGACATGGATGACAGTTTTGCCGTCATCCTCCTTTCTCCTCTCACCTCCACCGGGTCGAGGGGGCATCCCAGGAAAGAGCTGGTCTTCTTTAATCAGTTTGTCAAGTCTATGTCTTTCAAGTACTGAGATGCCGCTGCCCCAGCAGACCACTCCATAGAAGATGACGGATGTCACCATAATGTCAAAAATAAGGTCTTAAGGAGTGTCCCCTGCCCCCCAGGAAATACCTCCGTCTCCTGAGCAGATAGAGTCTGCTCTGGCCTTTTTAGTAGAGTGCAGTTCAGTCCAGTTTATTATTCAGGTGAACACACAGGTACACTGGTGGAAAACTATATGTAAACCGTAGATCAAGCAGCAAAGAGCATATTAGTTTGATATTAGAGGTAATGCTTTGCCACTGTTTGTTGATCAGTCTTTCTGTTAGACGGATTGTTCACAATGAAGAGAAACAATACATTAGATTTTGGTGGTGATCTGGATGATCATCAAGATCCTGAATCTTTAAAAGGATTTTGACATCACAGGATAGGGGCAGTTACAAAATTGTTGCTTCTAAATTTATTGATAATGACTACAACAGAGTTTATACATCACTTATGCTTGTGAGTTACATGCATTCGTTTTTTAATCAATTTATGTATCCCTTCCAAGGTCCTTCAATGGATCCATAAAAAGTCTAATCTGATAGTCTTATTGATATTTTAAAATACCTTCACTTTTCTCACATCTGAGATAATGACAGCATTTAAACAAAGTCTTAATGGTTCTATACTATAATTTTGTTGGAAAAATAAATAGTGGTCACATGGTAAATGAATAGCAGTGAATGAAGAAGTTTAAGAAACGTCAATGCCAGGACTTAGAAATGTAGCTCATCGTCATTGTTCTGTGATCAAACATTTCACTGAACATGTGAATGTATAAATCTGTCAAGAGGAGAGCCTGGAGCAGGATATGAGTCAAGATGGAAAAGTGTTTTGGCTCTCACTACAATCCTATAAGACTACGGAGAAGTCCGTCGTTAATCAAGTGAACCAAAGTCAAAGTTTGCCCCTTAAGGTTTTATGACGTGTAAACTGTGTGGTTCTCCATCTCTTTTTATTCCCATCTTTAACTAAGAAAAACTAGGAAAAAAACATAAATAATTTTTAGCCCAACAACCGCCCTACCTAACAACCTTAGAGAAGGCGACAGAGGAGCAAACCCTTCCTTAGAATCGAAAAGACGACGTATTTGGAATAATGATCAAAACAGGTCTGTTTGTCTTAGCTACCACACCCACAGTGCAGTTTGTAATTACATTTATAAAAAGGACCTCTCCCCACCTATGGTTTCTCCTCAGCTTCCTCCTGGAGCAAACAGCCAAGCATGCCGCAAATCAATAAAAGAGAGCCATTAATAAATTCAGGAAACTCTGAAACAATGCCAAAAACATCCGGCTGAATCTGTGTATGCAGAGTTCCTATCATACGTTGCTTTACAGTCATCAGTGATACACTAACCCCCCCCCCCCACTCCTTACCATCACACAAGACGGTGGATGGTGGGTTGGCGACATCAATGTCTATCACTTAAATTTACAACAATAAGCCGGATACCCTGCTCTAAAAATAAATACCTCCTGTCCACCTTTAGCATGCAAATAAATAAATAAAAGTCAAAGCCAACTTCACATGAATCCAAACAAAGACTGCTCTGTAAAAGGCTTCATCGCCTCTATGGCTAAAAGGACAAAGGTGTAGCTGTATGGATGTCTGATATGGTAATAAATAGTATTAGAAGCTGTTTATCTACTGTCCCATACAAGTTAACATGCTAACATTTGCTCATTAGCAGTAAACACAAAGTAAAGCGGCCGCTGATGGAAATGTCATTAGATATTTGGTCATGAACCAAAATCATGAACGGTATTTATCCATCCGTCCATCCGTCCATCCTTCCAACCTTCCACTGCTCATCTTTGGAGTGTAACCAGGGGCTGTCACCTATCCCTGCTCACATTGGACAGTGTGACATACGGACACCCTTCCAGACAAATTCCAAATTCCTTGACATAGTCAAATAATCCGTCACACTCACATTCAAAGATACCGGCAATTTGAATTCAACAGTTCACCGATTCTGCTTGTTTTTGGGCTGCTGAAGGAAAGCGGAGCAGCTGTAGGGAATCCACAGAGACATGGGGAGAACATGCAAATTAAAAAAAAAAACCTTAGGTGGATTTGAGTGCAGAACGCTTGCTGTGATTTAACAGTATGAATTTTCACCAAATTTCAAAGCAATCCATCCAATGGTTGATGAGGCATTTTAATCAGAATCACAAAAATGAACCTTATGGTGGTGCAACAGACATGGGGACAGGAGAGGTCATTTTCTGAGAATTATCATTCATCTAATCAGAAATTCATCAAATATTTGTAGAGGTATTTCAGTGGTGACACTGTCAGCCTCTGAGTCATGTGGTTAAAGTGTGTTAGATGATTCAATGACACCAATCACCAAACTAACTTGTTAACACCACCTGTGTATTTTTTGTGAAATGGTTAATGAAAAATGGGTTACTAGAACTTTAAACCCACTTCAGGGAATTAAAAAGTTCAAATTTACTGTGGATGAGCCACTCATGTGTTGTGAATTAGCAAGAATAATCAGATAAAATCAAAACATGTTGTTTACTGGACCTCTTAAAAATGCATCTTACAACATCAGAAAGTTTATATTGTTTATAGAACTAAGTTGCTTGCATGCCAGTGGAGTGAAAAAAATCTATATCTATATATATATCTATGTATTTTCTGAGTACAGATGTTTATTTTTTCCTGTCAGTCCCTTTCTGTCCCGTTCTGGTTCTGGTGGGCTTCTAAACAGTCACTCTACATCTCTGTCGGGGTTTATGGTAATCTGGAGTTCCTCTGACAGATCTCAGTGTGGGACCTCACATGCCGCTGATTTAAATGTGTGGTGTCTGGCTCGAATCTCATTTCTATTTCACTTTGTCGCCTTTCCTTTACACAAATCATACATGAAGAATTACTTCAACATTAACCATAATTATGGGCACAATACTTAGTCTTTGTAATTGTTTAGTCAAGACTGAAATATTTTAACAGCCATTTGATGTCAAAATGGGTGAAGATGCCCACTGTACCATCCTCTACCTCTGTTATCCCTGACTTTTCCTTTGGAATTAGTTAACTTCACTATTTATGTATATTTTTATATACCTGGCTTTTCCTCTCATCCCATCATGGATAGATTCATGGATTGCTCTCATATAAGAATAAGAATAAGAATAATAAGAATAATCACTTTAGATCCTTTTACATTTCATATACCACCAAAGGTATACACTTCTCAGTAAATATTTATAATATAATAATAATATGACAATGTAGTTTACTTCTACTGAAAATTCACATTTATTATTATTATTGGATTATTTGGCAGGGACATTGTACATTAATAAAGATTTATGCAAATGTACCAGAGTTAGTCAAAAGGCTATTATTCATCTGCAGTCCCTGAACAGTAGTAAAAAAAAGGAAGATAAAAATATCAGATATATATAAACAACAAAAAAGATAAAAGTATACACAAAAGATTGGTGACAAATACAATGAGCAAACACAGAATAAAATACGATAAAAATACCAGCAGTTAGTTATAGATATTCAAACTTATCAACATATAACATATTATCAATATAACATATTGACATGCTACTAAACTAAATAAAGATTGTGCACACGGTCAGAACAAATAAATGAATCAGCATGTTAGCTCTGGGACACGAAAACACTGTCAGCTTTGCCCATGGATGGCCTCGAAATTTAAACTGTATCCAAATTATGAGAAATAAAAATAATGGTCTTGTGATCATCCATCCATTTCCCTCCTAAAACTACTGAAGGGTCACACAGACGCTCACAGGCACTGGGGCCTATCCCAGCTGACAGCGGGCGAGAAGTGGATGACTCACCAGTTCACCACAATGCAGACACTTAAAGTCAGTCATTACTCACTCACTTCTACACGCAACTTAATCACTCTCTTTTACGGGCAGCTTAGAGTCACCAATTCACCAAGTTTCAAATAGAAAGAGTTGAGACTGTCATATGTCTCTGACTTCAAATTAGTACAGTGGCTAATGGTCAAGTTTATATAGTCGAAATGAGAATATTTAAAAGGGTTCTTTACCCTCCGAAACCCTGAACTAGCCTCGGCCAAAATAACGCAGAAATGTGTTCTCATTCTACAAACAAAAGTATTTTTTTTCTCCCTACCATCCAACCAAAATCAGTATCTGTTACATCCTTAGCAAATTAATCAGAATACATGACCCTGACTTATGTTTGCTGTATCCTGTTTTACACGTGTTTTACATTACACACGACAAACACAGGATTTGTGCCTGTATGTCAGTCAGGCCGTTTCTCTAAAAATAGTAGCAGATGGTCTTGTTTTACCTCTTTTCCTGCAGAGAAACGCTGTGACCACTTTAATAACATTGATGAAGTTATGCAACAAGTAGAATTCTTGAGCTGCTTCATCATTGACTGAGGCTGATCTGCTCCATGCTGGGTCGAGTTCAGTGAGAGATAGCGCTGTCTATCCGTCCATCCGTCCGTCCGTCCGTCCATCCATCCATCCATCCATCCATCCATCTATCTATCCATCTATCTATCTATCTATCTATCTATCTATCTATCTATCTATCTATCTATCTATCTATCTATCTATCTATCTATCTATCTATCTATCTATCTATCTATCTATCTATCTATCTATCTATCTATCTATCTATCTATCTATCTATCTATCTATCTATCTATCTATCTATCCATCTATCCATCTATCTATCTATCTATGTATCCATCCATCCATCCATCCATCCATCCAGCCATCCATCCATCTAGCTATATGTCCGACTGTCCTTTTACATATCAGTGTATTTATCTGTGTGTCTGTCCATCTGTTTATCGCTGTCTGTCTGTATGTCTGTCTGTCCTTCCGTCTATCTATTGATCAGAAAAATTGAAAATGCTCTCATGGTAAGTTTTTTTCTTCCTGTCCTGATATTCAGAATATGTTTACTAGTATAATTGGTGTAATAATACTTCGACTGAGGTAAACACCATAGTAAGTTCTTTGTTGTAGGAGGGTGCCCTCTTGTGGTCAGCAGTCCAGTCCGCGTTGTCCAGTGGGGGAAAAGTAGTGAGGTATGGTACTGGCAGTAAAGAATAGGAACTGTATTACATTGTGCAAACACGTTCTTAAAAGTCCATCGGGTTAAAGAGTTGTAGACTTTTTTTATATATATATATTTTTTCTGGGCCTTTTTGATCATTTCTATCAGATAAACATATACTAATTGACCAATTACCATCAAACTGGATGGAAGGGTGGGTGTCAGGCAATAAGCCACAAATTTTGAAAGTGAATCTCAGATAGATGAGCATGTGTTTTTCTTTTCTTTCTATTTTCTATGTCTTCATTTCTTCATTTCTTCATTTCTTCATTTCTTCATTTCTTCATTTCTTCATTTTTTCATTTCTTCATTTCTTCATTTCTTCATTTCTTCATTTCTTTCTATACTGTGTGTCCATCTGGGTATAAATGGGTATATTACTTTGTTACACCTGCTTATGGTTGAGCTAGTTTTGATTAAATTATAAACTTTGGCTTGTGAATCTCTTTTTATCTTATTTTCAACTCCAATTAAGACATATCATATTTTATATGATTTTTTATTTTTGTGTATACCACTAATTCAGACCTTCAAATAACATAAATATTCAAATACTTAAACATTATTTTTTCTCATATTTGTAATATATTTGGTGGTCAGACAAATTTAGTCTATGACCAGTTTAGCAAACAGCAGCTGTAGTTCTGGAAGAAAACACAAGATGGTAGCAATAAGTGGGAATTAGCAGTCTGCACAAAGGGACAGACCACTGAAACCTAAGTTACAAATGCGAATACCACAAAGCGGAGAAATTTAACATAGAATTAAGCAAATAGGGAATGACTTGCAAACGTCATTAAATGAAGTTGGTTTTACAGCTGGATGTAGTCTTAAAGTCAATAAATGTATCTTATAACGTGTTGATTCAACCTTCTGGAAAGGGCCTGACCTGTGTCTTCAATAACTAAGACCTTTCTGACCTTAAAACACAGTTTACATCACTCTGTGGAATAAACCTGTTTTAGAGACATGGACATTCATGATCCTTCTGGAGAGGAGGAATTCATTTTCCTGATAGACACATTTAACTGAATGAATGGGGATTGAACCTGCAGCACTGCTTACACTCACTGTTGCGACCACAGAAGCCCAGGAAGCTAAATTAGAGACAAAAAGACAAATCTGAGAAAGACTGCCATTGGGCGGACCAGTTATAAACAATCTCATAAATATTTAGTGATCAATAAACAGAAGCCTCGGTAATCACCATAAGCACTAGAATTTTGGAAAAGATTTCTTGTTGGCGAAAAGTCCCTCAGTCACTCAGAAAATAAAATCAGATGAAATATAAAGGATTGAAAAAGCAAAATTATTTAAATAAGAAACAGGCCTATGTGTTTTTGTTGATGTTGTTGTCCAACTCTCATCATCAACGCAGAGTACAGGCCTAGCCTGAAATTGAACTCCCTTTTCGAAAATCTGCATTGTAGAATAATGAATGAATTTATGCCCAGTCGGCTGTTTGTTTCATGAGCTGAATTTACACCTAGGTCGAAATGCAGATGACCGATTAGTGAACTCAGCAATGTCGCCTATTAGTTTGCATCGGAACCAATGGGGGAAACCTTGTTGTGCGTCCAGACGCGTTTATAAACTCATATAATAATAAATAAATAATAATAATACATTGAATTTATAATGCACTTTACATTTGGATCAAATCTCAAAGTGCTACAAAGTAAAAGCATATAAAAGCATCAATAAAAAATAAAATAATAACTATATAAAAGCCTGACATCAAAATCATCTGGAGTGCTCTTGGACTCCTGACACGTTTTTGACCAGATTCAAAAGAAATATAAAGAATCCTCGGTCATTCCGGGGGACGGCGGTGAATTATGTGACTGCTGTTTGTCACAGAAGGGGATGGAGTTTTCTGGTAACCGGAATTAGCTGTGAAGTGCGACCTTGAAGTGTGAACACAGACAATGAAGGGTCTCACTTCAGTCAAGAAAATCTCTCATACTTTACACCTCGTTTGCAAGCCCAGCTCTTAACAAATAAAACGACGTTTAGGCGTGAAGCGTGGTTGCAACTAGTGAATTCCCATAATAATAAAAAAAAAAAGAAAAAAAGAAAAGCATTTTAAGATTTGCTGGAAACATTTTTCGTTTTCTTTAATATGTTACAGTGGATAAGTAACTACTCTACTATTTGTAGATGTCTAAATTAGAAACGAACGTATTTACTACTAACATGCAGGCCACACATATGTCCCTGTATATAATTGGACACATCAACACGTAACAAAGCGCAGGCCTTTGTGAGTTGATGTATTTGTGGATGTGTTTCCTTGGTTTATTGCCCCTCCATGCAGTTTGTGCAGCTGATAGGTCATGGTGTTAATGTATTCACGGAAAAGGGAGCCTATGATCAGGATAGGCCTGTAGCGTCAGGTGACGACGCGCTACAGGACAGGCGCAAGGGAACAGCTGGGACGGCGGCATCAGTCACTTTCATTTGAATGCAAATCTTCATCAGTTAAGAAGTGGGCTGACGTCAGGCAGACCTTACTATACCTTTACCGTCTTGTCAACAGAGACACATCATGTGAGACTGGAGACAAACTGGGGCTACATTGCTTTTCACCTTGGAACACATTTGGACTACATAAGCAGGAGACGGATTGTTTGGAGCAGTCTCAGGGCAGCAATGTCGCCTTAAAACAGGCCACATCTCCCCCTTAGCTGTTTTGATTCTACTTGGTTGTTTTTGTGCAAATCATGTATGTTGGATACCTTCTGGATAAAGAAACCGGCATGTATCACCAAGGGCCTGTAAGAAGATCAAGCATCAATCTGCCTCCACAGAACTTTGTTTCTGCACCACAGTACCCTGATTTTACTGGATACCATCATGTGCCTAACATGGATACGCACCCACAGCCTTCTGGGAGCTGGGGGCCTTCATATGGCGCCCCACGGGAGGACTGGGGTGCATATAGCCTGGGACCACCTAACACTATTCCTGCACCCATGAGCAACTCCTCTCCTGCACAGGTTCCTTACTGCTCCTCTGAGTACACTCACATGCATCCTCCAGGATCAGCGGTGCTACAGCCGCCACCGGAGAACGTTACAGCTGCACAACTTTCTCCTGACAGAGAAAGGCGCAATTCATTCCAGTGGATGAGTAAAACTGCGCAATCATCTTCCACAGGTCAGTCTTTATTTTTCTATAATATTGGGGCACAATCATGGTTTAATGAGTCGTTGCTTTTACTTGGATTAAATACATTGGTTTGTGTGTGGTTGCAATCGCAGCTCATTTCCCGATATACTAATATCCTATCGGAATTGTTAGGTTAAAAACAATGAAACAAGGCCTTGGTATCAATTTATTATTGCACAAACTTGCAAAAAACTGGAGAGGGCTCGATATTTGTGCAGATATAGGAGCAGGGGAAAACTAGGAAAGTGCTGAAAATTCGGCTAATAAAAATATATAATGTTAACAGAATTGGGGTGTTTATGCTAATTGAATAGAGCTCGTTAAAACAACAACGAATTGCATCAGATAGGCAGTCCAACTAATACCATCTCAACATTGTGATGGACTGAAGGTCAGCAGCTCAGTCTACTGTATTCTCTCCCGCGGTGGACATAAAAAAGGTGTGAGGAATCGGCGCCAGGCCCAGTTGTCATGTTAATGTCATTATTCCTGGAGTTGAGACTTCCCCGTCACATTGTTTGGTGTTTTGAGTGTTATCCGTCATATCCAGGCGGTGGCCTTTGCTTTCAACACCTCTTCACTTTGATATGCACCAGCCTCCCCTTCCTCTTAGAGACTTATATTGCCGGAAAGAGCGACGTTTTACACAGCCAGTGCCTTCAACGTGGAGAACACACATACACACACACACAGACACACCGAAGGCCTTACAGATCCTGTAAGGTATCCTCAGTGCATCCAACTTCCCAATAGATCCGACAATTAAGCCGATCTGACCAAGTTAAATTCATTAAATAAAATTATCTCATGTTATTATTTGGGATATTGGTGTCTTTATTTTCTTTGTTTTCATTTGTTTTTGAATGTTCTAAAAGCTCTTATACACTCCCAAACCAAGCCTTTAAATGTGTAGCACATGGTCAACAATTCAACATCAATGTCTGGAGGTTTTACACGAAGTAATGCACCAAAGTGTCATTTTCTTATCTCCTGTGTTTCTTTTTAACTTGTCAGAGGAGGTGCTGGCCTTTTGAAATTCATTGTACGACTGTTGTTGAAGCAGGATAAAAATGTTAAAAAAAAAACGCCCAATTTGAGTATCTACCGACTTATCAGAGACAAGTTGATTTAAGAAGCAGTTAATAAAGATGCTATGTGCAGATAAGCCCGTCCAGGCATGCGTCCTCCTCTTGGTAAGTCATCCTGTTCAACGACCTGCTGCTCAGAAAAAGCTTCATCTTAACACTTCATGTCGCCTCCACAGGTAAAACAAGAACGAAGGAGAAATACAGGGTAGTTTACACAGACCACCAGAGACTGGAGCTGGAGAAGGAGTTTCATTTCAACAGATACATCACCATAAGGAGGAAATCTGAACTGGCTGTTAACCTCGGTCTGTCGGAAAGACAGGTATGTCTGCAGGGAAATGCTTCCTACCTGCCCCATACTATCATCGCAGAAAGATAGAGAAAAAGATTTTCCACACGTGTTATATAACCCATTAATTATACGTATATATTTGACTAATGGACACGACAGAAAGTTTGGTTTCTCTTCCGAGTAACGAAATGTTATATTATCTTCTTCAATTATGCTACTGCATGTTTAAGGCACTTTAACTAAACCAATGTATAAATACTGTATATTTACACATACTAACTAATTATGCTTGCTAATCAAAGCCAATGCCTTTATTTGGTGTCAATCATTTTCTGCCATTCTAAAATAATCTCACGGTGCAGTGATACACAAGTTTTCTTTGAGTTTTTTTCAGTCGGAGATGAAGACAAAAATAGCAACTGACGGGGTTATTGAGTAAAGGCATACATTTATTGTTCTAAATGTCTTATTTTTATGCAGTGATAGGAATATTTTGACTAATACGTATTAATGACGTATTCATTTAAATTACTTAAATTTCACTAACAATTAAACATAATTTTAAATTTGTTATACTATTATTATTACTATTATTGTCGTTATCACTAGTACTAGTAGTATTAATATTATGTTTACTATTTTTCCTTTTGTCATTAAATATTGGCTAAAGGCTATTTTATTTCAATTATAAAGTTGACACTTAAAGCCAGAAATACATATTTCTGGCTCTAAATATGTAGCTGTTTCTAGCATTTTGAATCAATGCCTGTACGTTTCGTCTTCTTTATTTTATTCAGTAAAGTTTATAGTATTGTGCGGAGGTTGCAGGAGGTCTCCATTATCCAAAGTAATACATTTCATTTCTGTGCGTTTTCAGGTGAAAATATGGTTTCAGAATCGCAGAGCCAAAGAGAGGAAAATGATCAAGAAGAAGCTGGGTCAGTCTGACGGCAGCGGTGGTTCTGTGCACAGTGATCCGGGCTCAGTCAGCCCTCTGCCGGTACCGGGCTCTCTCAGTCCCACAGAAATCCACGGCTCCCTTTACCCTCCCCAGGGAATGAACACCTTACCATCAATCAGGAATATACAGCATGTAACTGTGACTCAGTGAAGCAGCTCACCTCTGGTCTGGACCGTCAACCAATACTGAGCACTCCGACACGCTGACAGGACACTGGAGAAGAGGGTCTGAAGGGACGTCCTGCAGCACAAAGCTGTGGATTTACATTCGATTTATAGCAACAAAATGCTGGACGCTCTTCAAATATTGCTTTTATAGAATAGTTCTAATAACGTTGGGATTTATAAAAAAACAAAAAAAAACAAAAGCAAAAATAATCAAGGTGTTTCAAACTTTAAAGCTTTAAACTGTTTTGGATTTAATAAGGTATAATATTATTTTTTTTCTGAATGTGATGAAGTGTATGTGTGAATAAATCAGGGACACTTGAATGAAGCTTCAAAAAGGATTATATGCAGCTCATTCCATACTGTAAGAACTGCTTTTATACGACAAATCATGACGAACGTTAGGCAGCACATTTTTAACGATACGGGTACAACTTGATGGCAACTCTCCAAATGTAAATAAAAATGTTTTCATTTTTTTCGTTTTATATATTACCTGTCATTTCTATTATTTCTCTATTTATGGATAACAACAGCAACAAGTTTGGAACTTGAAGGGATTTTATGGATATCCAGTAGTCCATAAAATTCAAATAAAATCCATAAAATTAAAATAAAAATAAAAAGTTACAACGCCAGTTATACCCAATGTAGAAAAATGTTGATTTAAAAAATACTCAGTGCCTCTAAAAACAACAGGAATTTTTTTTATTAAAAATCTGAAAAGACGCCTTTTTTATGTGAAGTCATGATAGCAGAAGTCAATACATCGACTAGACAAAATGGGCTAATTTGCAGAGCGAAAACCTATCTAGAAGCCTTATTAGAGTCATGTTGCAGTACGATTAACGGACTTTATTTAATATGTTTAGCCTTCATGCAAGACTGGTGTTAGGTCAGTTGTTCCCGGGGGTCACCAATTGTGATTTAAAAAACATCCAGTGTGGGTGCACACAAATTTTTAGTGCTACTAATGTGAGTGTTTCATGCAATTTGCAATCATCGACTCATCATTAGCTACCATTGTTCTCATTTGACAAAGATGTTTTGTGATATGTATGCAATTGTTTTACTGGCTCGTGCCAAACTAAATCATATCTGATTTATTGACCTTGAAACAGGCCATTTGAGATTATGTCTTTTTAGCAGTGGTTTGTAAGTCATCAGCAAAAAATATATTTTTCCACAATTCTATTTTTCCTCTAGTAACAACCTCGTTCATTTTAAAGAAACATGCAGTCCAATTGAATGATTCTCAATCTCGATTATTTTAAGTATATTTTGCGCTGGGTTCCCTTTTGCGTTACCCGAGAGTTAAAAAATACCTATGTTTTTCTGCCTTTAAAGGTTCATTTTAATCTCCCAACCATTTGCAAACTATTGGGAGAAAAGGGGCTGTGACACAATCCTGGAGGTAAATTCGCAAAAAATGTGATCCATTATCCTCATCAATAACTGGATGAGACAAAATTTATTTCCAAAAACTAAACGCCCATTCAAGATTTAACCAAAATCCATTGACAACCTTTGTAGATATAAGGTATAAACAGACCGACTAAACAAAATGCTGAGTGATCATTAAGCCCCCTCCGACTCCTATTGTTAACGGTAATCAAAATTTGATGGGTTGATTTTCCTGATCTGATGTTTGCCCATTAATTGATTTCTAACATTTTGAATGGACTACATTTTTTATGATGAACTGTTACGCGTTTCGTTGCACTTTCGCTTTTCATTCAATGGGAGAGAGTGTGTGTTTAACTCTATTTTTGGTTTTGCAGAAGTAAGACAGGTTCAAAACACTAACGTCCGCTCAGGTTCATGCTTTGCCTAATTAATTGAGGAAGAGGTTAAGTGTTACTCTGTCGTATTGCTAAACTGTAGGGCTTTACTGGATTCCACACGTCTGAAATGTGAATGATTTACTACATGATGCAAAGAACTCGGCGCACTATAACAAGTATGTCTACAAGGCTGCTATATTCTGAGTTTTGAACACCCACGCTTACTCTATAACTGACCGCCTTCTCCGGAAACAGATGAGCTCTACACCTACACTGAACCCGCGCGCTCATCCGTCACGTGCGCGGGTTCGTAGGATACGTCATGAGCGTCCTACTCCCCAACATGGCGGACTTTGATATCATTTACGAGTTGGAAGACGAAGAAAATGAGCTCGTAGTAAGTGAGGAGCACCTGCCTAGCTACTGTCCGGAGCCCGTGATCATGCGAGGGGCTGGCCACATCACCGTGTAAGCAGAGCCGTGTGTGTAGCTCCGGTCTGTCCAGCTGTCGCTTTGTTGTCGCGTGTCTTCATCCCTAGCATGTTTAGCCAGATGCTAGCTTACTAACCAGGCACAACACCAGTAGCCACACGTTTTGTCAGCCGGGGATTTGGTTATTACGACATGAATTACTCGTGTTTAATGCTTTAATGAGAATCATAAATTTACTTTGCTTATTAAAAACCGGTATGCAAGGGTAGACAAGTTTGCATGTGACGTAACTTACCGATAGCTACACGTTGGGGGATGTGATTACCGAACAGAGTAATGTATCATTATCACATTGTATGTTGTTCACCCAGACATTGATTTATCTACAGAGTTAGCACTATGTCATCGTTTAAATCAATGTTTGGGACAACTGTCACCAGTGTTTCCTCTTCAGATAGACTTTGATTAATCTTTTACTCAGCATGAGTACTACAGTGGTATTATTATTATTATTAGTGGTGCAGAAGTGCTTACATTACGTCACACACACTCTAAATGACGTACAGGTGAAAGCAAAATTTGTCCAAGCCTTTTTATATTTAAGATCTTTTGACCAAAATGTTCTAATTATTAGCTGCTAGTTATTACCTAATCAACTAAGAAGGGTTTAAATAGCTCAACACAATAAAAAAAGGTTGTTTTTTTTCAATTTCCACCCAATATGCTACTTTTAACGACCTCTACAATCTCAAATTATTCAACCCCTTTAAAGCATCGTCCTTAAGACCATACTCTACCTAATCAAATGTTCTAACGCCATGCCAACCTTCATAGACCTGCTTAAAATGTAGAGTTCCATTGTTTTTACATTGTTAGGCATCATTTTATGAATTGCTTTTAATAATTAAATTGTGTACTTTATTGTATCATATTTTCATACAAGAAGAAGTTATACACAGTGCAACATCATGAAATGTACACTCTACATTTTACCCTTTCCTTTAAGAGCAGTGGGCAGGGCCTGTGAAATGCGTAATAGGGGTTTCTGGGTCTTTCTCAAAGACCACACAACATGAGGTGTCAAAAACCTTGCAATTTTCCAATTGAGGGAACGACCGCTCTATCTACTCAGCTGTAAAATATCTAACTAATGTCCTTTACTCAAGAGAACTATTTATACATTTAAGGTAGGAGATCTTTTTTTGCATGCACAGACATGGAAATACTGCAAAAGACAGTAACAGCACTGGATGTTTCTAGAGCTGGAGTTGTAAGCATAGATGCAATAGATATTCTAAAAAATACAATGCCTAAACTCCCTGGGCATGGCAGAATGTACCAGTCAACAGATTCTGGAGGCAAGTGGACAGAAAAATAAAAAGTGAGACTTTTGTAATATGATACCAAATTGCTTTCCGTAGACTCGTTTACACAAGATGACGAAGACTTTACTGCTGCCCTTTTACTGTTCCTCAAATTACTCGTTAGTGAGACTTAATAGGTGGGTTTACATGGACAGCCTAATTCCGATTAGATTCGGAAAAGACGTCCAATCGGAAAGAAAATGCTGCATGTAAACACCCCTTTCAGAACGGAAAGAACCTTTCCGAATTAGATTTAATTCCTTTGCAAGGAAGAAGCCTTTCCGATAGCCAGTCGCTCTATGCTGCTGTATCGGAGAGATTTCTGTTTGAGTTGTATCTGCGCATGCGTAGCATCGTGACATAATGCTCCTCTTAAGTATTTTTTCTGCGCCACGATTTATTTCAACTACGGTGACTTCAAAACAGTACCGGTGTGCATCAGAGTGTGATTTATTCATTGCAACATTGACATTTTTTTAACATTTTTGGACGGTTAAATGGGCAAAAAGTCCCTTCTATGTCATATTCTTCTTCTGGGCGCTTGTTGGCGGTCGGCACCCAGCTCAATGAAGCATTATCACCACCTTATGAACGGGAATGTGGATCGTCTGCGCATGTGTGAAAGCGTTTCCGATTAGGTGAGTCGATGCATGCAAACACCGGGTCGGAGAAGATCATAAGTCATGTAAACACAACATATTGACAAACCTATCTACTAGCATATCATCTGTATTTGTCGCTATGCATGGAGATCAAACAATGGTGCAGCAACAAAGACCTTTCTCTACGATGCCTTTGTTCGTCTGCATTGATCAAAACCACTGCGGAACAACGCCGATGCAGAGTCTAATTATCAATAGCAAGCTGGGGTACCACATGCAAAAGCGGTGTGATGTGTAACACAGAAGCATTGGTGTCTGGTGTCTATCTATCAAGCTGTGCATTCGAAACAATGAGTTTACATAAAAGAAAACAATAATTTACTTTTTCCTGTTAAATGGCAGTTGAACCGGTACTCTGCTTGGAGGGTAAGGAGACTGTGGACCTTGCGCTATCTCCTCAACTTTTATTGACTTTTGAATATGTGTGTATATATATATATTTCTATATATATACATATATATATATATGTATGTATATATATACTTGAGGCTGTAATTGGTGTGAAAAGTTCAACAAAATATTGCTCATAGGCTGTAAATACTTATGTACATGTTATATTTCCTTCTTTATTTTTAATAGATTTGCAAAATTTCGAACAAACTTTTTTCACTTTTCATAATGGGGTATTGTGTGTAGAATTTTGAGGAAAAAATGATTTAATCAATTTTGGAATAAGGCTGTAACGTGATAAAATTTGGAAAAAGTGAAGCGCTGTGAATACTTTCCGGATGCACTGTATGTATATATACATATATATATGTGTATATTTACAGTGGTGCCTCTGTTTACGAGATTAATTCATCCGAGATCTTGCTCGCAAACCAAAAAACTCGTAAACTGAAACAAATTAATGGAAATTCCGTTATTTCGTTCCTTATGCCAAAAGGATTCATGAGAAAATCATTTTTACACGTTATTTCATACAGAGTAAAAGTAATTTTACAACCATGGACTGACTAGCAATGATATAAAAGCCGGCAGATTCTGGCTCACTTAACTTTGTCACACTCCTTCCAAACACAAGCGGACACGGGCACGCGGATACTATTCTGCGAGTGTATGACACTTACTGAGAGCGAGTGAGAAGGAGGCTGTACTGAGATCCATTTGTTTTTCGCTCTAGTCTTGGGGCGCACAAAGGAATGCCACGTTCGCGTCTTCCACTTGTTCAAACAGGATGCTCGTGAACCAAAGCAGAGCACTCGTATACCAAGTAAGTTTCTTCCTAGATACAGGTACTCGCTTGTATCGGGAAAAATCCGTGATACGAGCAAAAAAAAAAGAACGCTTGTTTATTTAATCACCGCTCGAAAAGTAAGGCACATTTTTTGAAGAATCTTTGCTCGTTAATCAAAATACTCTTAAAGCAAGCACTCGTAAACTGCGGTACCACTGTATATATAGATATATATAGATATCTATATATAGATACATAGATAGATATATATAGATACATAGATAGATACATAAGTATGTATATAGATATATATCTACATACGTACATATGTATGTGTATATATGTGTTTATACATATGTATGTGTATATATGTGTTTATATATATGTATGTGTATATATATTTATATAACTGGGTATATATAAATATATGTGTATATGTATGTATATATACGTGTGTGTGTTTATCTATCTAGGTTTATATATTTATATATACATGTTTATACATGTGCTGTTATAGAGTATGTCTTACTTACTTTTTGTCCCCTTTAAAATATCTGTGTGTGGAGTTGATGTATCAACTACATTTCCCTCTGGGGATTAATGAAGTTTCTGTCCATCTAAAACAAACACCTGTACTGCAGTTGCCCTGGCAACATCACAAGCCCGACCCAGAAGTTTGACAAAGCTCTAAAAATATGAGAAAAACATTGGATGAAAACAACTTATCTTCCTAACAAATTCCTAAACATACACAGTACCCAAAGCCACAGCAATCTAAGAAAGCTTTTATCAACCAATGGCAAATCGTGCCCATTATCTTCCGGCGTTGCCATGGCGAGTTGTACACACCAATCAAAGCGCAGCTACAAAAGCGATTTCTGCATGTCTTAAAGGTTGATATAGGTACAATCTGATGCATTTCTCAATAATAAAACTCCTAACTCAATACTAAGAATCGTTTTTTGTCACATGACCGTACCACTTGGAAGTTAAGCACAGCATAGATATTATGACGATCGATGTTTTTTTGTCGGAAATTTGTTAATACAGCGGTGAGACTCCTGATCTCTGATGAACACTCAGGAAAAAACAGTAAACAGCTTGTTTTTTTCTCATTAACGCGAGGAAACGGTCATGATATTTCAGGGCTCCGGTCCAAAATATCTAGTATCTAATATCTAGGAGCCATTGTCTCATAAACCCAAAATATTTAGGAATCAGATTTTCAGGAGCTATAATACAATAAATGAATGTCAGTGTACAATGTTAAATGTCTGCTTTACCTTTTCTGTCCCTTCCATACTGTGCCATCGTTTGCCCTAAGTCCCATTGTTTGCACAATATATTCTTTCCCTAATATGTGCCATGACCAATATGCTGTATTCGTGTTACCATAACTACATAAATGAAATGTCAAATATATTTTCTTCTTTTAAAATTTCTATTGAATTAAGTACAATTAGTTTCTACCTGCGTATTCAGGCTCTGAGTCCGGATGTATGTAGATGTCTGTATCTCCCAACCCCACAATGATACATTCATTGGCGTTCTCATGTTTTTTTTACTCTCACAATGCTTCTTCAGTGTTTCATTTCTAAAATGATTCGAACTGGAAGTGAACTTGAGGTGGCTACCTGTGTTGACCTGGCTTGTTTTTTTCTAGAAAATAAAACATTAATTGGATTTACTTGGATTGGATAATTGATAATAAAAAAGTGAGGATAATATTCCCAATTATTTAAAGCTTAATTATCGTGATAACACAGTTTACTTGATGTTTTCACATCAAGTAGAATTGAGCACCATGGAGGGGTTTGTAAGTGTTATCGTCACAGCTAGGATTTTGGTACATTTTGTAAATGTATTTTTGAAGTACGACGTAACAATTATTTAGATAAGTCTTTAGATATTATTGCATTTGTTTGTAATACACTGTCACTCATGCATTATAACTTTTAAATGTCTTTATAAGAGCTGAAATTGAAACAAAACCAGTCAAGAAGAAATAACGCATGAGCAAGCAAGTTACTTTTCATCATGTGTAATATATGTCAGTGTTCTGCATTATTTAATCTTCCTCATGTTCATGCCACCTGGGATTAAGATGTATTTTCTTGTATTTTCTTAATCATCAATGCTGACATTTTTTCTGTTGTTTTTCTTAAGGTTTGGTCTGAGCAACAGATTTGATACAGAATTTCCCTCTGTTCTCACGGGAAAGGTACAGTTGCATTTGAGTCTACTTGCCCTTCAGTCTTGTGGGCCGTTTTCTTTTCAATTCCAAGTAGGGTGAATTAAGCAATTAAAGCCACAGTGATCTTTTGTTATTTTGGGCATTGAACACCCCCGACTTCCCCAAACCGGCCCATTCAAACCTCTCCAAGTGGGTTTTGATCCGATGGAGATGCATTTTAACTGACAGTGCATAGAAAAAAGCCTGAATGTGTAGCTGTCCAGCTCTGTAAATGAGTAAGCTGTCTATGGAGATCTGTTAGCGGGGACTCCAGTGTTTTTGAGAGTCCAGCTCCAGGTAATAAAATAATGAAATGAAGACTTTGCTGTGGACAAGAAAGGAAAGCTTCCTGGGTCGGACGCAGAAACACAAAAAGGCTGTAGGGGTAAGAGCAGGCTGAGGGAAGTGTTGGGCAATAAACAGTACCTTCAGTATTGTGACCCAGGGTGACATGTGACGGATGAGGTCACAATTATGATGATTGAGGGGTGCAGATCAGGCCCTGCTGGGCTTTATTCTGAGGTCTTTGGCTGTTTGCAAAGAGACCTTTGCATCCTGTCATAAAAGATTACGACCCCTATTTTATGGCGTACAGACTCTGCGAGGAATGAGCATCCATTCAAGTTGTTTTGCTGGCGCAGCCACAGGCACTAAGCTTATCTCCTCTGAGTCTTTTCTTTCCTTGAACAGTCTACAGCTTGGTTAGCGAGTCAGAGGCTTAGTATTTACAGATCTCATCTCATCTCTGGAGAGCATCTGCAAATATCTACTTGTTGGTTTTTGTAAAACTCTTTGATCTTTGTCCATAGGTTTTCTTTTTACCAATTAGGAATCTTTCATGTCAGTACCACCTACAAACTCTTAATTGTTTCTCTCTCTCTCTCGTGCAATTATCTTGTAATTTGATTATAGTTCAGGTTTTCTGATAACTTTCACATTTGTGTAGGCCCTCTAAGATCTGTTTGGTGTACACACATCTGTCCTTTGTTTTTTTAGGTAGCACCAGAGGAATTCAAAACCAGCATCAGCAGGGTGAATGCTTGTTTGAAGAAGAACTTGCCTGTGAATGTGAAGTGGCTTCTTTGTGGCTGCCTGTGTTGTTGCTGTACAGTAGGCTGCAGTCTGTGGCCAGTTATCTGCCTCAACAAGAGAGTAAGTCCCAAACCTCCTGTGACACGAGTTAAACTCTCCCTTCCATCAGCGCTGATTACTCATGGGTTGTAATTGCAACTAAGCCTTATTGGTCTAAGTGTAGATAATTATAACGACTCGTGTTCAGTTAGTGGCTCCGTGTAGAAATGACGTATTACACTGCACAGCTCTTGTCCTGCCCAACTCAAGGGTGTGTCATTCAAAGGTGGTGTTACCACTTAGAATTAATGACAGCAAAGTGGAAATTACTAGCCGGTAAATTGGGAGTTCAGTCCGTAAATCCTAACACTGTGGCTCTTTACTGTTACTTGTTAAAGTGACAAATTAAGGAAAGTTATGCTGCTTCAAGCTTTCATTAACATGCATCTGTTTTCTATTCCAACAGACAAGACGTTCTCTTCATAAGTTATTAGAATGGGAAAATAACCGGCTATACCACAAGGTAAGAATAAAGACAAATTGCTTATTAGCACCTGTTGGAAAGTGCTGAATTGTTTGTTTCAGTTTGCAATAGAAATTGAGAATCAACATGATGAATAATGACCAGTCTGTTTTGGAAACTCAAGTTGTGCGACTCAGATCTTGTACACAGTGGTCTGAGAGGGCTGTGAGGCCAGCAGTAAAAAGTTATGTTAATTTTGTGTTGTCTCACAGCAACAAATTGCAGCTAGTAGCTGTGCATAGGCATAAAGGAAGCACTTCAGGGTGTCTGGCCACAGTTTGACCCTGGTTGGACCAGACAACCAAATCCCAAATTCCCCCGACACTGAAGGGGAGATGTCAGACAGATTTTAGTCTGTGTGTGTCTGTTGGAGAGGTGGTCACTCATTGTGTCTGTGTCTTTTCTTCTCTCATTAGCTGGGCCTACACTGGAAACTCAGTAAAAGAAAATGTGAAAGCAGTAATATGATGGAATACGTAAGTGAGATGTTGCAGCAAAAAATACAAATTATTTGAACTTTGCATATCTTTATGAGAATCCTTGTCAGTGATGAACTAGCAGATTATCTTGATTAAGTTTATACTATAAAATAACAGAAAAGAATCAAAAATGCAATTGAAAATTCATTAGTGCCTGAGATAAGAATATATATAGTATAAAGCTTTGTTTTGTTTGACCAACAGTCAAAAAAGCAAAAATAGTCAATTTAGTGTCATAAATTATTAGGAAAAGGATTAAATCCTTATATTTAAGAAGCTTGTCATTAAAATAAAGTAAAACACTGCAGTGACTGTTGTTTAGTTTTGTCGTAAAGGAAAATTTTACTGATAAATTCAGGATCAGCATTTTCCAATTTCTTAATCATATTGGTAGAAACCGTAATTTGGGCTGTATTAAGTTTCCTTTCCAAATTTATTTGTTGATATATTCCCCAGATCCCTTACACATTGTACAATAAATCGAACACTATTTAACATATTTTCCATTCCTTTAATGAGCCTTGAGTCTTGTGAATATTGTTTTGAATATATGCTGGAGAATATTATGATTATGAACCTTCAGAGTCACCCTTACATCATCTTGCCATGAAGATGGCCGAGTGGTGGGATAAATATTCATATGGACTGTATATACTTTCTAGGACACAGGGTTACAGATTAGAACTTTGTCTTTTTTCTTTATGTAATCAATAACAAGTTACATGGCTCATTATAGCATAGCTAAAAAAAATGTGTATAGGACAGATAAAATACAACAATTAGCCATATCATTAAAACAACTTTCGTATTATGATGAAGGACCCCCTTCTGCCATCAAAAGAGCTCTGTGGTGATCTTTTTTTTGTCGGAAAATTTTCTGTCCGAGCCAGCTTTAAGATTTTCAGCAATCTATGCTATGGTAGGTCTTTTAAGGAATCAATCAACACAAAGCCATTAGCCATGACCCTGTCACTAGTTCTCCAGTTGTCCTTCCTTAGACCTTAGGTAGGTACAAACCACTCGTCCAGGATCGACCAACAAGACCTGCAGTTTTTGAGATTCTCTAACCCGGTCTAACACATAACACGATGTTATTCTTACTCTGTAACATGCTCTGCTGCTGTAACATTGCAATTTCCCCATTGTGGGACTAATAAAGGCTATCTATCTATCTATCTATCTATCTATCTAGCCCTCACAATTTGGCCCTCATCAAAGTAGATCTGATCTTTACACTTTCCCATCTTTCCTGCTTCCAACACATCAGCTTGGGGATAAAAAAACCCACTTTGTTTAATTTACAGC
Source organism: Lophius americanus (assembly GCA_037951165.1). Classification (NCBI taxonomy): domain Eukaryota; kingdom Metazoa; phylum Chordata; class Actinopteri; order Lophiiformes; family Lophiidae; genus Lophius; species Lophius americanus. Next base: position 5,373,413 of record JBBDHG010000008.1, on the reverse strand, counting down.
CCAATCATTGAAAGTTGCCATTCTAATGAGACACCTGTCAATGGTTAAATGCTTTGGCTGATTTGTGTAAAACTCAACTGAAACATTGCTTGTCATCAAATTAATTGGTATTGCTGTAAGCGCAACTGAAAGTTTGTCAAAGAATAAATTGGCCAATAGTGACAGATCTTGTTAAAACACTTATTTTTAAACATCTTGCTGTTGTCTTGAATTATAATTACCTTTGTCTTTTTTTGTCTTTTTAGGTGATTCTTATAGAATTCTTACCCAAATATCCGATATTCAGACCGGACTGAGGAGGCTTTGAAAGACTGGATGTTCGGCCTTTAAATCTTATCCTTAGTGCCTTGTACATAGCGTGTGATGAAATAAGGGTCTCCACAGGTGTCTGTGGTGACGGCCCTGTACATCTCCCAGTACCTTGTACATTAGAATTTACAATACTGTCACTTTGCTTTAGAGCAGATTTTGCACATCTTCCCAACAGAAGTCGAAATGTCGCCTTTGATGCATTTTATGTTACATGTGACAAACAAGTAAATCTCTTGAAAAGTGTATTTACCCCAAAGAACCATCAACCTGTATCCCATCTATCATAACAGTAATCCCTTGCAAGGAATTTGATGCCTCCCCCTTCCCTAACCTCCCTAGCCTTATGGATTATCTTTGACTTAAAATAGCTTGATTTAACAGGAAGAGGAAGGCATTGGATGATTCTACAGGCTCAGGTGCAGTTTGTTGGAGTTGCTCTCTTTGAATCCAGTTCTTTGCAAGTAAAGGGGATGGTTGAAGTTGCCTGACGTACATTTCACTCAATCACCCTGTGACCCTGTGTTCATGGGTACTCGCTAGTAAAAGAACTTGACTTGTAAGTAACATTTTAGGATAAGCTGTAAAGTGGTATACAATTGTTTACATAAAGCTCCTTAGATTTTCTTGCCAATATAATGCTGTACCATAGTTTTGATTAATGAAAGATGTCTATGTACCTCTCTAGTTCATATGGACCTGTTCACCCTGTAAGCCATACAGTTACAATATAAATGATGCCAGAGTCAGGACTGAATATTGCTCAGAAGAACGTCAAGATTTCAGATGATAAAGATTCATCCAGTGAACACAGCCATACAATTTCCATGAGGTCTTTGCCAATAAAGACGATATCCAGTGGCCTGTCATCCGATATAAGGAGGTGGTTGCATCTATTATGCAGTTGTAAGATAGGGATTTGAACTCTGCTCTTCCACTCTTATTTTATTGACTATGATTTTATAACAGCACTGCATTACTTTTAGTAGTTTGGTTCTCCTGGTGCTGTTTTTGTTTTTCCCAGTGTGTTAGGAAGCACATTTATCTGTCCACACAACATAGCAAATTGAGCAGATGGTTTTGTTTCAGCAACCCTGTTCAGTGTTAGCATTATTTTCCTGAACCTTACTCACAAGGTTGCTGCATAGATTTAAATCTATAAATCTATCTAAAGAGGATATTTTAAATCCTCTCTCCAGTATTGTGAGTTACAATTGTTGTAGATGTTTGTCCTGATAACCTAATCCCTAACGAGAAAAAAATAAATACATTTTGTTTTTCCGTTGTTTCTGATTCTTTTCTTTACCACCCTATTTATGACAACCCTGAAAACAAATGATTCTGTTGATGCATTTGTGAAAAATTACTGCTGCCTCACTGCAGAAATTGACTTTCATGTTTAAAACGGTGTTGAATTATTTAGTTAAAAATACATTATGCAATTAGTCGCCATCTTTGTAACACTCGGGATCTGGACTGTCCTGCTTTATCTCACCACAACCCCCGAGCAATGAAGTGGTGAGCTTCACTTTTTGTGGCTGGTTTTATGGTCCTTTGTTTTTTTCTGTTTTCACGGTCAGTCTGTCCCTGTTCAAACAAGAGGTTTCTGTAACTTCTACAGGCACCAGTGCTCTATTAGTTCAAACTTAAGACACGCTGGCTTCAACCACTGATTTAAGTCCATGTGGAATAGAATTATTTATGGTAATACAGAATACAAAAAGCAGTCATTCCGCTAAGCAGTTGTAAATCGGGGTTTGTGGCCACAAAGTCACTTAATGACATGAACACTTTCCTAACTTAAGTCCCAAAGCCACAATATTTACTTCAGGAGAAATACTAGGTGTTAAATGAAGATATGTTTATATATAGCACAAAAAATTGATTTGACATAACCTGAAACTTACATTGCATTCTTCTACTTTTGTCCAGATTTAAAGTACTTGTTTAGGTGTTTCCAGTTTATGGCACTTAATACTTCTACACAACTACATTACAAAGTAACTGTATGTACTAATGTACTGTACTTTTTACTCCAGTACATTAGTATTTACTTTTTCCAAGAAATTCCACACAAGTTGTTTTACTTATGGTGCTGATTAGAGTCACTCAGTTTGAATATGTCCCCAAAACAGAGCAAAATCTTTTATTTGTCCTGAAACATAACCGACCACAGCTCCTTGAATTCTCTTTACAAGAGGATTGTTGATTGATGGTAGTTTACTCAGGTATAATTTTAAGTGCATGTAGCGGAGTATTTGTACATTGTGGCGTTACTACTTTTAAGAAGGGTGATGGATCTGAACACTTCTTCCACCACTGATAGGTCACACCAGACACAAATTTATGACTGTCTCTGACCTACTTGTGTACTTTCTGCATTTGTAACAAGTTGCACTGGTTTTCATGCTTGTGTGTGTGCATGCACAAACACAATTATGACAGAAATGAAACAGAATTATGTCTCAGTGTGTGTGTGTGTGATTAAGAAGGAGAGGCAATATATGAGTGAGTGAAAAACCCTCTGTGAATGTGTGTGTCATGCAAATATTCACTAACAACTGCACACTCTGGACCACTGCCTTATTTGACCTTTACGTTTATTCAGTACATAGACTTAATAAAAACATTTGTTTGGTCATCCTGGAAATCACAAGTTTCTTGTGGTAACCAGTACACTTTATAAGTATGTGATAGGCTAGAAATGATGACTACTAACTCAAACATAAGATACCTGGGTTTATACTGAATGTCATACGGTTTCTGTCCACTAGGAGTCACACAGCCATTAACAGACTGTACAGTTTATTGGACACTTTGAACTGGTTGAATTTGACATGTTATTTGAAATAATGCTCTAGTTCACCAAAAACCCAAAATTTTATCAGGTAATGTGGAATAACTACAAAATCCTGAGGATGGAACCAATAGCAACTCCTAGCAGAGGCCAATTAATATTTATATTCCTGTCAACATACAGGTTGCTTTATATGCGACTGTCTTTCCTTCCAGTTACATGTAGCATCAGTCAATAGTTCAGTTTTCCATGTGGTAAACTGGTACTGTACATTTACTGTGATGGGCATTAACTCTTGCAACAACTGAGATACAAGAGAGGCCATGAGGACACACAAGGATGAGGTAAGATATATAGCTAAGGCCATTCTCCTCCTCCAGTATAACAATACATCTGGTAGAGTGGAAATGTAAGGTAAGCATACATTCTGGTTCGTCCTTCAGCTCACAGGGAATCCACTAATGAATGTCATTCAGTATGAGTCAGTGTATCTTTCAAAAAATAGTGCACACAGGTCAATGGTGCATGTTCCAATAAAGACAAACTACTAAATGTGTTATAAATGAACAACATTTTTGATTAAAACCAAACCTTAATGACAATGATTTCCGTCAACAAAAATATTGATAAACTCAGAGCCACAGTTTTCTTGCAATGCTATTATGGATTAAATAATCTATGCGGTCCGCACGATTATTATGTTTATGTAAGGAAGATTTTAATGGTATACCTTTATGGCTTCTGAAGGACTGCATCTCAGACTCTTCATTCTGAACATTCCTGTCTACACTATCTCCAAGTGACAACAAAAGGGACAGTTGGTCTTTGTAACAACCTCCCTGTTAACACCAAGGTCATGATAATGATGTAACTGTTGGTTTTAATTTTAATGCCACTTTGTTGCACACACAGCGTAATGAAAACCACATTGATGTAAAAACATAAAATGTGCAGAATAAGAGGATTTTCAAGTCTTTCTGTGTTTGTCCACACAGTCAACAGCCATTCCTGATTCTAAATCACAACTCTGTATGCGTACTATAACCAATAACGTATCTAAATATATTTGGTTGCTGTTAATGTGAATCACTGGATTCAAGTAATGATTACGAAATGAAGAAATATTAATAGCAGATCAAAAATACCTTAAATGAACAAAAAGGTGCTCAAAAACAAAAATCCTACTCAATGATTTTTATCGTTGTTGTAACCACATTTAACACATTTTCTCAAAGTATATGTACTTCCCGTGTACAAGGACACAGAAACAAGTTTGGGTCTAAAGTACACAAATGTTCTATATTACATAACAGATTAAAATTGGTGACAAAGAACGTTTATATGAAGAGAGCACTGTCAAATCAGGAATGCTGCAGAAGAGTGATTAAATGTGTGCATTTAATCAAGGAGGGCTGCAGTAAGAAAAGAGTGTTTCTACACAAGACTACCAGGCCAGGACACCACGGTCAGTGTGACTTTATTCTTCTGCAGCTTGAGCATGGGGATGAGAGAAGAGTTGTTCATTCCCACTGTTGTCGCTCCATTTACTGCCACTATCTCATCACCGCACCTGCAGAGAAGCACACACAGTTACCATGAAGACTACAAGTGATGAAAGGATACAGGAGTTGATTACATTACATACGACTTAAATTGGGCTTTACTTACTTGAGGCGTCCGTCAAATTGAGCAGGTGTACCTGGCACAATGGTTTTGATGAAGAAAGGCTGCTGGCCATGACTCTCCTCATAGCCTCCCACTATACTGAAGCCCCAGCTCTCACTATTGGTCTTCTGTAGGACTATGTCCCGGCACCAATGCATGTGACTAAAACAGCAATGGTTGGGTTAGAGCTGCTACTTTGATATAAAAGTTAAAGGAGTGCACTTGAAAGGGCAGAAAAGGAAAAAAGGTTTAACAAAGGCAGCTGTACCTCGGTAATCCTAGCCAGCGAGTCCAAAGTGGCGTCCAGTTGAGGGATTCGTCTCGTGGTTCATCCACAAAATCCAGATCATCCTTGTTGGCCGCATCGGTGTCCTCGTCTGCCTCCTCAGAAAGAGTCTGGATGACACTAAGCACCACCTGGGACTGAGCTGTCTGAGCCTTCAGCACAGAAACTGCCTCATTGTAGGTGAATTGGGTCAGATCAATACCATTAATGCTCAGCAGAACATCACCTGAGGACACAAATTATATTGTGAGAATGGTCAGACATTTTGGTTCAGACCAGCAGTGTTAAACATGAGGCACTTATTTTTATTCTAAATGTTTTAGATCGGGGGAAAACTCACGTCAACTTCAACCAGAGGGATATATTTCATTCTGATTTCATGTGGAAACATCCTTAGCAACATTGCCAAACGTTTTGTTTTTTTATAAGAGACAACTGTCCACAATGAAACATTTGCATGACATACAAATGTCTAGATCCCTTGTTGGACTTAACAACACAGAAAAGCCCACCAAGGGTCTCAAGATTGAAAAATAAAGTTTTTTTATTTAGAGGGCAGAAATGGAAACTGTTTATGGTATCCCACTTTCTTACTTTTGCTTTGTTCATTGTATTTATTAGGTTATTCCACACATCTATAATTTTCAAGTTAAAATGGTTCTGGCTTTTTCTTAAATTGTTATATGTGAGAAGAATTATTAGTAATTAACTATTATTAATTATTAGTCATATAATAATAAATTGATGATGAAGAAGACATTTGAAAACATTGTTTTTATTTCAAAACTGAGTAGACAAATGTTTAATTTAAAACATCATCAAAATATTTATCAATGAAGCAAAACAATTGTTAGTTGTATCCTTTACTCGTGACAAATAACATTAGAAAGACACAATACACAGATTAAATCTCCTAGTACAAATAACCTGTTCAAATTCAAGGAATCTACTACTAAACTACTTTGTACCTTGTTTGATGGTGCCATCTCGATGAAGACAGCCAACAGGCTGCACACTCGTAATGTAAACAGGCAGGCGGCTGCGACAGTCCCTCCCCCCAGCGATTGTGATGCCCAGGGAGAGTCGAGGCTCTTTCTTCAGGCTCACAGTCTTCTCCTGGTTAGAAAATCCACCTGGGGGATCCTGCATGAACAATCATAGTAATTAATACCTAGCCAACAATATTGACCAAAATCACCGTATAGATTTTAAAATCATACTGGTTATCCCTATAGCTATAGAAAATCCCTACAAGAATTATTGTTTCTAATATTACTTGGCGTTAAGTCTGTTCTGCCAATTAACTTCAATCTCAGCAGGCTCCTTTGACTTAATCGATCCCTTTCACTAAACTACTCGTAGAAACAAATGTGAAACATTTGAGAAGGATCTGAGAGGTTGGGGTAGAGGTAATGTGTGAGGATCAACACTAAGCTCTCGTAGTGGGAAAGATGTGTTGAAAGTGACGGCTTCAACCGGTCTCCTTGTTTCCCTCTAGTGTCTGTAAACCATGAGAGGGGAAGCGTTGGGAAGGGGGGCTCTTCCTCCCCCCAGGCAAGACGAAAAGGCTCGACTCTGCAGGCGAAAGCTAACTATCAACAGCTTTGATCCTCAGCCACGCAAAGAATCAGCCAAAAAACAACAGGACAGTGGCCCCGTAGCGGCACAGCGAGCAGCACCCCAGGCCTTTTGATCAGGACAGAAGGAGGCCCCCAGAGAAGGGCTTTCATCTCTACTCACCGACACAGGTGTCTGCTCTCAAAACTTCTCACCCACAAATGGGGGAAGGCTGGGCTTTTTTACTGGCAGTATATGGTTCAAGTGATTGTGACAGAGACAGAAGAAACTGTCCCAATTAAAAACAACTGAAGTTTTTTCCAAGACAGAGACCAACGTTGCTGTGGTTGTGTACAAATAAGTTAAACTATCAAACAACTGATGGGGAGGACTGAGAATTGGTTTGTGGGTAAGTGATGAAATGTACCTTCATGTAGGTGGATCGACGCCGAAAGTACTGCGGCTCAGGTCTCCTGGCTGCTCTGCTGTGTTGTCCTTCTCTACTGCTTCCTCCTTCCTCTTGAGCCTCCGCAGATCTCATCACCACAAAGTTCACTCGCATCTCGCTCGCCTAGATGTACACAAATGTGAAAAATGATACAACTCACATGAACTTTATGATCACTGATGGAAATGTTAATTGCCTGTACCAAAGGGATTCATTTTTCTAGTTGGTCAGAATTACACAAAGAATGCGTGGGAGAGTACAGCGTGGACTTATTAAAACAGAAGTAATTCATTCATCATTATCATTATTCTTAGACAGCAAATTGACAATTATTCATGTATGAATAATGACTAACAGGTAGAGTATGAGAGAGGAAGGTAGTGGACTTTAACAACAGTTTTAGAAGCTTTTGACCTGTTAATCAGTAATGTTAACATCTGTTCACTTGAATACCTGTTCTAATTGTTACATTATATGCAGACGTGTATACTTATATCCATACAAAGGTTCGAACAACAACTTTCACAGCCGCAAATGAGAACCGCAGTAACTGCACCCACCCAACCGAGTCTGTTTCAGCATAACCAAAGACCTTATGGCTGAAGGCAAAATAGAAAAGGTTCCAGTGGGTCAATTTTAACACCAGTGTTAATAGCAAGATTAACAGAATTTGTTGTCAGACCCTCGCCTTCTGAGACACAGAGTACGCGCTTACGTAGGGCACCCGCAAGTTTTTATTTCAGGTTAAAGTTGTTGTTTTTTTAACTAAAACATTTATTTTCTGACCCAGAATTTTTTATTTCGGATGCGTTTTATTTTTTCATTTGTGATTTTGTGTTCTATGAATTTACATGCACGTGCACGTAGACTTATACCTACATATAGCCACAGGGGTTGGGGGGCACCATAACCAAATTCCACTAAGGTCCCTAATTAACCTAGGACCGGCCCCATTTGTTGTGCACACATAACGTATATAAATAAAATGCATGTATTCATAATCCACCTCAACATCATATCCAGACATAGGATTTGTGGTGGTTATAGTGACTGCAGATTTACATGTCACAAAAATGTATTTTATACTGCCAGAAAGTTCTGCTCCTGAAAGTGATTGGACCAGATCTGTACTGGCAGTACGCTGACCTGTTAAAAAAATTAAAGCAGAATATATACTGTGTATTCTTATCGTCACTATAGTGCGACTCAAATGACCTAAATACTGCTCCATCCTCCGACCCGACCAGAGATCAGAGGTGGATGCAGAATACCAAACAGATTTTAGTTCAGATGCTACTTTCTCACAACCTGTCTTTTACATGTTGGGCACTTTAGTTTGGGGGAAATGTTTTCATAATTGCACAGCATATAAGTTAATGACAGCTGCACTGTGGAAGCAGTTATGCACTTGTGAGTGCATCTTTTTAAACCAGACACTTAGTAATCAGCAATTATTTTGATTTTGATTTATGATCAAATAGAGAGAGATTGTTCTGCGGGTTTTACATTTTACTTGTTTGTTCTGCTTCATCTGCCAAAATGCCATCCATGCCGTTCAGCATGCATCTTGAATGATTAACACTGGACTGGGCAGTCACATGACTGAGAAAGATGTTTTCAGGAACAGTTTGCAAGCGCGCCCAAAGGGGAAAGTAATCAGCATTAGTAAGGTTTGTTCGGTTATTTGTTCTAAATGTTGATATAATACAATTTATAAAACCCTTTTCAGAAGGTTAATGTTTGCTTATTGTTTGTCTTTTTTGCATTGTACTTTATCTATCCATCCTAAAAAATATATCTAAAATATCCTAAATGCATCAACACATATGAGCAAAAACTTGTCCACTCCTAAAAGTACGTTATTACGATAAAAGGAAGTTAAACATTTGGCATCTAAATGTTGAACATATCAAAATGAAACCAATAGCACAGAGCAAAGTGTATATTTACAGCTTGCTAAAGAACATCGGTATGTGTTGAGCAGTGATGTGTCTGTTACTTGTAGTTGAAGGTTTAAAATGTAAAAAATACCATCCTTGGTTTCTAAATATACCTGTATGATCTGAGCAGCGCTCTCGGGTGTACCGTGCCTCAGGTCTTGTCCATTGATAGCCAACACCTTGTCATTGTTCCTTAGTTTTCCATCTTGGGCAGCCAAACCACCAGCCAGCAAGTCCAGGATGAAAACACCACTCTCATCCGATTTGCGGATGAGTTTGATACCGAGTGGCTCGCTGCGCTGACTCTTCATTAGAGTGACCTGCAGGACTGTGCCAGGGTTGTGATTAGAGTTAAGATTGCCATGGGGACTGTGAGAGGAACTGTGAGAGGAATGGGAGGCATTAGAAGTTGTGGAATGGGGGAGATGATCAGACCGTGGATCCCTCGATTTGAAACCTTTCTCCTGCATTACAGTGAGCCTCAGAAGAGAAGGCTGTTGCAGCACAGCAATGGCCCTGGTGTGGAGAACTGAAGCCAAACTGATGTCATTCACCTGGAGAAACGGAACCACACACACAGAAGAAACAGCATAGTCAGTTGTACACCAAGCCTGACATAATCATGGCTATCCAGACTGTAGTTACTTGTGGCTTTAAGGAAGGTTACAGTAGGTTTTATTTAAACAGCAGGTTTGATTCCACCTGTGGCCCTTTGCTGCATGTCACCTACCCATCACTTTCTCCCTAAATCCATTTACTTTTCAGCTAGCCTATTGGATGGAACAAAATCTTTAAAAAGGAATCTGATAGTAAGATAATTGCTCATACCTTAATATCACATCTGTCTTACTTTGTCTTCCATTCATTAGTCTCCTAATGTCGTCAAAGTGACATTTAACTCAAAAGCAATTGATTCACGAGGAAGATAAAGACCTGAGTTTCAAGATTTAAATATTACTATCTCTACTTTTCTTTAGCATATGTATTTACATCAAGGTTGTGCAATTGGAGAATTCCCAAGTGTTATGGTATAATAAGCACCATCAGTCAATTAAAAAAATTTATCTAATTACAACCAAAAAATGAATAGAATTTTTCAAATTTCCATAGAAAGTGTAAAATAATTCACGTTTAATTCAGAAGAGTTTAGGTAAGCAGGTAAATCACTGAATAGATAGACATTAAAAACGTTTAAGGTCAACATATTGTAATGGCCAAACATTCAAACCATTATTTCACTGTTCATATGCAATTCTGGCCTAAAATATTACCTAATAACAGAGGGAAAGAAAAATCCCCCCGAAGAAAGACAGAATCTGTTTGGAGAAAACATCAGCAAAGTGTTTTTAGGGCATGTTCTCTTATTCGGTTAATTCTACGTAGATTTAACTAGTTTGTGTCTGGATGCCAGCTCTAGTGTTGCTCTAAAAAGCTGGTTGTTCACAGTAATGTTAGCACCAGGAGGTGCTAGCAGTTCACCTCTGAGCTGGCTCAATCTATTGCTTTTTCTTGGAGGTGATATTTCAGACTCCAAATACTCCGATGGTACAAAACCTTCTTACATAAGAAACTGCACAGAATCGTACAACTATCAATGGTTGCATCTGCACATTTTGTGAAAAATATTAACTGGAAGAAGAAATATTTGGCTTCAAGTTTCCTCGTTTAATAGCAGGTGGAATCCGGCGTTAAGGTGCTTTAGTGATGCCTACTGTTGGAATGTGGACCAGAATAATCTATCATACTTTTTCATCTGCATCTATCATGTTGGAGCTACAATGGACACAAAGTGTTCAGTGACATACGAGGTTATCACAGAACATCATTAATTGGCATTAATTTATTTATCGCTTGCTTTTTTTCTATAATCATTTCATTTATATTATTATTATTAGTAGTAATATGTTTTTGACATACAAGGGCACTCCTGGAAAAATTTGCATTTATTTGATGAGTTTTTCATTCACAATAATTTAGATTAACATCTCTCTTCCATGACACCTGGCCGAGAGCAGCATAAGGTCACACTGGACTGAAGGAAATTGTCATGTACTTCAATTTATTGAGGGAACAATTCACTGACTGGGAAAATGTTAATTGGATGTACATTTGTGACAGATTGAATCATAATCAGTAAAAGATCATCACTGACTTATTATAAAAGATATTTTAGTACTCTTTCAAAAACTGAAAAATAGCTTTCATTTCAGTACACTTCATGTTTGAACACTGACCTTGTCAAACAGATGTCAATCAGTGACAACAGCCAGTTACATATTAAACTAGCACAAAAGTCTGTGGCTTGGTTGTATTGACCACACCTAGTTACCATAGAGATGAAACTTGTTTGTCTTGAATATCCACCTCCCTGCAGTACTACGTGTTTACAGTACCACTTAAAAGCCATGACAATGTATCTATGCAAAAATATGCTGATCTGTGCCTTGCCTGCAGGATACTTCTGAATTACCATGCTGTATAAGAGATGAATACTTGACATTATGCGTTACATTTATCCAGGATATTATAAATTATTTTCTGAGTCTAGCTTACCTCTAAAATATGGTCCCCTGGGGCCAGTCTGCCATCACGAGCTGCAAGCGAATCCCTGATTATCTCCTGAATGACTATGTTTCCCAGTGGTGTGTCTTTCCCCCCCACAATCCTAAGGCCCAGCTCCTCCTCTGGCTCCTCTCTGAACAGCTCCACCACACTGGCCTCCGCCACCAGACTGGACCGTAGAGGGGTATTGTCTGAGTGGAGATGGAACAGAGAAACAAGTGGAATAAATATGGCTGTATTTTCTGCTATGAATTTGGTATTCATATCTCACTATCTGTGTCACAACTTGTAAAATAATGTGATACAAATAAACTGTATGCCAATAATGTTTAAATATGTGCAAGGCATCATTCTAATAGGGAAAGAGAACATAGAAAACAAAGGAAGAAGAAGATATCAGTTAATAGAGTCAGCAAACTCCCTAAGTACAGAGGAATCCAAGTATAAGCTGCCACAGGTTTGATCACACCTGTGAACCTTTGTTGCATGTCATCTCGCAATCTCTCTGTTTCCTGTCACTCCGAAGCCAGTCCTGTCAAAAATGGCTTATGTATCAGCAAATAAAAAAATCATCTAGTTATCTGAGGATGACACAACCCCCAACCTATGAAAAAAAATCATCAGTGTATAATATATCCCCCAGAGTACAACATGATTAGAGCGGGCATCAAATACACCCTTTTAGAGTTGACATCACAGCGACATCACCAGTCGTTGCGCACGCAGCATGGTGTCAGAAGAACAGATAATAACAACATAATAGAGGGAGACCGGAGAGATCTCCTTAGAAATATGTTTACATTATTCAGTTTACATCATAATGCACTTTGTTATATATCCCTCCAAACTATCGGTTTCCCTTTACGGTTTTCAGTAGTTCCAAAGTTAACCAAAGACCAAAGACAAGACATGTTTTTCTTTCGGTCCTTCAACATACGGCCTATGCTGCGTTCAAGGGCTCATGACATGACAGAGCCTGAACTGAACCAGAGCATAATTCTTAATTTTTGTCCAAACACGGCCTATGTTCAAACCTGGCCAAAACCCGGTGGGCCATCCGTTTTTTTGACATCCAAACCTGCCCTGCCTGTCGTAGTGCGACGAGAACGGCCGGGCTTCGGCCAGGTTTCTAAACTCTAGTGCGAACCTCCTCCATGCTCTTATGAGGGAAAGAGATTAGTAACCGTTGTAAAACAACAGAGAAATAAATATGTAGAATGAAAAAGATGACACGATGAAAGAGTTAAGACATAATAGACTACAACTCCTGTCTCTGCCAGATGATGCTATCTCTCCAGCTACCCATTTAACGTCCCAGTTAGCGCTAAGTTGCTCACTTAGCGTTTAGCTTAACGCTTGCTTAAGCAAGATAAAACTAGTTTGAGCACTTAACAAATGTTATCTCTCACGGCAGAGATACAAAGTACCAGGCCAGTGAGTTCTTAAAGGTCCAGACCTCACTCGGTGTGTCTAAAGCTGTGGCTAAGCCAGCGAGCTTTGCTGCATCCAAAGTTATAAATTAAAATGCAGGGGAATTGCGGTACTTCTGAATTGAGATTGCGATCTTTTCACAATCAATCGCCCAGCCATAAAAACCATAGATTAGTAACAGCAGCAACCGCTAAGCTGGCATTCTCAGTGGACTATATCATAATGCTAAACACAAGTGACACACATTAGCAACATTAGCTTAAGCTATTAATCTAACATGTAAACAAACCAAATTGTTCGTAGACAACTCACATCACTCAATAATTATGCCAGAATTTAATAAGTGAATGAGGCACACTGTTATATCGGAATATGACTTTTACTTAACACCAAGAATGAGCTCAAACTTAGCTAAAAGTTGGGATCAGGTGATTTTATACTTTCTCCCTGGGTTTGCTATCATTAAATAGCCTCGCTTTAGTTAGATGTTCAATAGGAAGGGAAAGAAGGCGGAAGCTATCGGCAGGGCTGTTCTGGCTTAGACATCAAGCACTCTGACTGCAGCTGAAGGCTCCTCCTGGAGACAAGATCAAGGAGAGTTTTGTACAGGTAAGAGATTACACATGCTGTAATCTCTTACCCAGGAATCCTACTTTTGTGATAATGCAGAGTCACGGTAGCTACATAATAACCTATGTAATATTGCCTGAGTAGTTTGAGTTAAATTATTGTCCACCAATCTGCTTCTCCTGATTTGATAGTAACTTGTTTCCTAGCGAGGCACCGATTGCAATTTTCTTGGCTGATCACTGATCACCGATTTTGATAAAGTCTGACCTGGCGATACTGACTTAGGCCGATTCAGATACATTTTTTCTCCTTTAAAGTCTAAAAGTCATAATGACTAATGTCTTTTAAGTGGTCTTATTTTCAAGGATTACAGTGAAAGTGACGAGGCTGGTCGCCCGTGTGTAATGTGCATGTATTCTGACATAAAAATGAATGTACCCTCCGTTCTCCCCGCCCTGCGTTCCTGAAAGTGAAAATAAAACTTAGTAAGCCTCCTTCATTCCATTATTTGTTATTTGTTCAAGCTAGCCACTCTGCTAACGCTTCTAATCTTGCTATTTTCCTCAGATGATTCAATTTGAAATGTGCGATTAAATTAAATCTAATTAAATTAGTTGTGCCAAACCCTTTCGGGGTTGTTCCGCCGTAGGTTCTATTGTCCTTATGTTTTAAAACTATAAATTATAGCATATATATATATACATATACATAGATAACTACAACTGCCTCGTGGCTGGCTCTGAGCTCCCAATAGCTTTAGCCGCTCTGCTAACGTTAGCTCAAGTGCTTTTTTGCTCGGGGTGATTAAATTTCAAGTATGTGATTAAGTTAGTTGTGCCCAATGTTTTCGGGGTTGAGGAGAAGTCTTCTTTTGTCCATACATGTGTACAAATTCCAAACTTTTTGTTTTCTGGTTTACTTGTGAGACATTTGAAGGCGTGGTAGCTCATGCTTGGTGTGAGGCTGTTTGGCCTTTTGTTGCCGATCGCTCGAAGTCCAGCAGCACCAGCTTCTGACAGAGTGGATCACACTCAGAGAGAGAGCAGCTGAAGGAGACACTGAGCAGATGTTCTTTCAGGTCCATCAGAAACAAAGCTCAACAGTTCCTTTTATTTACTGCTCTAACCACAGTCATTTTTAGGTGGTGGATATCAAGTGGTCAGATTTTCAATATTTGAAAAAACTGGCTCCCTGTAACGGCACAGACGTTAAAACTAATCATCAAAGGCCAACCAGGGCGGCTATTCTCAGGAAAATGCCAAAATGTTTTTAAAGTAAATATAGTCAATGCAGGAGTTTCATTGACTGTGCTGAGGGTTTTATTAGGATATTTAATAATCCTACTGCCAAAACACAGACATGTTCGGAGCACATGCATCACAATATAGTTAAATGTTTAACCAGTGTAACACCAGCAGGAGGTTTTTTTTTTTGTTGTCACTAGGCTGAGGTGACCGTGTTTCTGACAAAGTAACAATATTAAAGTCAGGATTCTTTGATCTGCTGCAGCCAAAGGATGAAATGAGTTATGCATTGGAATTTTATAGGGCATTTCAATTTCTAACATTACCTATTTCATGTTTCATGATGTATTTCAGATTTAATATATTATTTTTATACTATGCATTTATGTATGTTGAATTAAATTGTGTGTGTATATATATATATATATATATATATATATATATATATATATATATATAAAATGGTGCGAAAATTAACTTTGCCTTTAAAATGAAGAATAAATGTTTGGATAACGGTTCACAAGGGGTTTTTAACAATGAATTTAATGACTTAGTATGCTGTTATTGAGCAGGAAAAATGATGGAACATTTAAAATGTTTCAGTTTTTACATACCGTTTTATCAAGTAGACACAACATTTAACATGGAAATCTACTCAATTCTTCCTAGGTATATAGTATATCAATATATATATTGTATTATATTGTATATAAATTGTATGCATCAAGAGATTTGTATGCCTTAAATTTAGTTTTGTATAAATGATAGGTTTTTGCAAAAGGTATACAAAGATATCCGGCCACTGTTGGTCATTTTGTTAGAATACGGGGTGGGATTTGTAGGAAATCCCACCCCGTTGCTCAGAGTCAACTTATTATGTAAGACAACATGTCTCCAGCTTGGAAAAACCCTGAAATAGTTGTAGTGTATAGTAAAATAAATGGTATGTATAAAAATTAAACAACAGGAATTGACAATTGAAAATACGCTGAGTAATCAATTTGGATGTACTTGGTAAATGATGAATGGAATATAATGCCATCTCGCTCTACTAGTCTGCTCGACCACTCAAAGCACTTTACAATACGAGCCATCCCTCAGCCGTTCATACAAACATTCATACAGTGATGAGCAGTAACCGTTCACGCCATCTTGCACACACCAATGGAACAGCCATTGGGAGCAACTTAGGCTTCATGACTTTTGCTCACTTCGAGATGTGAACCGCAGGGGCCGGGGGTCGAACCACCGACTTTCAGATAAGTGGTCGACCGCCCTACAAACTGAGCCTCCCCTTCGATTCAAAAGATATAATTAAACAAGACTTCATACAAAAGAGTCAATACACAAATTAATGAAAATCTGAAAAAAAAATTTTGTTTAAAACACACAAACTTGAAAATGACAATACCAATCAACACATTTTCTTTGTGCTTTGGGTTGTGCGTAATTTTTTTGATCTTTAATATGGAAAAAGGGCCGCAACGAATAATTGACAAAAATCGATTATGAAATTATTTGTCGACGAATTTAATTGTCAACTAATCGGTGAGGTATTGGAACACTGCCTCTGACACCGCGCAATGAGAAGGAAGAAAACATTAGCGCAATGGCTAAACCATCGCGACAGAAAAACATCCACGGTGTGGGAGCAATTCTCCCTCAACACGCCACTAAAGTGTTATTAACTGCGAGATTTGAAAAGCTGACCTGTCCTGGCGTGGAGCATGTCAGTACTGCTGAAGCTTTTGAAGCGGAGGCACGTTGGCTCTGTAGACGATAAAGACTCGTCTCTGTAAGCTAGTTCGCCAGGTCAGTGTTAAAGGGCGTGTACTTAACACTTCTGTTGGGTTTAACGTGACTTTTGAAATGTAGTAAATTGTTAATGACGCCGAGAGTACCAAATTACTATTATTTAATCACG
Source organism: Lophius americanus (assembly GCA_037951165.1). NCBI lineage: Eukaryota > Metazoa > Chordata > Actinopteri > Lophiiformes > Lophiidae > Lophius > Lophius americanus. The sequence continues at coordinate 5,356,680 of JBBDHG010000008.1, read as the reverse complement.
ATGATACTCTTCCCGTTACAATTGTGCCCCTCTGTAAAATCATACACATCACATCGCTCATGGAGACGTTTCACATTACTGCTGAATGTTTGTTGCTGCCTGCAAAGTGCACGTCTGTGCGTGTGTGGATGTCTAATTTGGGCTGGATCCAACTTGCAAACGATTTAGCCTAATGTAGTTGTTGACTCAAAAATGCACACAGCGCTGTCTGTTTTCTTTTCTGCTCTATTTTTCTAAATTTACATTGATGTTCGATTGGATTCAGAGAAATTGCTGGATGTTTTTTTTGTTTGTTTTTTTTAATTATTTATTTATATGTTTTATTTACCTTTTGTATCAGTAGGGATGATTCAACATGAAATTATTAAATTCCAGTTCAGAAAATACAATGTTGGTATAGCAAGCTGTTTGGTTTAACAGTCTTTTTATAAAGCAGTTAAGTCCATTAAAAGACATTTTGGAAAGAAGAATTCACCTTTATTGTTTTTGTTGTTAGTTTCCATGTGCCAAAGAACAACCTAAAGCTAGATTCAAAAGCTAATGGCAGAATAAGCCATTTAGTAATTGTGTTCTTATTTTTACATTTACCTAACCTTTATTTAACAAGATTAATCCATTAATCGGCCGATTATTGAAGCGATTATTCGACTATCAAAATAGTCGTTAGTTGCAGCCATACTGGAAAAGCTGACCAACTCATGAAAATCACCTTAAAAAACTCTTTTCATGAAATAAATTAATACAAAAATGTCAAATATCTAAATGACAAATATTCAGATAAATCTAAATATTATAAAGCGCAAATATCAAAATGGTTAAACTACTAAACATGGTTGATATATGTTTTAAGTTTTTTAGAACTGCTCTACATACACAGCTCAAAAAAACTATGGGTACAAAGCCTTCCCATGCTTTTTTTTGAGGTGTGGGAACACTGTGTTCCCTTAATTTTTTTAGCAGTGTAGTTTGCCAGAAATGCTGCGGTCAAGATGACCTGAAAGTTATGTTTCCAGGAAAACCACACAGAAGACAACATAAGTACAAATTTTGAAGTGTCAAAAACATTGAATTATGAAAAATTACATATAACTTGACATATAATATGATATGTGTGATATATTAGTCACTATCTTTACGAGCGTAACAACAAATTTCTCTGCTGACACGTTCCCTAACATGTTTTCGTAAACTTTGGTCTCCAGTGGTGTCTTACAAGTTGCTTGGAGGTGTTTTCCCAGAGATCAGACTGTGTGGTCAAAACATCTGTGAACAGCTATGTGTTCCTGTGACGTGGCTGATGATTCACAAAACACTAACCTCTAGGCTAAAAACGTCAGCAATTTGTGTGATTTGAAAACCACACCCACAGAAAGGCACAAGGATTTAAGATTTCTGTTCATCCGAGAAGCTTCTATAAACATTATTCAGGGACACTGAATAACACTCATATTGCTAATCATTGCATAAGGACTTGTAATTCAAATTTCCAGGTTTGTTTTAAAGCGTCCTTTTACTTTCTCTCTGTTATTGTGCTGTTTTATGGTGGTTGTGAATAGGATAAAACAGCTACATACCGTCTTCATTTTCATCAAAGGCAGGATTAATTAGACCGGGCTCAGGCTGATTTTGGTTGGGATTTCGGGACAAAGATGCTGGAGGTTTAGCGTCACCAGGTGACTC
>JBBDHG010000008.1:5285000-5352500 GCA_037951165.1 Lophius americanus | reverse complement strand
GTTCATCATCCACATCATCCTGGTACTCGTACAGATGGCTTTCGAGACCATCATGCTGCTGGCCACACTCCTTACAAACCTGTGCCCATGATAGACATGTAGTGCTATTGCTGCTGGCAACTTTAGTTTCTGTTGTAGCCATTGTGTAAGTTCAGTCCAAAATTATTTCTCTGAAAAGATCTGCTCCCTCGTTGCTCCTTAAAAAATGGCTTTGGTATATTTCACAAGTCTATGTCCGCACATCCAAAGCTAAAATCCAATGGAACTGTGAAACAATGGTCCAGAGTAGTGATATGTTATCTCCATGTTGTCCTTGAGTTTCTGTTGAGAAAACTGAATAAGGCCTAGAGCAGACTTTGGACTATTTCTCCTCAAACTGTCCAGCTCCACAGGAAATGACAAATCCACAGAGCAGCAACAATATGGCAGCAAGCCACAGGTGCTTCCTCTCAGCCTGTTTCCTGAGGGACAAAAGGTATTCACATTTCAGCAACAATTCTCATCTCAGCTGCACACTGAAAGAGCTAAAATGTGTAAAGTGAGGCAGCAGAAAACTGATTTAAGTCAAACTCTTGCTAATGGGAGCGAACAAAAGCATGGCAATACATGAGAGTAAGAATTTTGAATGAAGTGGACAGAAATACAACCCCCATCACTAATGACCCCTTGCTTCCAATCAGAAGTGGTCTCCATCCCTTTGTACAGCTCCTAATCTCCTTTAATTCCCTCTGACGATTAGGGACACATTCTTCAAAGAAATTCTCAGCCACCATATGACCAAATATATGAAATAAAGGCACATATAAAAAATAATACAAAATTAGAAATACATTTTATAATGCCTAGAACAGCCAAACTGTAAAATAACTTGCATCAAAATATCCCATCTATGGATTCTGAAGGAAACAAAACGTGAGCATTCATTAGCTACTTGTAGTCATGAACAAGAATTGCTATTGAGTTGCAGTAAATGATATTTGAACCACATAAGCAGTTTTGAGCTGAAAAAAAAAGGGTAATTCCAGAGAACTTGCTTTGCGGGGCTAAAGTGTATAAAATACCACCAAACATTACATTAGGGTCATGACTGTCTTCAGAACAGTAAGCAGTAAAATAAATGATCTATAGCACATTAGCATACATGACCAAAGAATACAAAAATAACTTTTCAACATCTGTTCTCTTATTTCTGTAACTCCAGTCCAAATCACAGACACAACAAGACCTCCTTTATCCTCAGAATTATAGCCTTGGAGCAACTTACCCTGGATGGTACATATTTTGTCAGATTCACCGTCGCCACTGCATGCAAACCCAACTCTACAGCTGCCTGAAGCCTGAATGAAACCAGATCCTTGCCTTTCCAGCGGCACACCAAGAGTATAATGTCTGTGCATATGTGCATGCCCATGAGCATGAATGTGTATGCGCTCTGATTGCACTTTTGCAGCTACGCGAGGAATTGAGAAGGTTCACAATGCTGAATTTGCACTACCACAGGCAAAATACTCACTATGAGTGATAGCAAACACACCAGAGAAATAACATGTGTCTCGCCTTTCCGCAAACATGCACATTGGCTGAATTTGCAAAGGCCTTCTCTCGGTCTTTGTCTTCACTTTGAAAAGGTGATACCTTTTCTTGTAATGTATATGGGTCATGGATCTGGTAACAGGGAGGGAGGCACAGTCAAAACCAGGCTGTGCTCCATTTATTTGTAAATAACATGACCCAGTGAAAGAATGTGAAAAAATAGATAATACAATACATTTAAACTAAATACAATATGATGTCCTACCTACTGCAAATGGTACAGTCAGTTCTCTTATCATGAAGACATTAGGTTTCACTTCTATCAAGACGTATTAATTGCTTAGTGATAAGGCTGTAGGCATTACCTTTGCTTCATATCTGGCCACAGAACGCCCAGTGGTTACAACAGACTTTTGGTATGATAACTGTACACCATTACCATCCAACACTATTGTATAGTACAAAGTAGAATATTTCCAACGTTTCAGGATGAATTGATAAAGGAACTCAACCTATTCAGGATTTTCCCTATGAATTTAAGACTGTTCAAATGGAAAAGCACAATGCTTAAAATGTGAAGAGCAGGAATAATTGGTTGAATGATTGGTAGGTTAATTACCCAGAGCTGTTTCAGCTTTTTGAACGCAAGGTTTGCTGCCTTATTTTTCAAGCTTTGGTGTAATTAGTATTTTTCACCACTTTGGAAAATTGTATTGGCCAAAGGATACATATTTTTTAGTAGCAAAAATAAAAGGTAGAGTAAATGTTTACGTAAACAGTTGCCATTTACAACTCTAGGAGCTACGTATTTTAATCCCTTAACCATTAGTTGGAAAAAATGGAATAATGTGATTTATAAGAATCTTAGATATCAAATAATTAGTCAAAAAAAAAAATATTCAAAGGGAACATACCTACTAAAACCATTGATGATACACAGCCCCCGCACAATGTTACAGCATTTTGGCATCATGCGATATTGCCATGATGACCTTGATTTTCTCTGATCAACCTAATGTCAAACTAAGCAAGAAAAACTCATTCTGAAACCCTGAAAAACCTACTTCTTATATTTGAAATCATTTGTTTATCATCCGTTGTTTCAGTTAATTTCCGATGATGTTGAATGCAGGTCTCTTTTTCATCTAGATATGTCTTTCTTTTCACATTATCTCAGCTATATATTTGTGGCAGTGCAATGTCTCTACCCATCCCTATCATACCATAAATGAATACATATTGACCCTCTCAGAAAAATATATGTTCATATCCCAGATGCAGATTTTTGATACAGCTCGCGATCTCTGATGCCTACAATAGAGGAATATCCTAAGTTGTAAATGCCTGGATATTTTAATTTTCCATCTATCCCTTTTCTGTAACAGCAAATCTAATTCAGGGCTGGGAGGAGCTGGAGCCTATCCCAGCAGGCATTGAGCAAGAGGATGGTTACATCACAGATAGGTCGCCAAGTCATCACAGACTTAAGACAGACAACAATTCATACTCGCATTCATCACCAATGTTGCGTGTTTTTGGACTGTTGGAGGAAGCCAGCGTAACTAGACAGCTGATAACTGTTCGACATATAAAACAGTTATCAGCTGGAAGCAAATTTCTTTTCAGTTATCTACAGCCTCAACAGTTCACACAGTTTTCTTTGAATCTAGCTAGTGTGACTCTAGATATATCCACTTTACATAAAAGCATCAACTACAATTTGCCTAATATGTATTAAGAGTAATTCTCATCCTACTCTAGAGCATGATAAAAAATTTCACAAGCCGTGGTAATGAAATTGGCACACTGTAATTTTGCAATAGATGACTGATCCAAATATAATGCCTCCTAATCATGTGACCGTCTAAGCTTTCAAGGAAAATGTCTGTGGCCCTACATAGTTCTCTGGACTCCAGAGACGACTCATGTTGGCCATTCCTCAAAGCTGAGTAAAATCACTTGCTTTGATCGCGATTAAGTCACATGTGCTGCCACACCCTCAGTGAACACAGGTGAGGCAGCTTTAAACTAACAGCTAAAAGTATGAGTGATGGGTTTTGTGTCATGTCTAACACAACTTATGGAAATGTCTATTTTTGACAAGAAAAACATGTTAATATTGCACATACAATAAAAAAGAAAAGATAACGGCTGAGGTGAATGACTCTCAATCCTCAGTGTCTCCGCATGAGATAATCAAGTGAAAAGCAACAACTTTTTGTTTGCCTTTGAAACAATATCCATGTCCATGCAACATTGTGAAAAAGATCCTGGTACACACACTAGGCCAATAGTTGGTGGTGGGACATTTTAACATCAACACCAATGGAGAGGAACGTGCAATTCCGTACTTGATCGTCTCTTCTAGTCACAGCAATGATTCTGCAACTTTACAATTAACTGGTACACCATTAAAATAAACAGAAGAATCGGCAGCACTAACAAAACCATAGACTGCCTTATTTTTTGTTGGTGTCCTTTTAGCCTGAGGCTATTGCTGCTTAAACACAAAGCCTAATCCCAACAAAAGGTAAGCGCTTTCCTTTAAACAGCCCCAAAGATTAAATTTCTATAGATACCTAAATTACACTTCATTTATTATAAGTATTACATGGATATTTGTATTATCAGCAGGTTATCTTTAATTTAATGCAGATATCCATGCACTCAGTTTACTTAACTTTGTGCACAATTTATGTGTCACTAAGGCAGCTCCGTCAATATCTAAGTCTTATTCTGCAAGACTCATTGACCCTTTATCTGTCTGAGGTTTGTGACACTAGGAATCTCTTGGCCCCGCCCCTGAATAATTAACAGCATAACAGAGCTGCATATTTGTAAATGCAAAATGCTTTCCCATTTGCTGAAGTTTTAGATAAATTTCAAATTCAGAGAATTCATGTCATACATCTATTGACTTTGTTTACACAACTGTTCGGACAAATCGCATGTCCCAGAGAACAAAATTACAAATCTCTGGAAAACGTTCATTAAACAAAGCACACAGATTTATTCATGACTCATATTGATACTTATTTCTCATGTCACACTAAGGTTTCTTCAAAGAAAAGTGCCGAATGATGAAACTGAATGATGCTCGACGTGCTGGTCCTATAGTTATTTCATATTTGACATCACATTTTGTTTGTTTTACCGAACCTCTATCAGGTTGTTTGGTGCAACAAAAATGGGGGGAAAAAAGGAGAGAATAGTGATCTCAATTCTTTAAAAAACAAATATTATTCTCATTTACCCAGAATCACCCAGACATAGGGTCTATTGATTTAAGTTCATCCCTGAAGCTGGCTAGTGCTCCGGCTGAGTTTTTTCAGCGCGGCGAAGCATTTTAAATATGGCGACTTAAAAGACAGTACCGGTCTGCATCGGAGAGTGATTTAATCATTGTAACTTTGAAATAGTTTAACAAATTTGGACGGTTAGATGGGCGAAAAGTGAGTTCCGCACATGAACTCTGTTTTGTATTCCTCTTCTGGGAGTATGTTGGCGGTTAAAGCCCAGTTCATCGAACCACCATCGCCACCTTATGAATGGGAGTGTGGATCGTCTGCGAGTGTCTGAAAGCGTTTCTGATAAAATTAGTCGATGCATGTAAACAACCGGATTGGATAAGATCTCAAGTTATGTAAACATGGGACAGACATTACAATTCGGAGAGGTTTAATTCGGAAAGGAGAAAAGTATCCCACTTGAACGTGAGTGTTCACACTGTATGGCCTACCGGCCCCTGCGGCCCGATAATTGTCAATAAAGATTTGTTTCAAAGCTCGGAGGCAGGAAGAACTTTTTTCGCTAGCAACATGCTAACATGACAGAAACGAGCTGCGTTGCTCATTTTTGCCATCCTTTGTAACAATACATCTAAAAAAGAAAATTACAAGGCGCTGGCATATATGGACTCGCTAGGACAACGTCGACAGTTTGGCTTGTCCATTTTGTAGGGAGAATTGGAGGTGAACTAGCTAAGTTTTACTACACAGAGTGTTAACTCGATAGCTAGTACCACTCTGACAGCTTTGAACATTTATGTTTCTTCCTTGCTTTGCATTTGCGACAAGCCACAAACTGCACTTCCTACTTTATAACAACTTGTTATTTACTATCCACATGACACACTGTGTCACCATGGCAACTCAGCTTAGTAGGTACTTGCACATACACAGTGAGAAGAAAAGCACCGAAAACTAGGTAGGTAGGTAACTGTGCCAAATCCTGACGAATGTGGATAGAATAAACTTTGACATCACTGTCAAGTTTCTTAAAAGCATTTCTTATGCTACATCACCAACATACTTTACATTTGTTGTTTCATTTCATCTGTCATGCCTGATGAGCACAGATGGCTCCACTATGATAATTTTAAGTATTAATAATATTGTGCCTTCCATTTAGGTTTAGTTCAGTCTTTATTAGAAGTGATCCAATTGTAATTGTTTTGGCCGATTCCTTTTTCCTTTAGCCTGACCTGCTGACACTGATTTTGGCCCAATCTTTTTTTTTCTTTCTTGAAAGGTTTTTTTTACAGTACACAATTTTGTACTGTATGTACTGCTAAATACATTACACATTTTTATTGTTATTATAGTTAAAATCTGATCTGATCAAAAGAATGAGGCTAATCAATGTTGCTTGTAGTGTGAACATAGCCTATTAGTTATATGTCGCAACCCAACTCTAAATATAGAGTAGGCCTATATGCTGTTCTTAAAAATCCTTATTATGATCAGGGAAATGCTCCAGAACTTGATATTATTTTACATAGCGATGGAACATCAATCATCAGAATATTTTAATCTGCCAATTACTAGTTTTCATGATATTACTATCCATCTAATTTCAATATCCATCTAAAAATCAAGCATTTGCATCCATAAATGGATCATGTCTTTAAAATATGAAGATTGGACTTTTTCATTGTATTTATACTGCACTCATAGCATAATTTGTATTTGTAAGCATGCGTATATTTCTGCTTTCTACTCTTTGGTATGGTATGTATGTGCATATCTATATCCTAATAAAGCTATTTTTTTCCTATCTTTACTAACACGTTTATCATGTTCTTTTACTGCTGTATGTTTCTCCTGTGTGGATTAATAAAGTTTCTATTTATGTATCTACCTTTTTATCCACCTGTCTACCAGCCAAAATTTGATCAACTCTTCTGCGGACCATAAATCCACCAATAAACAATATCAAATGAAAATCCACTGAAATCCTTTCGAGCTACTATGCAAACAAATAAACACACGTGATCACAACACCAAACAAAAACATTCCTAACTAGATTCCACCCCTACCTTCGTGGATTTGGTTGTTACTGAGAACGACCATAAATAACTCAGTGCCCCCCTCTTGTCAGCTCGTGGCTGCCGGTTTGGTCCTAATCACTTACACAGGGTGACAGACCAGAATGGCAGAGGTTTTAGTAGCTCAACCCCACAGATGTCAGACTATCATGGTGTGTAGCAGCTGAGCTGACATAGCTTCACCTTCAGCACACCCAAGAGAGGCAGCGCAAACTGCTGACGTCACACACTTTGAGGACTGAAACTCACCTATAAGAATGAATAGGAGTTCAATTACATCTAAATTTCACCATAAATCACGGACTTTGATAACCATTAATAGTCTGAATTAGACTCGTAGATACGTGTTTGAACAAACAATGGGAATTTTCTCAAGTCTATACCGAAACTCGCCTTACCTGTGTGGAGGTAGCTTTGAGGAAGCAGCTAGCGAAAACAAAGACGACAGAGTTAACGGAGTCAATGTCGACTTTAAAACAGCCCACAGGAACCACCGCGTCTACACCTCCGAGCTTTTCTTTCACATGTTCACTGCATTTCAGTTGCTGTACTCGCTGAGTTTCCGCAACCAGCCGTCCCAGGTGGAGTTGAAGCGGCAGGCGGGAGCTAGGAGACTTCCCCAGTTTCGAGCAAACACACGAGCACGCCACGAGACGTTGAACACGGGAGGAGGTCGGTGCAGGTGTGCACGCTCTACTCGATTACCGCGTCTACTCCGTTACAATCTACAGTACGATATTGGATGTTAAAGTAAAGAATCTCTGTTACAATGGTTTATGAATCCTTTCAGTGTTTTTTAGTAACTTTCAATGGATTACAGGGAAAATAAACATTAAAATGCGCACAAACTAGTATATTACATTTGAGAAGTAACACAGAAGCTACAAATACCTGGTTGCTGTACATAAAAACTAGTTTTTATTAACACGTTCTTAAGAATTGTATAAAGTTTTATCTTGTACATTTAAACACAAATATGTGTAGTTTAATTTACAGTGTATTCATTTTATAGCATGCAAAATGAAAATGAAATATATTGCATTCCCTTGGGACAGTTTTTTCAGTTTTTATCTCAAAAAATAAAAAAATGAATGCATTATACTTCCATAAATACCCTCACATACAAAAACTGTAGTCTCAAAAATAGAAAAGAGGCTTTGTATGAGAGATCAAAGAAGTATAATGCATTAAATGGGGGCCAATATGCTCTATGGCAAATATCTTTACTATGGTAAATGCAAATGCTTTCATCGATATGATTCCTTACATATACAATCTTATCCAAAATAAAAAAGATAATTTGAACGGAGGCACGAGTTGGCATACTAAATTCACTTTAAAAAAATAGTTTGACACTTTTTTGCAAATTATCAATAATTATCTTGTTGATTTGGAAGAACATGGCATTTTGGTATCACACAAGTGACTGCACTATGCTTCTATAAATTTGCTTCAACACAAATACAGTAGTCTGTTACTTTGGAAAAACAGAACACATATTTGTTTATTCTTAGCAATTGTCTGATAGCCTGTTAAGTCACAGTGTAGCTAACCTGACAGCATCTTAGATTCTTCATATTATATCCATGAAGTATGCTATATTTATTCAAATTATACTGGAAAAATCCTGCATTGACCAACAAATGTGGACGTTCTTGCTGAACAATGGCAAAATCCTTAAGTGCCTACAAAGTTTACAAACTTGATTCAGTAGCCTTACAGGAGAACTTATTTACATAAAGACATAATTTCAATGTCTCAAACCTAAAGAAAATAAAACTTGATGAAACTAAACTTCTATTAATTAATTAATAATTCATTTGTTAATTCAGAATAACGTGACAATGTACCCCTCATGACTCTATTATGCTTCTATAGCTTTAAATCAGATTTATCCACAAGCTATCCCTAGGCATATGAAAAAGAGAGAGAGATAATTAAACACTCACACACAAATACACTATAAGACAATTCGTAAGAAACATAATTCAGAAACTAAAAGTACTTTTATACATTCAAGAAGATAAAAACATGTTGTCTATGCGCAAAATAAAATGCTGACAAGATTGACTGCTTAAAATCCATTTCTTGACCTGAGGACATATAGAGGTCAGGGCAGGTTGTCATATTGACAGGGGGGCTCATTCCTTCCTTCAATGGTGTTCTAAGAGAAAGTAGATTGTGAAAGGGTGGAGTGACATGTAACACTACAAGCCCCACTCTAAGGAAACCTTGAACCTGTGCTGATTTGCTCAGAAATGAGCCCAACTTAGCTCGATTTGAATTATATCATATGCTAAACACACAGCTGTATATGAAGTTAAGTTTAAACAACTTTGTATTTTATATTTAAAAATTATATCACAGTGATTAAACAGTTGCGATTTTTATGTCCAGAACTTTCATGGCTTGAAAGTGCATAGACTATTGACGTGAAGAAACTTCTTCAACTGTATTAAGACAGCCTTGTTCTCCTGCGACGAACATGACAAGCAGTAGTGAAAATAAGAACGAATCATAGCTTTTAACATAGCATGCGTCAAAAGTTAAATGTATTATATTTCAATACATGGAATATCTTGTTAATATGCGTTTTGAATATGAGAGCACAATATAGAATAACTCATAACTCATAAATTCATCATGAAGATTTTCCTAATCTGTTTATTCAAAATTCAGTGATGTTGTGTCATCATTTGGAAAGCTGGAAAATTAATTTCTGCATATCTATCAAATAATCACAAGATGGAATTTTAAAGATAGGCACTCAGTAAAACTGTTTGCAAAAGCTAATCTTTCATCTTCAATATTTGCATTTAATCTAAGCTCAATTAGTTTATTTTTAAAGACGTTTTTTCCTGTTGTGTGTTCAACACTCATCCGTACCATTTTTGTATTCTTTTGTATTTGTTTTACTATATCAAGAAAGAAATAACCTTTGGCCTTTCAAAATTGCCCAGAAACTTCCCAATCCTTGCTTTTTCAAAATATGTTATTTCTTTAGTTGATTATTTTCATTTTGCATTATTGCATGCTTAGCCAACATCAATTTTGATTTAATTGTAAATGTAGAGACATTTACACATAGAAAAGATGATCGTTTCAATAAATTCATTGGTATAAATAGTTTAATTAAATTAAATTCTATTCAAACAACTTTATTTATCCCACCTGGGGCAATTCATTGTGATCAGCTCATTCACAAATCACAGTCACACAAAAACACCATATGGATTAATACACAAGGAGTTAAAAATGGAAATAATGTTAAATAAGATAAATAGGTAAAAAAAAAAAAAAAAGGAAAATCTGTGCATGACAGATGAATCAAAACGACACATATTAAAAAAAATGAGAAGACAAAAGAGATAAGAAACACCTGCAAGAAACTCAGACACAAAAAAAATGCGTGATGGTCAGTGTTTTTAGCTATCTATTTTGTTTTTCTCCACATAATAGTCATTCATGCTGAATTCATTCTTTATATCACTGCGAATGGCAGTGATATAGTTGAACTAAAGTTGTAATTCCTTAAACTATTTATCATTTCAAGATGGCATCAGGCTGTATTGGGTCTGCACAAAAACATCTGGATGAAATGTCCATGGACGGTTGATTTCTTCTTGAGTACATGTCTGTACATGTACGTCTCTGTAAAGAAGTTGGATAAATACTTCTTTTCTGACACAAGTAACTGTACTTCTACTTGAATAAAGAATATGTGTATTTTTTATCTTCTGTGGCCATTATAGAAGAACCTCAATGGTAGGTTAACATGTAAAGTGCATTATAAATTAAATGTATTATTATTATTATTATAACATATTTCTATGGAGACATGGCAAGAAATGTTGTGATACAGAAAAGGTCTCTATGTCTATACCCATTATCTTTCATTCAAATTATAAGAAAAAAAATCTAACCTTTTACTGAAGAAACATAATTAAATGAAACATTACATTCTTGACATTAAACAAATGTGTTTTCTCTCAAACATGTTTTCCACAATTATTGCCACACCCTGGGATTAAAAGGTATCTGACATACCCATTACTTTTTTAAAATATATTTTAAGGTTCGCCGGTTAGAGTAGGAACTCTCAAGTGAAGAACATCGAATTCCTGTCGTTCATGAGGCGACACTTGCCTAATTTTCTTTGAAGTTCTTCACAAATGGGAAAGACCATCAAACAAATCAGTGATCTGCAAAGAAAAGTTGAACAGCTGCACAAATTTGGCACTAGACACAAGAAAACCTCTTAAAAATGACAAATATCAGTTTCATCAAATAAATCCATAATGTTAAAGGAGAGTGGAGATGTCAAAAATCAGCCTGGAGGAGGACATGTTTACAAAGCGACCCTACACATTGTTAGGAGGATGGTTCGACTGGCAAAAAATACTCCAAGGATTACAAGTTGAGATTTTCAAAATTCATTGGAATTTAGGGGTCAGAAAGTCTCCAGACGGCACTTACAACATAACTTGCTGTTTCGGAGTGTAGAAAAACTATCATCTACACACAAATGAAATCAACTACAGTTTGACAAACACCACTGGGACTCTCATTGGAACACGTTTATACTTCAAATGAGCCCAAAGTAGAGTTTAAGGCAACCAACATCAGACATGACCGTCTGACCGTCATGTCTGTATCAAGAGAGTAAAGCCCCTCATACCCACTGTGAAGTATGGTGGTGAATTTCTGAAAATTGTGGGGCTTTTTTTCCCCCACTAGACATCTTGTCTAAATACAGGGTAGCATGTATTTAATGGAATCTATCAAATACCAGCAGATGTTTTTCGAGGAAAAAACAGCCTCTGTTATGACACTGAGATCACTTTCACACGAGATCTTTTTGGTCCAATACAAAAGAACCATGGTTTGTCTCCTCAGATAGTCCGGTGTATTTGGAGTGGTGAGAAAGCTCGTTCGAGCTCTGGTGCGGACCAAAAGGGTGATCTCTGGTCCGCTTGAAAATAGGGGGTCTGTATTTGCTTCCAAGTGAACCCTGGTGAGAAGCAAAAGCGGCAAAGTTATAAACCAAAGATAGGAAGTGAAGCAAACCATGTGATTTAAAACGTTCAAATCCATGTCAAGTTTCGCTCGATGTCTGCATAACTAGGACAACACATCGTACTCTCTCTCTCTCTCATCAGAACTCGCCTTCTCCTCCGGTGCTGTCTCATTCACCTCATGTATAGAACAAAATGGTCAACAGCTCGCTGCCTCACCTGCTGCTCACACTGGGCGCCTTCTTGTGAAGCACAAATTTCATATGAACACCAAACACAAAAGCAGAAACACAAACACTGTATAGTGTAATGGGGTGTTGCTCCATTCTTTATGTGTCCCGCTCAGGTGGATGAACCATTCTGTATTCTGAACCCTGTGTTGAAGAGAGTTCACAAGCATCAACCTTAGAACTGAAGGAAATGAAGAATTTCTCCACAAAGGAATGGTCTCAGATCTCCTCCATGTTTTTCTCAGACCTCACACACACTACAGAGGGACACTCGGAACTGTTGTTTTGGTGAAAGGGCTCGTTGCAAAGTGTCAAATCGGTGTGGCAAGCTATTGTGGCACACATATTTCAGAGAACAAATGTTTGTTTTATGTTCAAAATTTAATGGGTTTTTGAATTAAGTTTGTTGAGATAAAGGTTAAATGTTTGTTTATAATTAGAATTAAATATAATTTGTAAACATATTTGCATCCCATTTTGCTTTTGCTTTTTTTAAAGAGCAAGGGCAAAATGGGATGCGAGAGTTAAGAAGCTTTATTCAGGCAAAAAAAAAAAAGATCAGTCCACCGTAATGAAAAATAATGTTTTGTTTAGGAAACATTTATTTGTTAAGGTTGAAGGAATTAAGTGGTTGACTTGGCATGAGTTTGATCAGAGTAAAGCAATATCATGACTGTGTGTGTGCTATAGCCAGTGGGCCATGAAACAATTATAACAACTTTTGCCCTCTGTGCTTTCAAGTTTAATAATATTTCTAATTAATTAATTTCTCATAGTACTTTATCTCATCACGATGTTTAAGTCAAAAACATCTTTGTTATAGACTTCCAAATGTTTTGTTTAACATTTTCTGATGGTAAACTGAACTCTGTTTTGTTTTTTTTACTTTATGGTTGCATACAACAAGCAAAATACACGTCAAGTCAGGCTTTGGGAAAATGTGAATAAAATCTTGCTTGTATACTTGTTACTTTATACATAGATTGAGGGCAAGTCTCTCAGGGATGATTGTAATAAAGTACTTTTTTTCAAGTACATTGGTAAATATGTGTGATACTTGTACTTGATTATTAAATTTACGACTATCTAACAATGTGATATTTCTACTCCACCCAAAACAAATATTGTACTTAATAGACTTCACTACATTTGATATATTTAAGACTAGTTATATGTAATTACAATTAGTCCCACATTTACAACCTGCATTAAAGTGATATTATCTTTACTTCCCCACATTGCACAGTGAAAACTATTTTTTGTACTCAATGTAATATATTTTAATACTTTTAAGTCACACTAAGAACAGAAGAAAGCATTTGTGTTATTGTTGCTTTGAACTTTCCAACTTAATTAAAATGAGGTGGGGTCCTGATTAATAATTTGTAAGTAAACGCCTGGACGATGCTGTATCGAAAAATAGGACTACTTTGAGACTTGGCCAGTTAAAAGTACTGTGACACATGAAGACACGGTGTTAAGCACCATACCCCCTGCAGAACTTAAGGGAAGTCTCTGTGCCATAAAACATGTCTGTGAAAGCCTGTTTCCTCCAGGATTTATAGCTGTGGTAGGAAATCTCAGTACAAAGTGACATTTGCTGTTACAAGCTCATAGAATGAGGCACACCATTGTGGCAATACAGATGTCATTGATCTGTGATTTTTAGACAGACATGAAGTTACGCAGGGTCAATGTATCAGTATTACTGAATTACATAATAAATGGATATTCTAATAATTTCAATAAAAATTAAGACATCATATATTATTTGCTTGTGGAAATTCAGATGTTTAATTCTTTAGTTATTTTCACACACGAAGAGGCTCAAAATACACGTACACACTAACGAAACATATGTTTTTATCACAGATTCATGACAGACTGAGGAGGTGGCCTTTTAATAAGGTGCTTCTAGCTCTAAAGTTTTGGTGTCCTGCACATGGACACAATGATATTCCTCAAAAGGTGAACCAGCATATCTACAGCTACCAGTCCACAATCCCTTCTGACTGGTCCATGTTTGTCTTGAGCCAGCCATCTTCACATTTTTTCCCACTTTCTTTTTTGTCATGAGACAATCAAGAATTCTCTTGCTGTGAGAAGTACGACTGACAGTTTAACTGAAATAGCCTCAAAACATAATTTGCCCCTATTTACTCCATTTTACATCATCTAGTTGTTTAGATATTCATTTAGACCATTTTAGATGTGTTCAAGCAAAACCTATATTTCATCTCTACAGCCTTGAATGTTTAATTTAATTATTTACTATCATTATCAATTCTGATATAATGTATCAAATTTTTGTCTTCTCTTAAGCAAAAGTTAGCAATATCCCAATATTCGGTTAAATTATTCAGATAATGATGATAATACTTACCTCCAAGAAAGTAATATTTTCACCCTTGTGCGTTTGTCTGTTTGTTTGTTTGTTTGTATGTTAGTATGTTATTATCTAATTATGTTTGTGTGTCTTTTTGTTTGTTTGTGAGTGGGATAACTAAAAACTACAGGACAGATTTGCACGAGATTTTATTGAGAGGTAGATTTAGGCATATCTAGAAATGATGAAAATCACAGCATTTAAAATAAAATACGTAAAATTATAAGCGGTTTGGAGTACTGACGTCATAATGTGGTTATTGCTGCCTTTGATCCTTTGATTCTTTTGATCTTTGTTTGGGATGGAGCTGGTGGTTCAGTGGGCTGAACATAGTCGCTGAAGTGGAAGGCACCAAAAAAAGGAGACGAGCGTCTACAGAGTATTTGAGAGATACTGAGAGAGTTTGTTGGTAGATTAAGAGGTTGGGAAAAACTCAGACATTAATGGAGAAAAAACTTGAACTTAAGGTACTGTTGTGCCTCGGTGGATGTTTGCGCTCTGAATGCTTTTTCTGGTTTATTACACATCACAATAGACCTTTAAACTAATGAGTTTGCTTGTTAAAGTAACATTGTGTAGTTAAGTGAATTGAATTTTGCAAAAATGAGAGGGCTGTAAATTGTGCATTAATTTAAATTTTTCTTTTTTTGTGAATTTTGGAAATTGTTTTGTGGTGTTGAGTTTTAAAACATCCTCTGATAAAATCACCTTTTGAATTAAATTTAAACACAATTCATATCGGTCTGCCCCTACACTTTATCATAATTATAGAAAGATGGGCTTAAAAAGTCAGGAAAATTTCTTTTGAATTCAAAAAACATGTTGATACTTCTGAGTTTAAAATAATGCCAAAAGCATTGCATCCAACAACTTGAAAGCATGATGGTATGTGATGAATGTGAGTTGAGCTATTTGAGTGTCAAATAGTTGGAGGGGGCTTTAAGGACCTCCCATGCTTATCGGCATAAATGAGAAATAGTGACTCCATGTGTTTGGATGAGGTATCATAACTGGGTTTCTAGAAATTGCTCAAAAACAGAGTTATTTGTTGTTGTTGCTGTTTCACATGGCAGAGGTACCAATCAACAATTAGACTTTTGTAAAGACACCACTTTTCATAAATCATCAGAAATTCTGATGACCCTTGCAGATTTAGGATATTTTGTGGAAATCAAATGTTTTTTCTTGGTAAAGAACCCGGTCTGCTCCTGGTGGGAAACTTGGAAGTGGGGGAAAAATTAAATAACAAAGATAAACAAAGACTTAACAATACAAGAAAATACAACCCGAAAGTCTGCCGTGGTCTCGCAGACACACACATACACACACAGGACACACACGGAGAGAAATGGCCTACAGATTTGTGTTTGAGCTTCGGTACCTACAAACAAGAAAGCGATTGTTTGTCTTTCCTGGGATCAGTAAACATCCTCCACACAAACAAGTTCCTCTAGAGTGAGAGAGGAGAAACTCACACCATCAGGGCAGCTGCACTCTCACTCCACCACTTTGATGTCCGTCAGAGAGGGCAGATAATGAAGGTCCCTTACAACTTAATTCTTTTAATTGGAGAGTGGATGTAACGGAGTGCTGATACCTTGTGGCCTTTGTTATAGTCTATAGTTTTATAGTTTATTTGCACAAATTAAAATACACAGAAAACAAATAGCATCAGTATATAGTGCAGGAAGAGGCAAAAAAATAAACATTAAGTGTGAGTACACGACATTTAAGAACGCAACATGCTATCTGTCTATACAGCATGTAAGAATGTATGTGTTCTTGTGAGGGGGACATGAGTTTAATAATAATATCAGCAATCATAACAATTATCACAATACAGTACATGATTGAAAACAATCACAGATGACTATATATTCCAAAAACAGTTAGGAAACAGCAGTTGAATCCTTTTTTAGTGTTGTCTGAAACATTTTGTAGAGGAACAGTTTCTTGCCAGATGCCCAAAGACGTTCCATAATTTGGTTCCTATAAGCCTGATCAAAAATGTACCTCGACTCATAATGAATTTAGGAGTATCAGGATTTAAAGATTGAGTTGAGTCTTAATAGAGCTGTGTATTTGTTTTGAAGTAAGTCTTGAAGTACTCCGGAAAAGCCCCTTCAATTGAATATAGTTTATAGACAAAAAAACATTTTCAAAAAAATATTAATGTCATAAATATTAAGAACTTGAAGTTTGTGAAATAAAGGAGCAGATAAAATGTGACTTTGACCGGATTGTGGTCCAAACGAAACGTTTCTGGAGGGCCGAGATTTTTTGGAAAGATTGACTTGGCTTAATGTAATCTAAAGACAAATTCAAACAAAATCAAAATTTTTATTGCACATTGTGAGGAGTAATTTAGCGTAATTTCGTTAAGTACAGAGTTATTCCCCACATGTATGCTCACTATTAAAAAAAACAACCTGCGCCCAATTAAAAAAGGGCACATTGGCTTTGTATTTGTCTGAATATAACCCTATTAAATGGCTTTGCTACTGTTCAATCATATATGATATATAATAGTGTGCATTAGTAATCTCTCAATCTTTAATCCCTGTGGCCAGATTTGAGACCCTCCTTTCTACATGAAGAGGTCACACATATGAATGAAATTGTTATATACTATATACACATATATATACTGTCTTCATCAGAATGGTTGAACTGTTTGCCTTAAACAGCTGGACACGTATTTTATACTAATTATTACTCAAAAAGTAAAAATTTGTGTTTGTTGTTTATTATTTTCAGCGCAGAACATTTGATGCTCTGGCATCTAAAGCAGAGTCACTCATGTGTGCCTTTAATGGGTTTAATATTTGAAATTCAGTACATTTTGTTTATTGCAGAGTGTCACCAATATCCAAATTTTTAGTCCTTCCAATGAAGGGCCCATGTTCTGTTAAAGCAGTTAAGAAAGAAATGTTTCAAGTTAGTATATCTGCTCTTTTGGTTTCAGTTGTTGAAAATGGGAAACCAAAGACCCTAAAACTCAGCAGCTTGCAAACCCCCTCTGGACCTTTTCGAGGACCTTCGTCCATCTCGCCTTAGGCGATACAGCAAGGCATTTGGTTCGGGCTGCAGCTTGCACTGAAGCCTCAGGTTCTGTCTGGTCTCTACAGCCTTTAATCAGTGACTTGTGAGACAAAACTCAACAGACCACACCGTGTGGTGCAAGCTCCTTTTCAGTGGGCTCACAGATATTTGCTCATCTTAAATAAACATTACGCTTTTTACGTTGAGCAAATATCTCCTAATTCATGGTCATTCAAAAAGCAGCATATGATAATATTGTATATGGAAATTGTATTATATAATACCAAACTGTATGGCTTGGTAAAAGAAAATCAGGTTTTATTTGCATTTTTTTTTACCAGAAATCATCATTATCAATGCTAAAATCTTATTTTCGTGTTTTATCCTGAGGACAAGAAGCTTGTGTATTTGTGTGTTTGCACTGGAGGGTCTTTCCAGTACTCAGTGTAAATATGCTTAGCCCAAGATGATATTCAAGGGCTTGCCTGTTTGTACCTGCCATTTTGTTCTGCTCGTCCACCCAGCATGACACCCTGTAGCTCAGAATCGGCCCCTCTGAGATCAAAAGACCTTGGTGATCCTTATCAGATAGTACTGTTGTTCGCCTTCCCTCCCTTTGAGTCCAGAACCACGCACACTGTTCCTTGTGGCCCTTTGGCCTTTCCTCTTCTTATCATCATGATGGCCTGACCATGATAAGGCAGGTCCAGCCTCAGGACAGAAGGAGGGTCCTCTCAAGTCTTGTTAACCACCACAGTTGCATAACTCGAACACTTCAAGGCAGCAAAGAAGTTATCTCATGCCTCAGTATGTGGTACTGTGTTACACTCTTTAGCAAAAAACACAAGTGAAATATCTCTCACCGTGCAAATTATATCCATCGATCACTAAGTGTGTAGATTTCAGTACATCCTAAGTTTCTAAACATACAAAAGAACCACATTATTCTCAGTTTTGTACGAGTTATTCTGGATTCATGACTATCCAAATTTGAATCAGGGAACACCTGACTTTTTTGCTGTCATCCTCTCTGTTCAGAAAAGATGGAACTTTTTCCAACAAAACCTCCTATCTAACACTGAGGCATGACAGCACTGCATCTGTCTCATTTATGAAAATGTAAGCAGAGCAGACAGACAGGGAAGACTGGTGTCCAAAGTCATGACCCTGCCCTGACCTGCATGAAGGAAATAGTCACGCTGCTCAAGACAAAGAAGGGCAAAGGAGAGTCTAAGGGGTTGGCTGGTCACCCTCTAACAATGGGCTCCGTGCTCATAAGACCACAGGCCACACAAAGGCCAGAGAAACCCTCTTCTTCCCAGTCACACATTGCAATAGAGATGGCATTTCACACTGGCCTGTGAACAGCCATTCAATCAAACTACTGTTTAACCTGACCCCTGGCCTACACAGAAATCAAGGGAAGTCTGGTGGGGTGTATTTAGGTGACTGACCTCACTGGCCGTACCATCAGTTACTTCTCATCTTCATCCTGCTGTCATTTCTTCGTCTGTTGATATGGTGTCATTTTTAATCGTTAAATGCGAGATATTTCTTTATTTATAATGACTACTCCAAATTCCTGTGAATATTGCTTCAAGTACATAATCAATAGTTTACCAATAAATATTGTGTCTAGTGATGGGTATAAGGAGCAATAGCTCCCTGGGGAACAGGAGACATGACCAGACCCTTCGTCTGGGTCAACTACCCTCAAGCCAGGGCTGAGAGAAGAGACCACATGACCCTCTGTCTTCTCAATGGATTGTTCCTCCCCTCTACCTGTACATGGCTTAGATCAAGGTGTGGGGCTGCATATCAAACAAACTGGGGGCTTTGATGTGGATGGAAACACAAACACTGATTTAAGCAGAGTCGTAACAGCTTATTTGTTCCCTTTAGTCATTCATTGAGCTGGTTGTTGAATGTGTATGTCTTCAAAGGACTGCTGCATGCACTGGCGGTACAGTAGCCAAAGTGGCCCTGGGAGCACACTGGCCCTTGTGGGCTGTGGGGAGACCATCTGGCTTCCTGTTCCTTAGATTTGATATTGATTTATTGGCTGTACATGGGTAGATAAGGGGGCACCAGCTGCCAGAAGTTCTCTGTTGCATCCTCAAAGACAATGGACCTCCTGGTTTTCTACATCCTGACTAAATAAGTAATTTGTCGATCCTTATTAAATTTTTTGCAAAGAAAGGAGAAATTGCATGAAACCACATGACATTTTTGCACAAATTCCATATTAACTTGATTTAAAAATCAGAGATTTTCACTGACACAGTAATGTTTGTTTTTTTTGGTAATTCCAAAATTTGTTCTACAAATCGGGTAATGATAATACTATCTATGGGTAAATAGCAACACAGATTATATTTTAAAAGCAACTATTTTACCACAGATGTTATACTATGTATTTATGCACATTTAATGACCGGTTGAGCTGAGATAAGAGCACTTTCAGTGTTTGTCGTAATGAAGACTTTTCACGGTAATTAGGTGCTACCTTGTATTTATTATTCCTAACAAACCCTGACAACTTTTCACAGTTTAACCCATCACAGAAACCATTAGTTCGATACTAAGCTCTCACGCATAACAAGTCCCCCATACCTGTTAAGTGAGCCGGGGAGTGCAGCAGTTTGGCCTAAGCTTTGCTGGTAGAGGTGTCAACATGGTGCTGTAGGGAATTGTACTTATGCCTCAATTTTCTCACCAATGCAACTCCCAATACAGACAGACTTTGGCGTCTTTCCCCTCTGTTCCCCACCCCCACGTCTATCCCTTTCCCCTCCCCTGCCAGCACAAGCCTGTGATGTGACTGTCTCAGATGATGAGGTGAGACTTTTATTGCCCCAGTCTGTGAAGATGACAGCAACTCAGGCATATGTGCATCCTCCATGGTAACACGCGCCCTCTGCTGACTCCAGTCCACTCAAATACACAGACAGCTCTCTCTTTCGAATCCTCCAGCAGTGCACATCAAAGTCGGATATCAAGATTTGACTTGCGCATGACATCCAGAGAATGACAATGCCTCAGCCAGCCTACACTTATTACTACGTGCAATTACCAGAATGACAAAGGCATGCAGGCTCCTCCCGCACTATTTTGCTGCATGGAGGAAGTACCAACTCAGGAGTGGTATATACTTGAAGCAAGAAATCAGTACTCAGTGTGTATTCTATAATAATATTGGTGGGAAAAGTATTGTGATGGCAGAAGAAGGACAGCAGAGGAGACGGAGCGGCAGCAGATTATTGCTGGTGTCCTGTGTGATTGCTGAAGCATCAATTGATAAGATACAGCATGAGTCACACCACTTATCTTTAAAGCAAGACACCACAGTATCTTATATATTACTAAACACACACATATGACATAAAGATCAAAGACATGTCAAAGTATTTTTAAAATGATCTCTCTTTGCTTCCTGGAGAAACAGAAATGTACTTCTACTGTGACATACCTCAGTTGAAGCAGAGTTTTTAAATACATTGCTCCGGCTCCTCTCACCAGCCTCACGCCCTGGCTGTCCAAATTGTGCTGACTTATTTTGAATATCCCTGACCTTAAAAATGTTAGCCTGTTTCCATGAATAGCATATATGACAACCTGCACATTTAAGGGCAGTAATAGGTTCTAAAAGTATTGGTTCTCAACCATTACTGATCATTGTATCAAAATGTAAAGCCTATGTCCAAGATGAATGCACAGACATTTGCATTTATATCCCCTGCAGGCAGCCAGAGCACCTCTTGTGATTGGGATGTTGTTTCCTCAGGTTGACTCTGTCATTCTAGAAGACCATCTTCTGAAGGGTCGAAGATGTCCAACCACAGACAGACTCTGAGCTCCTCTCATTAATCAGCCAACAAGAGCGGTTTGGTAGGGGAGCAAGAAAAAGCATCTGCTCTTATTTACACATGAAGTACAGCGTCGAAAGTTTGCCAAACACCAATGGGACTTTCAATGGAAAAGGTCAAAGGTCAGGTGAGACTAAAGTGGGTTTGGCGTAGCAAGAAAAAAGCTATACAGAAAATTAACTCATACCCCCTCTAAGCAAAATCTATTATAAATGTTACCCAAGTGAAAGCTAACATTAGATAATGTTACCTCTATTTAGTCAAAGCATGAACAGATAAACATTAACATTCTAGCAACTGTCATGAGCTCTGTTTGAGGCTAAGCATAATCAAATATGAATGTTACCAAAGTTAAAACGAACATGAGCACTGTTTGAGGCTAAGCCTTATCAAATATAAATCTCACTCCACTCACAACTAACGTTGGCTACTAATAGCGTTGCGATTTAACTAAAGAACATCAAATATAAATGCTGTGTGAAAAACACAACAAAAAATACTTACAAGACAGCACACTAAAACTAAATTTTTATACAAGCCAGCCATCCTCTCCGCTGGACTATAACCATTCATCTCTGTGCACACACTGAAAGCCAAGTTCACAGGTACCATCTGCGAAATTCAGAAAAATGCAAAAGAATTGTAATAGTTCTACTGATATGCAGTCCACTCAGTAATCCACTGGTAAGTGGAACTTTTGTCATGAGGCTGCACGATTACGTAAAAGTGCAGCATCATGAAAATCATTCCATGCATTTGTGCTTTTACTTTCTCTTCTATGTTCTGAACTACACTGTAAACTCTCTCTCTGCTCACTCGGGTGACAGCCAGCTGCACATGGAGACATATGTTGTTCCTTCAACAGCTCCATTTGATAAAAAAAATAGACCGTTGTATATTATCTAACATAATATCATGATGGTATAAAAGAGGCATTGCTGTTTTTTCCCAATATTTCACAATACGTCATTGATCCTTTGGAAATTGGAATCTCTCAATATCTCTCTAACTTTACCGAAGTTGGTGTAACTATTCGATTGACACAAACGTCAGCAAAAAACACTTCCTGTGTGAAGTACATATTTTTTCCATCACATTTGTAGTTTGAACATTTGTTTTATGACATAAATGTTCTTACACATATTGCATTTTATTTTCACGTTTTTAATTTTATTTTCCAAAATATAATTTTTCTTTGTTTTTGATAAAAGTGCGTTACATTGTATTTCTGCAATGCACTTTCTGGCCAGCATATATTTTACACAAACAGCAGGCCTTCCAGAAAGACATGATGATTGAGTGATTATGGCATCTGCCTTAGTGGAAATGGGAGCTTGGTGATGTCCTCATATTGTACATTTAGAGTTGAAGGCTTGTCTGAGCTTTAACCTGGTCAAGAGCGCCCTCTAGTCTCAATGACGCGTCAAGCCTGCCGGGAAAATTTAGTGGAAAATCCCGAAGGACAGCACAATTGGTAGTGATCACTAACCAATATTCATTAACATAGGAATTGAAAAGAACAAAGACCAAAAAGTGAGAGAGGGACAATGGAAATGTGGGGAAGTTAACTGGGATCAATAATAATAACGGAGAGAAAAAGCTACTCGATGTGAATATAGTTCAGGAAATAGACAATCTCAATAAAGCAATAAACAGGATTATACTAAAAGCAGCAGCAATACCCAGAAGTAACTGCAATGGAATGAAAAGATACACAATAATTTACACGTAATGAGAGATAATTAGAGAGTAAATTATAACAAAATGATGACAAAAAATAGAATTATTAGAAAAGACATTCCTCAAAGTTCATTGTACATATAATCTAAATAATGAGGAAAGGACATAGAGAGAGAGAACAATTACAAGAAATCTAGAAGCATTTCAAGATCAAAATAAGAATGGAGGTTTTATGAAGACAAAGTTTATAATATCAGATCTAAATAAGGCAATAAGAATGGCAAGGAAATGTACACCGGGAAAAGTTACTAAATGGTAAATGGTTTAAGTGAGAGGAGTTAAAAATAATACTATTAAAGTAATACCATAAGGTATGGGGAGGGGAAATTCTACCAATTCAGTGGAAGGAATCAGTCCCAAATGCAAACCAGGCAAAGATCTAGATCAGCATTAAGCTACAGCCCGATTGTTCTGAGCTCACATATTGGACAAGTTATGGAAAAGACAATATGAAAGATCAAGACATTATACAGAGACCAACGAGTTACTAAAATAAATACCAGAGAGGCTTCAGAAGTGAGAAAGAGTTCTATTGATCCAGCTGTGTGTCTAGAACATGATAATAGGAGAGCTCAATGTAACAAAGAAAGTTTGGTAGCTATTTTTCTTGAAGTGGAAACAAATTATGATATGATGTGGAAAGAACGACCAATAATCAAAATACTTCAGATAGGAAATCAGGAGGAAAATGTATAAATGAATTAAGAACTTTCTAACAGATAGACACATATAAGTAAAAGTAGGTAAATAATATAGCTCAGAAAATGGAACACCTCAGGGAGCAAAGCCAGTCCAATACTTTTATCCATCATCATCAATGACATTTTTAGCAGTGTTGATAGTGCAATAGCTGTTTAATTATTTGCACATGGTGGAATCATGTCTCAGCAATGGGGTTTAAGGTTTTCAGAATCCAAAACAAAGCTGATGTTTTTCACAAAAAGGAAAAAATTGCGGTCAAACTTTATATTGAAGAGCTGGAAATAGTAGAACTAATCAAGTTTTTTGGTCTATGGTTTGATAAGAAACTTACCTCATCTCTTCATTTAGGGAAAATTTGTGAAAAAAATCTATAAAAGAAGAAATATGAATATCATAAGACATTTGAGAGGCATAGAGTGGGGAGCTAGCAGACTGGATTCAAAAACTATATACAATCAGGTAAATTCTGGATTATGTATGCATACAGTACCAATCTGCATTAAATACACTACTAAAAAAACTAGACACTCTGCAATACCGAGCACTCACACTGTGTTGTGGGGCAATAAATCTACCCCAGTTTGAGCCATACAAGTAGATTGGACAAAATGCCACTAGATCCAAGAACAACTCATCAACACTTAAACGACTTAAACCTTAACGGCCATAAAATCAAGTGCTACTACCTTGTCAAGAGAAGCAGAAATATCAATCTAAGAGCTTTGGATTGACTGTATAAAACTCAGTTGGTGAAATAGGGTAAGCAGAGTTAGTATTAAGTCCCACCGGGCCTCTCTTTGTTATTCCACCCTGGTTATTTGAGGAGGTGGTGGTAGACCTACACTTTCTAGAAATGAAAAGGACAAGTACATTTAAGAATCAAGTTAAAAGATATATAGAAAAACACTATGACAAATTTCGAAAAATAAACACTGATACCTCAAGGATAGAAAGTAATACAGTTGTAATAGCATTTATCATTCCAGATTCAAATATAATGTAGAAACAAAGAATAAGTAATAACCTATCAGTATATATACGGGAATTACTTGCAATTCTTCTTGTGCTCATCTGGACACATAATGTCAAACCCAATAAAGTTATAACAGCCTCAGATGCAGCTAGTGCTTTGACAATCATCAAGAGCAGCCAATCGGCTCCAAGACAGGACATTCTGATTGAATTGAATAGTGAATAGGACTGTGAAATATAATCACAGTTATATTTATATACCAGATAGGGGTGGAGAATAATATTTTAACACACAGATATGCAAACGAAGCCCAACGAAAAAGAAATAAATATGGAAGTAAATTACAATAAGTTCAGAATTCAAAGGAATAATCATGTCAAACGTGAAAAAGAAAAGGTAGGAGCAATGGAGTAATGAAAACAAATGCAGGCAATATTATAATATTCATAGTAAATATGGTGAAATGAGAGATAATTGTAGACCCGGTTAATACAGGATGTAGAAATCATTCCGATCCACCCTCCAGATCAGAAGGTGGCGGTAATGCGCACGAAACATTGCTTGACGACCGCATTAAATGAACAGAAATAGAAAAAGAAGAATATCTTCACTCGTAAACATACCCATCCGTGCTCTTTAGAGAAATCAAGCTTTCGTAGGAACTTCACATGTCAGAGGGGGCCGGACAACGATGGCCACGGTTAAAAAAGACAACAGGCTTACCAGAACGCAGAGCTCAGTGTGCGTTGGTTTCGCCGGCATTTTTAGTAGGACCGTCACGTCGCCTTTGGAAGTGGTAAAAATCAAGAGTCAGGTGGGCACTTTTCACTGTAAGAGGGGTTTCTGGCAAAGTTTTCTTCTCATCTACCATAATGAGGGACTCCGAGGATTCTGGAAGGGAAATCTGGCCTCTTGTCTCCGCTTGTTCCCCTACACGGCCGTTCATCTTACAACATACAAAAAGTATGTACATTTGAGGCTGACTCTTTTGTTCTTTTCACATCTTATCGACTTCATAACCTCTTTTGTGGTTCTTTGTGTACATTTGGGCTGTTTATGTCAACAACACTCACTATAGTTAAATAAAAATATAATAGAAATAATGAAGTTAATGAGCTTGTCAGCTGAGGTTGACTTTGCAAGTTTGTGTGATGGGCGCTGTTAGGGAGACGTAAATGAGCAGCTCATTGTGAAATGTATAACGCTATAAAACATGAGTGAAAAAATGTCATGCTCCGTTGCTTCAGCTGAAGGTGTACTTCCTGTTCTACCATACGAGGCGCGTCTTCAGTTTCAGCCAATCAGATGGCTGCAGTCGCTCAGTCGATATGTAAAGTACGGGGGAACTACAAACCCGTACTTTTGTCTCTCAGGTTGCGTTTGCGGAGTCAAACTGCCTAAACATAATGACCATGTTAAAATACATATAGCTCTTTTTGACCTTCAATATTAAAGATAAATCTTACTTGGTCAAAGTGACAATCGAAACATCAAAAATATTACATTTACTATGACTTAAAAAAAGCAGTTGCTGCTTGCTCATTAAATGACCTGCATAATTAGCCAATTATCAATAGTTGCCTGATATATTTCTTGTTATTTATTAACCTGATGACTTCATCAATAAGTAAATTGAACAATCATTTAAGTAAAACATTTTTTTGCCAAAAATTGAAGAACATGAATACAGGCCCTCTATTGAATTATTAGCACATATTTTTTGTACAAGTTTTAACCCTGGTAAGCTTTCTGAATGATAGGGTAGGGGTCGAAGACGGTTCTATCCAGAAATAAACAGTCCATTTGGCCTGATTAGGTGTGGTGATTAGGTGTATAAGTTCGTAATGGGAAGAAGGGGGAAGTTTTTATTCACCCCTTTGTCTTTTTGATCATCGATTCTGTAGGTGGCTGGAAGTTTTTCCGGGTTTCATGAGTACAAGTAGATAGATAGATAGATAGATAGATAGATAGATAGCCTTTATTAGTCCCACAATGGGGAAATTGCAATATTACAGCAGCAGAGCATGTTACAGAGTAAGAATAACACAGAGTAAGAATAACATCGTGTTATGTGCAATTAAAATAAATTAAAATTAAAAAGTAGTGGATTTCAGACTAGTGGTGTTGGCTGGCCTGCATTGTCTGAGAAAAACAACATGTAAATTCATTGTGGTATCTAGCATTAATCACAGGCTTTGTAAGTGCATGTTTATAAATTGATTAATTAGCCCATTAGTTGTCACACGGGTTTACTTTCCTTCAGAACTCGTCTAAACTTGAAATTTCATGAGAGGAAGTGTTGCCTGAAGACTGAACTCAGGGCTCTCAGTGATCGTCTTCTTGGGTTACTACAGGCCAAATCTTAGTTGCCACCGGTAACGTGACTGATACGTACACACAAGGATGGCGGCTCACGTTACAACAGTAACACAGGCTGCAGCCATAAGTACAGTATGCCGTTCTGTGTTCTTTAATGTGGACAATGGAGTTACCCTCTCACGTTTCGGGTCACGCGTATGTGTAAAAACTTCCACATCCTGAATTGGGAATCCAGGGAAAAGGAAACATTATAATATAATGTGTAAATATATATTTATACATGAGGAGTGAGATATTAATTGGATTCTTGAGAGTAGGCAACAGACCACCCATAATATTTGTCAATAATAGATTAATCCTCCATCCATTGTTAAATGTTTTTGTAACTGCTTATCATATGGAGAGTTGGGAGGAGGTTGGAACCTGTCCTAGCTGTCATATGCAAAGAGGCAGACACACCCTGGGCTGTTTGCCTGTTCATTACTGGGCTAACAAATATTAGACAGACTTGCAAGAGATGTTGCATATACAGAGCAGATCAACAAAAAAAAAAAAAACGTTCTCGCTCACATTCACAGCTACAGTTGATTTAGAGTCCCCAATTTACCTATGTTCAGTGGGTTGTGGTTAGCACTATTGCCTCACAGCAAGAGGTCTCTGGGTACAAACCTGCTTAGGACCTTCCTCTTTAGAATTTGCATGTTCTCCCTGTGTTTGCCCCCCCCCCCCCAAAAAAATAAATAAAATAAAAATATGCAATATAGGTGAATAGATTAATCTCAATTGTTTTTTATTGTTTGACTGTTAGCACAAACAGTTGTTTGCTGTATTGGCTTAGTGATGAACTGGGAAATTGTCCAGGTTGTTCCCGCTTCTCTCCCAGATGGCTTATGGGGGAATTTGGGACTCTGGAAAAATAAGTTTTTTTAGAAGACTGTTTAATTGTTTACTTTTTTTGACATCTTTTAGAGGTAAGGATGATGTGGATAATCTCAAATGGCAAGGACAGATTACAAAATGTCATACATTTTTCTCACACTATTTATTTTTCATATCATAATATATTTTGATTATTAAACATCATTGTCAATCGATGCAATATTTTGTGAGATGATGAGTTGACAAATAATTTATTGCACTAGCAGAATTCCCCATTGATAATAAATTCTCAGAGGGGGGTTCTGATTCTAGGACAATCAGTTGCAATTGGATTTTTTATTTAATGTACGGGAATGTAGTATTATTTATTTTTTCTTTTGTTCTGGATCTAGGATAGTCCACCTTCACATGGATGAGTTGGGCTTCATCTCTCAGTGGAGAGCCATATTGGCTGGAGGACTGGCTGGAATCACTGCAGCACTGTGCACGTACCCCCTGGAAGTCGCAGAAACCAGGTTGATCGTTCAGAACTGCAGAGAACCCACATACATTGGTGTACTTCACACTCTCTCAAAGATTTACAGCGGTGAAGGACTGTCTGCTCTCTATAGAGGCTTCTCCCTGACCTTGCTGGGTGTGTTTCATTAATCAATTTTCTACGAGTTGTTTTAAAATTTCAGAGAAACTGCAAAACTTTGCTGGTCTTCTGTTATTACGCTGTGAAAATGTTTATTTGAGTTGATTGATCTAAAAGAAAAAAATGTCTATACCGACCACAGCTGTTTACGGCCTATCCTGCCCATATGTTGTCTAGACAATTCATCAACAATGCATTGAGCTGTAACTTCATTGCATTTCATTTTCCTGCAGGTGCTTTTCCATTTTCTGTCGGGTGCTATGTAGTCCACATGAACTTGGAAAAACTCTGGAAAGAGCCTCCCTTTCGCTTCACTCCCCTACAGAACTTCATTAATGGCTGTCTGGCAGCAGGCGTTGCCCAAACCCTCTCCTACCCTTTTGAAACTGTAAAGCGGAAGATGCAGGTAATTTGCCACAAAAGCTTTTGCACAAAGAATAGGTAGTGGTTTGGAAGTTCATAATTGTACACTTAAAAATTCAACTTGTTCAATGAGTGATCAACTGAGACATTTTTGACAGACAAGTTCAATTCCTAACAAAAGCAAATCAGTTAGTATTTATGATCAAAGTCTGTCTTCCCACTCAAACTGCCTGACTTTAATGAGGGAAAAATTATATTTTAACTAAGGGATTATGCAGAAGAAACTTTGATGTTTCTGTCAAACAGTTAACAGTAATCAGTGATTAATTTCACATGTGCATATTAATGCTACGGTTAATGTATTTTATATATTGTTATCCATGACTTTAACTGCAATATTTCAAAATGGCCAAACACAACAAGGTGACAGAAGTAGTGGGATCTCCCTCTTCAGTGTAGTTGCACCTTGAGTCCACAAGAGGCCACTATGAGCCTGCCCAAATCATGTCAGATTTAAACTTAGTCTTTCTTAGAAATGTAGCAAGCTCACATTCTTAAATAAAAAAATAATGTTACTCCCTTTTTTTCATATTTAGTTCCGAAGTGTATATTTATGGAGTCAGAGAGAAATACGTTGATCTACTCAAAATTTACCTTAAATTATGTTTGAGATGACTTCTGCAGGCTAGTAACGACACATGAGGAACAATAGTGTCATGCAAAGGACAGAATACTACATCCGGTTTCATCAGCCTATTATTAGCTAGTAGCTACCACAAGATTCAACAGCAGCTGTGAATGTGACTGTGTCCCTGGTCTAAAGCTATAGATAAGTTCTCTAAAGATAGCCAGTAGTCAGACAGAAGGCCAGCTGAGAGTGGAATGTTTTCAGTCGATAAAACCATCAGAACAATGTCACTCTTATAGTAAAGAAGATGGTACATAATGGTTGGATTTAGATCTTCCACACATGTCTTTGCCCAGAGTTAAGCATTAAGAGTCAGGCAGAGAATAGATGATCCACTGATGTTTGCAGACGCTTTGGATAATGATTTAAACCAAGTATTGTTTAACTCACTGGCTAGCTTGATGGTTCTTCTAAGCTATTTGAACAGTCTGATACCCTTATCTCTTGGAGTCTTGAAAGTTCAACCGACACGTCTGTCACATGATGGTCAGTCTGTAAAGGTGTCACATGAGATAGAGTGACCTCATTCAGAATGTGTCTCATGATCCTTCAAGCTGGACTGCTAGCTTAAACTTGACAGGGATTGGTTAATCAAGTACCCTCTTATCCAGTTCAGTTTATGTTTTGTGAATATGGCATGAATGCCATCACACACACTTCCCATTCAGTGCCTTTTATTTTCCCTTTTGATCGTTTTCAGGCACAGAGTGTTCGCCTTCCGCATTTTGGTGGGGTGGATGTCCATTTCAGCGGAATGATTGACTGTTTCACACAGGTTGTTAGAAACAACGGTGTCCTCTCATTGTGGAATGGCCTCACTGCCAACACAATAAAGGTACAGTTTGATGGATTTCTTATCTTACATTATCTGTCCACCATATAGATATAACACATTTCTAGTTGTGTTACACACAAGCAATAGCTACTGACAGTAGCACAGGTGCACATGCTTCAGAACATGAATTACTTTACAACAGTGAGAGAATTGTAACCAATGGTCGATGCAAAAAGGGAGAATGGTGTTTGGGGTAGTTGCACTGAAAGGAAGACACTGTAAGTAATAGCATGAGTATCACAAGAAAGTTGAATAAAGTCTGTCTTGGAACCGTATGCTGTGCTCCTATTTCAGCTGCAGAAGTCGAAAGTGTTTGACGTGGTTTTACAAGTGTGCGTCCTTGTTATGATGAGCGGAATGAAAATAAAGCAACTAAGCAAATATTAGAAACTTCAAGGACAACTTAATCGACTGAAATATACTCAACTCTATTTTTCAACCTTCCTTCACTCCTCCACAGATTATTCCCTGCTTTGGCCTTCTTTTCACCTGCTTTGAGATGTGTAAACAGGTTTGCCTTTATCGCAACGGGTACATTGTCTCGCCCCTGAGTTACAAACTTGCACCAGGTGTTGACCAGAGCCTCGGGCCACACGAGTTGGAAGAGGTGAGGCGCTACTTGAAAAACAGGAACTTTGGGTCTGGGGAGTCGTCTTATGGAAACCGTTGGTGACCGTTCACCTG
This sequence comes from Lophius americanus, assembly GCA_037951165.1. Lineage (NCBI taxonomy): Eukaryota > Metazoa > Chordata > Actinopteri > Lophiiformes > Lophiidae > Lophius > Lophius americanus. Next base: position 5,321,281 of record JBBDHG010000008.1, on the reverse strand, counting down.
AGTAGTTGAATTGTTTACAAGTATTGACTGCTGACCTCACTTGACCAGAAAAGTTAGTTATCTGCTCAACTGAATTACCCTGGAGGTTTGTGTCTGTACTAAATACATAAGGTTTATATTTTTTTGTGAGGTCGGTATAACCATGTATTTATATTATTAGCTGTTGGCTCCTATTAGAGTATTACTATTTTATCTGACAGTATTATTATTTGTTTATTGATTGCCTTCGTGCTTAGAATATTTTTCCATGACTGTTTTAAAATGAAGATTATGTGCCTTGACCTATTTATTAATTTTAAGACAATCCCACTTCATTCAAATAGGTCACTAAAGCTCTTTAGTCCATTTTTGTCTTCTTTTACTACAATGAATCTCGGCTCTTAATGTTTTATCAGTATGGTGTAGTTATGTGTGCAAGCCCTAACATAGAGTGTGATCGGAGAAATGTGATTTCAACATTCAAATTTTAATTTGTTGTTGTTTTTGTAAGGCTTGATTAAATGATAAGGGTTCGGTTGAATCATGCTTCATTTGCTATGGGGGCTATGGCAGATTAAACAATGATGAAGTTTCCTCTATGATGGTGTGTGCATAATTAAATGCCCTGTCAGTGAAGAAACCTGACACAGTGCCGAATAGGCTCTCCTGTACACTGGTTAATGTAGATTGACTTTAAATAGTCATAAGTTGTTAATAGTCTCCTCTGTTTTTATTACTGATCAGGTTACCTGAATCGAAAGCTTTTGAATTTCAATCTGATGTACATAAACAATATTAATCCAAGGCTTGGAACTATGCTGGTGACCCACTTTATGCAACTGCTGTTCCTCCATTTTCCCCCTCTGACAATTAGACAGCCAGTGTTAACCAATGGTTCAAATAAAACGAACTCCCTGCTGCTGACACTCACATTTCTCATGCCTGGTTTGTCATTTATTGATTGACATTTACTTCAGATTAAGGTAAAACTATTTGCAAGGTTTTGTGAAGTTAGAATGCATGGTTTGCTATATATGTTCCGAACAATATGATCTCCCTTCAGACTGACCTTAAAATTAAGTTTCTATGGAAAAAAAAAAAAGACATTTGTAGAAAGAAGTTGAATAGGAGATACGTCATTTCTTTTTAGTGCTAGAGATGTTTTGCTTCTCATACAACAGACTTTGTCCGTTCTAACTGACCGGTAGGGGATCAGGTATATAACTTCCTAATGATTACTTTTAAAACATAAACGTTAAAAAGTACTTAGCACAGGAAACTCAGACGGCTAATGTAAAAACACAAATGCAATATATAGTTAAAAATATGCATTTAACCACAAGGACATACAATATGGTTACAATATACTATTTATAATGAATCATTTATTGATCACATGATCATAAATGGTACATGATGGGGAAATTATTTCTCTGCATTCGACCCATCCCTGAAGGAGCAGTGGACGGCCCCAATAAAGCGCCCAGGAAGCATAATGGGCTGAAGGTTTTAATCAAGGACCCTAAGATAGGTAGACGTGCTGGGTGTTTAAAATTTTGTCAATCTAGATGCTATTGTTTGCAAGACATAGTCCTGGCAATAATAATTATAAACAGCTTGCTAGATATTGACAATTGAATTCCATCGTCATTTCCTGTCAAGGGAATTTAAAAAGAAGGAGGCACACCCACTCAGATGCTGTTAAGACTGATGTGGTTTTTACTGATATGGTTTGATCAGTGTTTGGCACAGGGGGAATGGGGGATTAGAATATCCATCACACCTTTCAAACTGTGGGAAACTGAATGGCCTCCAAGAGACAGTGTTAGATGGGATGACCTTTACCCCCCTAAAGCATTTAGGATGCAGCTGCCCAAATATTTGGCACGATCTTGAAGTGGCCTCCATTAATCCAATCCACAATTTATACCATGACATTTTCTCTTGCTTGGATTTGAGATGTGATTCAATCAGTGCCGCTACACAACTTCTTCAGTGAACTTTATTACTTGTGCAGATAACTGTCGTGTGTTTGGGTGATGAGGGACAGCACCCAATCTGAATCAGAGGACATCCCCACCCCCGCCCACCGGTGTCATGGGTTAGCCAATGACGAAGGTCGAGGTCTTTCTCGTGCTTGGTCTTCTTAAATCTCCTCTCCCCAACATTGCAGTCGACCATTTCCATTCCACACGAAAACTCCACCGCCGAGGGCAGAGGACGTTGACTGATCACATTTGAAGATGAATGAGACTGCTATTTCCTTCGCCAAGGACTTCTTGGCTGGTGGTATTGCTGCTGCAATCTCAAAAACAGCTGTAGCCCCCATCGAAAGGGTCAAGCTTCTCCTGCAGGTAACATAATTTATGGCGACTGTTAATTGTTTATTTCATGCAGTCTGTAGACAGGAGCTGGGGATATGCAGGATGTTCTTGCTTGATGCCATATCTACGTGATGGAGGGAGAATTTAATCAGAATTCTGCTATAATTGCATGCAAAAACGCTTCAATACCGAGAGGAGACAGGACCTACGTCACTGATGCAGGGAAAGATAAGTGAACATAATGGAGGATGTGCGTCAGAACTGTTACGTAATACACCGGCAAGCAAGCGGCAGTCACACCGAGGAAAAAGGCAGCGTCTAATTAAAGGTATCCAAGACAATCTGCTGGGATTATGCTGTTTAGAAACGTTCATCAATCATTACATGTCCTCAGTTTGATTAACCAGCAATTTAGCAAGGACACTGCAAGGTTTGCGCCGCACTGCTGCATTGGAGAAGCTCCCAGCAGCTGCAGCCGGAGGGGTCGGGGCGCTGAATAGCTCAGCATTCAGAGTAGAATTCTGGCACATTGATACAAAAGTTTCTGTCGGAAAGTAACGGGAGACTGTAAGGAATTTATGCCCTCAGCATAAATGCGGGACTCTAGCATGTTTCTACCAGGTTAATGGTAGTTTAGTATCAAGAGGGTAACCAGGTTAATGGTTGTCAGAAAAACATTGATCATCTTGTCACAATAGAACCCACATATATGCAATAGCACCCACATATATGCTATTGTTTATATATATATATATATATATATATATATATATATATATATATACACACACATAATCAGCCTTTACATTATAACCCCTTCCAAGTGAAGTCAGAATAACATTGATCATCGCGTTACTGTATCACCTGTTAGTGGGTGGGATATATTAAGTAGCAAATTAACATTTTGTCATTGAAATTGATGTCTTGACAGCAAGCTTAAAGATATGAACTGCTTTGACATGGAGAAAATTGTGATGAAGAGAAGATTAGGTCAAAGCATCTCTAAAATTGCACTTTTTACGTGTTCCCGTTCTGTAGTGGTTAGTTGGGCCTAACCCACAATAATGGATCTAAGGAAGAACAACTATTGAACTTGTGACAAGGTCATGGGATTAAAAGTTGCTTTGATCCTTTTTGGAGAGAGGGTTAGCCCTTGCTGTCTGACTCCACAGAAGAGCTACTGAAACAGAGGATGATGATAAACTTAATTCCAATTCTGATAGAATGTTGTCAGAACACAATGTGCATTACAGGACTGTTTTGGTGCAAAAGGGGGGCCTACATAAGGTAGATGGTTTTTAATGTTATGGCTGATTAATGTAAATCCACATCAAAAAAAATAATAAAGTTATTATTATTGACAAAATCAATTCATAGTTTCAGTTCCATTGACAATCTTTTTGTATTTTTAAACGGAGGAAAACTTGGCAGCCATGGATCCAATTTTTCGCTGATTCACATCGGGGAATATGATGAAGACAAACTTTTCCTGACTTCATCCATACACTTCATCATCCCTAACTGCAGTTTTTCTATTTTATTTACAGGTACAACATGCCAGCAAACAGATCGCAGTGGACCAACAGTACAAGGGTATTGTTGACTGTGCTGTCCGAATACCAAAAGAGCAAGGCTTCCTTTCATTTTGGAGAGGTAACCTGGCCAACGTCATCCGATACTTTCCAACACAGGCGCTCAACTTTGCGTTCAAGGACAAGTACAAGAAGATTTTCCTCGATGGCGTAGACAAGCGCACACAGTTCTGGAGATACTTTGCTGGTAACCTGGCCTCTGGTGGCGCGGCTGGAGCCACATCGCTGTGTCTTGTCTACCCTCTTGACTTTGCCAGAACACGCCTTGCTGCTGATGTTGGAAAAGCCGGAAAAGGACGGGAGTTCAAAGGCCTGGGAGACTGCCTTGTGAAAATCACCAAGTCTGATGGTATCAAGGGTCTGTACCAGGGATTCAGTGTCTCAGTGCAGGGCATCATCATCTACAGGGCTGCTTACTTTGGCGTGTATGACACAGCAAAGGGTAAGTTTTCAGCATTATGTATTGCAAAGCTTGGTGTAACCCGTGTCCATGGATATCTTTGCCTTTTCGACTTTCGAAAACCTTTCTGATTGCCATTTTCACAGGCATGCTTCCAGATCCAAAGAACACACACATTTTTGTCAGCTGGATGATTGCTCAGTCTGTGACTGCGGTGGCTGGTCTCGTGTCCTACCCCTTTGACACTGTCCGTCGGCGTATGATGATGCAGTCTGGACGCAAAGGAGGTAATAAACATAGTATATCATATCAGGATTAACGTCCTGTTTTTAATAAAGGTGTGATGTCTTTCTAATCCTGTCTTTTCTCCCTCAGCTGACATAATGTACAGTGGCACCCTTGATTGTTGGAAGAAGATAGCGCGTGATGAGGGCCACAAGGCCTTCTTTAAGGGAGCGTTGTCTAATGTTCTAAGAGGCATGGGTGGTGCCTTTGTGCTGGTATTGTATGATGAGCTTAAAAAAGTAATCTAAGTTGTATTCTTAATGTTAATTGTTCATGCTGTGAAGTTTAACTGTAACATTGTAACTTGTAAATTTGAGATGACTTAAATGCCATGTTATTATTATGGGGACCAACTAGTATTTTTACTAGTTGTGCTGGAGCATCTGTTATACATTCTGCTGCTAGCCCATGTTATTCTCCTTTTTTGTTTGGCCCTTTACCAGAATGTTATTCCCTGAACTAAGAAAATGTAAAGACAGAAAATAAATAAAGACAATCTACTGAATCAGTCTCCAGTCTGCTGTTGAAAGCTTATCTCATATATGAACGGTATCAATACAGAGGATGGAACAGAGTTTCCTGGAAGCTCATGTTCTCATTTGCGTCTGCCTTGTGCCAAATGAAACCATACAATTGCTGACATCACGCTGGCTGTAGTTGGGACCGAGCCAAATTCAGCTAGGAAGTTGACTTAACTATTTCAGCAAGGTGTGTTTGAATAAATGTGATCTACCTGTGTTAGTATTTAACATGTACTGCTAGTTTATTATATACTATATTATTATAGAATAAGCACAAATGGCTTCCAGCAGAGAAGCATCAAGGGCTATCTTAAGTGAGCTTTACTCCAAAACTATAGTTAGGTTTACTGCCAAGTTTCATGCGACCCGGCTTGATACAGGACTTTTACCTTAAGCAGTTTAAACATTCTGTAAAGTTGCAGACACTGATCTCTAGATCTAGGCACGTTAAGTGTGAAAAAACATTCCATATTCTTATTACAGCAAAGCTGTAAGCTAAGCTTTATCAGCTTTCCCCAGCTAAATGGGGAAACAGTTAGGTTTAAGACTAGTGTTGATGAGTATTTACACTGATCAGGCATAACATTGTATCCACCTGCTTAATATTGTACAGGTCCGTGATGCACTCTGTTCTGACCTTTTACGTCAGAACTGGCAAATGGCCCTTTATGCAAATTTGTGCCATAGTAGCTATTCTGAAGGTTAGTAACATGGGCTAGCGTTCTCACCACTGCAGTTTAGGAATATCTGACCGGATCTGCAGTTTTGGGCATGTACTCAGCTAGTTGTATAGCCACCACTAATTTGTCATTGTCAAAGTCACTCAAATCCTTACTTGTTCCCATTTTTCTTGGTTCCGAATCATCAACTGAGATGACAATTTTCCCTTACTGCCTAATATGTCCCACAAACTATCAGGTGCCATTATCAAGAGTTAATGTTATTCAATTCACATGTCAGTGTTTATAATGTTATGGCTGATTGGCATATCTTACCACTAATTATGACGTTTCATGAATTTAACCTAAACAGGACAAGACACACTGCCACACTGCCACACTCCCATACTATCACTTTGTATCATGGACTACGTTCTGACCATGAGGTCCCAAGGCAGCCTGGCAGCTTTTCAACAGAAACCTTCATTATCCACTAAGACTATCTTCCTCTGGCAACAAGACAGTTTCAAGTAGAAAGCCATGAGACATGCAACCTGAAATTGGATTTGGTAGTAACATTGAAGTATTGCAGTCCAGTCAGGTTTTGTGTCTGCTTTTAAATCATATAATCCTGAGTCGGTATCCAGTCAATGGGTTTATTTAAGAGTAAAGACTAGTAGCTGAGCTTTGAACCATTATTCCTTCCTGCAGGTCATCAAAAGTTTAATTCCATCACTGGTAATATCTCTGTGTCATACTTAACCACATAGAACTTTTAATTTCTTAATAATGTTAAATGTTAAAATTAACCTAACCCGTAGTACAGAGAAGGTCAGAGGGAGTTGATCGGTGTCTTCGTGGATGTAGGGAAGCGTATGACAGAGTGCCGACGGAGGAGTTATGGTATTGTATGAGGAAGTCTGGAGTGACAGAGAAGTGTGTTAGACTGGTAAAGGACATGTATGAGAGCAGCATGACAGCGATGAGGTGTGCAGCATTATTCACGGATAGGTTCAAGGTGGAGGTGGGACAGCATCAAGCATTTGCTATGAGCCCTTTCTTGTTTGGTATGGTGAGGGACAGGCTGACAGATGAGGTCAGCCAGGAGTCTCTGTGGACTATAATGTTGCAGATGACATTGGGATCTGTACTGAAAGTAGGGATCAGGTGGAATAAAAACCTGGAGAGGTTGAGGTATAACCTGGAGAGGAGAATGAAGGTCAGTCGCAGCAAGACAGAATATGCGTTTGATGAAAGAGTACCTGGTAACAATGAGGATGCAAGGAGTAGAGGTGAAGAAGGTGCAGGAGTTTAAGTACTTAAAGTCAACTGTATAGAGAAACTGGATGTGTGGAAAAGGGGAAGAAGCGAAGTTGATACCTGTGAAGTCTTAAAAGCTCTCTGGCATGTATAAAGATACAATCCATGACATGGCACCCACCCGGAACTGATCTTGAATGGAAGATATTGCTTAATTTTAACAACACTAATAGAGATTACATGATTTACTGGACATCATTTCATCTCCTTCCAGTCATTCACAAGGTATTGAATATAACCAACTAACCAAATAAATGCTGTTTTAACACTATTTTGACTACTCTATGCCCAAATTCCACTCTCAGCTGGAATTTATAAATACATATATTTATATTTTAATATTTAATTTATAAATACGAAGTGGCAGAAAAATAGAAATGTTAAGTACAAATAGTGCCTCAAATATTTCTGATTTGATTTTCAACCTACTTAGCTACATCCCATCATTGCTGTGAGCAACTCATGAAAGGTATTTGATAGTGCATATCTACATGATGGTCTACAGATCACTGAAGCTTGCCTACAAACTAAGAGCCTTCTGTTGTGCAACATCTTATGTCATTTCAGCTGTTGGACTGGATTATGTCATGAATAATCCATGAATAAGCACCTAAGTGCTTTCCACTCATGAAAAAAAAAACCTGTGTGTAATGTGTGCTGACTTATAGATACTTCCGTTGTAAAACTCCAAGTTTTTCAATAGTTAGGAAAGAAAATCAAGCCCTCAACTGAATATTTGTTACGCGCTGCACAGATCGTATCCTAGCTTAATTAGTATACCAGCATATTTATATATATAATATTTGTACTATTGATGGAGCTCTGCAAGCTTCGCCACATTCATGACTCTTGTATCAGGAATCCTAATTGTTAAACTATTTAATGACTTTACTTTATTTACTGCACCGTTAATGGGTTTATTTGTCATTTCTCTTTTGCAGATGTTTTGACAGTAGGCTCAGTGATGCTGAATGTTATTTGTTTCACACAGCAGAGAGTGATGTGCTCATTCATCATATCCTCTTGTTTTGACTGTCAGTACAAAACAAACAATGTTCAAACCCAATAATATGTTCATATACTTTGTACAATTCATCTTAAATGTTGTTCTCTGTAGAGTTAAGAGCAGTTTTATCGCCACCGTGGGAAATTTAACATGCGACTGAACATTTGACAAAGTCATTTTAAAGCTTTGGTATTTATTTTATACATCCATCCATTTTCTGTAACTGCTTATCTTGTGATTATCATATGTTGTTAGGGACTGGAGTGTACTCCAGCTGACAGTGGTGAGGAGGTGGAGTAGACCCTGGATAAATTGTAAATTCATCACAGGGCGAAGTCGGACCCACATTCACTCCCCTTTTGAGTCACTAATTCCCCTTTATTCCATGGTTTGTTTATTCCATTCTTTTTTTTGTGGACTGTTGGAGGGATACCAGAAGAGTAACCAGACAATGTTATTCTTACCAATTTTTTAAGTTTTCAGATATCTATTATTTAATAAACTGTTTATATTTAGAATTGGTAAGAATAAAACAATTAATCTTATAGTGGAAATACTGTACTTAGGATCAATTTTTAATCCTAGTACATTCTGAAATATCTCAATTCTCTGCTACTTTGTATTTACATTCCATTACATTTCAGAAAGAAAAAATGTTTTGTAATACTGCTTTTAGTCCATATTTATTTTTAGTTAGTTAGGTAGTTACCTTCAAAATATTAATGAGCTAATGAAATAGAAATATTAAACCTTAATTAATATATGTGCTAAAAATTTGAACAGTGGCTATAGAAATAGTGTATATTTTCAATGTCTGAGTGATTGAACTCCCCGGATCGCATACTTTCAACTGTTTGAAGACCAGTAAGCCAATAATACATGTTTTCAGAATAAAAAGATAAAAGACAGATCAAGTCAAAAAATGGAAATAAATTAGTTTGGGGAATTAAAATTTATTTGCTATTATTTTGTAGTGATATTACATTAAGATATTATGATTTATGTTTGCGTCTTGTTTTGCTTTATATTAATATATGTTAATATGTTATGTTAATATATGTATATATAAATACATATATATGTCTATATGTCTATATATATAGACATATATATGTATAAATATGTATGTGTTGGTATATATATTTAAAGTATACATATATTTATACATATCAATATTTATATATTAATTGATATATGTTAGATAAGACGACTAATTGGCTTGAATTCGTATTTTGTTGTAATATTAAAAAAGAGAATACATGTGGTGATATACTGATATTAATGAGGATACTTATATATTCCATAGATAGATAGATAGATAGATAGATAGATAGATAGATAGATTGATAGATGTGTGAAGATGTGATGTACACCTGGAACCTCTAGATGGCGTCATATGATAACAAGGAGCATCAGATGAGCGCGCGCTGCCAGCAGCCAATCACTTCTCCGCTTTCACCAATTTGATGATCTTCGCTTCTCTCGGCTGTTTGTCTTCGTGTTTCAGAAAACAGCGTTCTTCTGTCGGCGCTAAAGATGCGTTCGAGCGAAGCAGCGCCATTGTTGAGGAGCATACGCCGGCTTATTGACACAAGAAAATAGATTTAGTTGTGAGAAGATGTATCTATGGCGTCTCTCCATTGCTATAACCCTGGGCTTGGTGTGGTATCTCTCAGACTGCGGTCGCACACTAACTCAGTACTTCTTATGTTTTTTCTTTTGTTTTTCTACCCCGTTATTATTCGGAGACACTGGGCGAGAGAGCGGCACTCAAACTGACGAGGAGACCAAGCAAAATTCACTCCAGGTAACATGTCTTTTATTGTGTTTAAGAGTCTCGAGCGCAGCTGCACGGTCATAGCCGAATGAGATTTTAATTAGTTAAATGTGTGCGTGACCAGCCTTTAAGAATCACATCACAACACTCTACACAGCTTTTCTACATTATATATGTCAGTTAGTGCGAAGAGACGTTACTTATGCTCGTTAGAATAGCAGGACTCATGTATTTGAGGTTATTATTAAAGTAAAAGTTAGTAATTCAACCTGATTTTCAGGTTGCTGTGAGGTTCACATATCAAGTAAGGTATTGAAATGTTACCACTCATAGCCTTAGGGGCTTTTTTTCCCTCACTGGGGCCCGTGGAACTCGACACATAGCTAAACATAACCTTGAGTTCAGCACAATGACTCTTATATATGTTCTCAATTCATGGTAGTTGACCCATAATTTTGTTTTCTAGCAAACTTTTGAGGAGGAATTGTCTGGTGACTTTACAAATGGAGAAAACTGTGAGCAGGCTGAACCTCTGGGATGTCAGTACCGTCATGTGAAGAAGTCTTTACAGCAAGGTGAGACTTGCTTTAAAGGTGTACAAGCACAATTTGTCAGTACAGGTTAGAAACAGGCTGTAAAAGAATGCTAGAAATCAAGGTAGTGCTCATGACTTCAGGGTGCTATGTCAGCATATTTATTCAGCTCTGTTTAGACTTGACACAGATGAAAAGGACAGCTTTCCATAAATACACAACTGCAGCTGGAGCTCATGTTACTTTGAGCAAGGTGTGGCTTCAATAAAGGAATGAAAAGATCAAAATAAATAACAAAACTCATAATTGGTCTTGCATATCAATACATTGTCTTAAATCAGAAAAGAAGATGCATGGTTTTCAGGCCTTGTCAGCTCTTGCTTGATGTGATGTGCCATTTTGATTTTGTGCTTATAGATTGGTATCACCACTCTGTTCTGTTTGAGAATAAGCCTGGCTGTTTACATGGATCTGAATTGATGGCTTTCTGCAAACATTTTGGCATTGGAAGCACTTGATCTCGTTACCATTAAAAGTTTGGTTCATATTGAAAATAAGTTTATAATAATCACAACAAAAATAATAATATCTATTTTATTGATCACTAGTCATACAAGTAGAAGTCATACAAAGTAGAACATTGTGAAATTAATTCTCTTCTAAATATTTAGATAATTATCTGAAATTCTTGCTAGTGTCCATCCCCAAATATCACCCTACCTTATATGCCAATAAATTATGTATTTGCACATTGTATTGCATTATGTGTACAGTTATTATTAACATATCATTTACTATTTATTTTTTTATCTTATCTCTATTTTCTCTATTAGTATTTTATTTCTACATTCTCAGTGTTGCATGTCCTTTTTGTTGCAGTTTGTTCTGCATGTATTTCTTTTCCCTGTATTTAAGACATTGGTGTGTTTTTTACTGCGTTGTGACTACTGTGTGGCTTAAAATTGCCCCCTGGGGACAAATATATTATCTTCAATCTAATAGGCACTTTACTTCCAAATTCTCAATTTTTTCTCTCTGTTCATTTCTATTGCATACATTGCTCCTGCATTCTTTCTATGTTGTCAGATCACAACATTTTTATGGCTGTATCACATGATCTTTTTGGACTTTGGTTTGTAGGGTCAGTCTAACCAATCAAGAGTTAATTTAGAAGTGAACCAAGTCTCATTTGCTCAGGTGGTTTCAGTCCGCTTGTTTGGTGCTCATCAAATTTCAGGTGGCAGTGTCCATACAATTGAATTGTAATAACCAGCAGTATTATTATAATTCATAATACTCTAAGAAAACTTGCCATGTAAGAATTACCTGGTAATTACCAAAGGATGAATAACTCATGATTTTCTACCACAATATGCATTCAGATCCATATCCAGCCAATAATCTGGATCCAGCCCTTAAATCATCTCTAGATCGTTTATTTTTGTTTGTATTATAATGATTTATATAACCCAAGTGTGACACTCAAGGGGTTTAAACACTGCATTTATGCGACATATGAAAATAGCTAACAAATCAGTTAGCCTACTTCAAAGCTCAACCTGTATCTTTTGTATGAGTAAAGTTACTGGACTGTAAATAAAACTTAACCCTGTGTGCTTGCCGAATAGACTTCTCATTTCACAACCCGTCACGTTCAAAGGAAATAGGGTTATGGTTATTTATACTCTATTTTTGAATGAATCATTTGCAAAGAACTAAAGAGAGCTTCTTCAAACAAACTTAAAGTCTCCACTGCCTTTAGATTTGAAGTTTGGAAGTGGGAGTCGAGTGCTATCTGAATCCTATGTGACTCCTTCCTCAGTGTTTGAGTGTGCCTACGCTCAGCTTGTTCTGCCTTGGTATGATGTTCCTGAGCTGTGTGAGCAGCAGCCTCTGCACCAGGTTCTCAGCAGGGAGGCTGACTTCTTAATCGACCGGATCATTGAGAGAGCTAAAGACTTTGATGTTGGCCAGGTGGTCGTGGGCTCCATCCGGATCTTGATCCAGCACTTGCATAATGCAAAACAGTCTGACAGGTGAGACAGATACCCTCTTTCTCTTTAAATGAATTAGATGTCATTAAGCTTGGGATGCTGTTTACACTTAGTAATATGTCAGAACTCAATAAGTAACTCCATATTTCCCTTATTGGCATTATTTATTATAGTTTTACAAGATTATCCAGCTGCTATGTTAAACAGAGTTTGAAGAATGGTAAAGACTGTGAGATTTATGATCTAGATTAAGTGATTATCAGCAACATGAGCATCGGTGATCTAACACACCGTGTGCACAAGTATTAGGCAAGACGGTATTCTGATCTTATAATTATTTCTATGCACATTTTCTGACTCCAAGCAATATAAACTTGAATGCCTATTGTATTCAATCATCTTAAGGTATCCTGTATTTGTACAATGAGGGAGGGTGCGGCCTAAAGTTATTAAAACCCTATATCAAGGTGTGCATAATTATTAACCAGCTTCATTGCCTCAGGTAAAATGGGCCGTAAAAGAGATTTAACTGCGCCAAAAAGTCTAATATTGTACAATGCCATTCAGATGGATGCAATACTCTTGAAATAGCCAAACAATTGAAGCGTGACCACTGGACAATCAAACATTTCGTTGCAAATAATCAATACGGTTGTAAAAAACGTTTTTTTTTTACCTAAGAAGAATCAAACGTGAAGCCACCAGGAGCCCATTGTCCTCCAGTGCCACCATATTCCAGAACTGTAACCTGCCTGGAGTGTCCAGAAGTACAAGGTGTTCAGTGCTCAGAGTAAGCGGCTAACGGTAAAAAAGGCTCAAACACGACCACCACTGAATAAGACACATAAATTAAGGTGTCAAAACTGGGCCAAGAAATACTTGAAGACAGATTTTTCAAAGGTTTTATGGGCTGCTGAGTTGAGTGACTTTTGATGGACCAGATGGATGGGCCTGTGGCTGGATCACTAACGGACACTTCGAGTCAGGTGCCAAAAAGTTGGAGGAGGGGTTGAGCTAGTTGGATCTTTTTCGGGTTGAAGATGGAATGACAATCGACCCCCAAACCTACTGCCAGGTCCTGGAAGATACTTATTTCCTACTTTTTATCTGCAGCTTCCAAGAAAGCCATGATCTTCATGCAGGACAGTACTCCATTGCATGCATCCAACTACTCTACTGCTTGGGTAGCCAATAAAGGCTTCGAAAATGACCGAAAATGACGTGGCCTCCCTCCTCAGCCGATTTAAATCCCACTGAGAACTTGTGGTGTGGGCCCTTCTCAAACCTGAGATTTAGTGTGAGGGAAGACAATAGTCCCCTTTTAAAGCATTTGGGAGGCTGTGGTTGGTGCTTGAGTAAAAGTTGATCGAAAACGGATCAAGAAACTGACTGACTGCATGGATGGAAGGCCAGAAATGTTATTTAAATACATTACATTTAAATGTAATTTAATTTAGTCATTTTGAATTACTTATTTGTTGCCTTTAAAAATAGTGCATGCAGTGTGGTAACTCCAGCACTTCAACTGGAATCATCTCTTTTTCTTTGTTTCAGAGAGGTCTTGTTCACTTCTAGAGCAGAGGAGATCGCAGTTCTCCGAGAGTTTTCTGATGCTCTGATACGTAACCTTTTCCCCAAATCTCTCTGGAGCCAAGAAGTCAACTGCTGTGTCTTAAATGAGATTGTTGCTTTAAAGGGTAAAAAATCTTATTTCTCTTGCATACATAAGATAAAAAATTTACCTCTTAAGTCCCTTTAGGACTATGTCACATTAAGCTGGTGATAAGATACTTAAATTGGTAGGATTCTTCCTGAGCAGTAGGATTTTTTTCCAGGTTTCAGCAAATTGACGTGAAATTATTTTATTTTATTTATTCTTTACAGCTGTATTTTAAACTGGACATGCATATAATATTCATTCTTCATATTTGCTCCTAGAAAGGGCTCTTTTCCGACATAAGTTTTGTCAATCAATACATAGAGAAATTCTTCACTTTCTTCGGCTGTATCTCTCACTGTGTTGGATCTTCACATTTAACATAAATTGAAGTTCACCTGCGTCAATACAAAATGTAACTTTTAATGCGAACTAGAAAAACTACTCGGAGAGCGCCATCCTCCACTTAAGCCAGGCATGCACTCTACGCTTTGAACCTGATATCAGCCTGATCTTGGGCCTCGCAAATGAACTTCATTTGTCTTGCAGTGTATGTAGCGGTGCGAGAACTGATTGGCAGCTCCTGGACGACTGTCAGACACTTTGATGGTTTTCTGACATGTTCGAAATTTTAATCGGCTGACTCAAGCTTTTGTAGAGTTGAAGCAGAGCTAGGACTCGATAGCCTCACATCATTGCATTTCTTTTTTACTGCGACCCTGCGAAGTGGCTACTGAGAATCTGAGGTGCAGTGGCTACATGGCGCACCATGTGGATAATAATTATGAAGTGCCTGTACAGTTTGAACACTCAAGTCATTCCGCAGACAATTTCTTGGTACACTGGGAGTTGGAATCAAACAAAAGTTAATGTCAAATTGTGTATACTCCCCTTACGGCACAAGTACTGAAGAGTTGGAGGAGCGTCTGGCCCCTTTAAGGCGTGTGTACATGAGCGAGCGAATGGTTGTGCAAATGCCAGAGAGCACAAGTTGAAGGTAGCACAAAGCACTTAAACAGAGTTTTTTTGGCAAGAAGTGACTTAAATTTGTACAGCAAGAAGCAGTTGTTCATCTCTGGTGTGTTGTTTCCCTGTACCCTATCCAGTGGATAAGAAAACGTTACAACCTCACGTTGTAAGGTCATGATGTAACAATATTACATCATAACCATCAAATTTAATAATTTCTCCGCTATGTCAACCATGTCTATGTAAAATTGAATGCAAATCCTTCCATTAGTGTTTCCGTAATCTTGCTAACAAACAGACAGAAAAACTTGAATTACCTTCATGGCAGAGGTAATTATACTAGATAATAAAAAAGCTAATACAATACTAAAATCACCAGTCTGGTTTCCTCCAGTGTGTAAAAGGGTCCCTTTTACACACTGGAGGAAAGGATTATTTTGGCTCCTGATTTTGTGGTGTGTTTGCATTGTGACAAAAAGTGCACCCATGGCGTTTGTGTTGGCTGTTGTCTTTAGGTGTCGGACTCTTGGTGAAATGGCTGTCCGACCCCAACAACCTAAACCAGCTGGTGGTCAGCCAGCTGGACAATGTGACCCCCAGAAGCTCTGTGGAGGAGCTATGTGGACAGGACCTGGACCAATCCTCTCTGGCTTCCAAGGAGAGTGAAGGCAGTGAATTGTGAGTGGCTGTCATCTTTTGCACCCTTCTCATAGTCGGCCTCAAGCAATGCCTCCATGGGTCACATCCTGTGTTTGAAATTGCCACTGAACTATTTGACTTTTAATTTTTCCAAGGAGTTTGGAGGAAGCACGAATATCAACCAGCACCAGGGTTAAGGTAAAAAAAAAAGGTATACCTTTAGAATTTTAAAATAAAAAAAAATTAAGCTGTAGTAGCAGAATGTAACCAGGTTTTCAGTTTATTCAGAAAATATTTAATATGTCAATGATAGACTTGAGAGAGGCAGAGGGAGAAGTTTGTGTCCATGAAGAGAAGGCTGTGCGTACATATTTTCTTGGAGAGTCTGGTCCGTTGTCGGCTAAATTACATTACACTATTTATACAGCATATATATACTTTCTTGTCAACAACCAAATTGAATTAAATTATGCAGAGTTGTAATGCAATGTGCCTGCCTGTCTCTGCCTGAGTGTTTTTATTTTGATGGGCCTGTTGTTGTTTAAGAAAAGGGCCATATGTCACAATGTTGAAGAATGTGGAAAAGTGAGTGAGTGAAGTGAGTTTGCTCATGGATCTCCATCTAAATTCAATGAATTCTTCCTTTTCCCATTATCACCCCAACATAAATTATCATCAAAATCCACTGGCAAAATTTTGGGTTATCTTGCAGACATCCAGAAAGACCAGAACCTCTAAATGTGGTTTGTTTTCATCGAATGAGTATTTTTCCCCATAAAATTTCAAACTACAGAAATACTCACAAGTTATTGCTTTCTCACAATTCAGATTAAAAACAAGAAGTTAGTCAGATTTTTGACCAAGGTTGAGGCAGACTCTATTGCTATTGCCTCCATGTAGTATACTCAGGGTATTGGGAGAGGACTTTGTCTCCCTTGGTATGGTATGCACATTTAAGAACACGGGTACGAGAGATGAAAAAGATAAATTACTAATGATTTAAGTTAAGTGATTTTTCTTTTAATGGGTTTGCTGTAAACTTAAGGTAACAAGTTAAAAGAAGGATGGTCAAAATTTGTGGACAAGATGAAGTCCAAGAAAGCCAAGAAGAAGAGGATGAAGAAGATGGAGCAAGAGCTGATAATGAGAGTCATGGCAATCGAGGGAGACCTGTCCGACGATGATGTTAGTAGCAGAGAGGGCTCCATTCACAGTCAGCAGGACTCTGACAGTGTAGGTCTGCCACAACCATCTTGATACATGCAATGACAGTTGAGAGTTTGTGAAACATGACAGCTTCATTGTCACTTTTTTGGCCAAACCCCAGGAGAACAGTGATCTGAAGAATTACCTGACAAGCGTCCAAGAGGACATGATGGAATTCAAGCTATCATATGAGATGTGGCGCGTCGGCCACTGGGCTGTCAACATCCCTTATGTGAGTTATAAATATCAGTGACCGTGTGGGCTGTCCTGGTGGCTTTGCACCGCTCTGCTGAGGCTCTGTCAAAGCTTGTCCTTAGATGATATGTTAATGGTTTAGCTGGGGTCATGTTTTCTGTAGGTGGACTGGGAGGATGAGCAGCTGATCTTCACTGTTCACTTGGAAGAGAAGGACAGCCCTGAGAATCTACTATGGGACATCAAGAAGACCTACATGGATGTTATATACTTCTGCAACAGATGGCAGGTAAAAGCCGTCTGCAAGTGCTTCTTGTCAGCTATTTCTATTACCCATGCCATTTTAAAAAGAAAGAAAAAAAAAGAATGGGGGAAATAGTTGTCTGTATTTCTGTCTTGTTTTAACAAGAGAATACCTCTCAAATGCTACATATAAGCATTATTAAATGTAGTTGTATACTAACCATATAAAAAGTTGTCCCTTTACCTTTTGATCCTAATATGAATTTTATTTTTCCTTTCCATGTTAAATGAAATTATCAACTGAGCCTTAAATGTTGTCAACTTGTTCAGGGCACATCTCAAAACTATACGTTTTAGCATCACAAACCTTTTACACATGAATAAATAATTTGAGTAGACACACCTACTGAAAGTTTTACAAAAAAATGTAGATAGAATGTTTACAATTCAGTTTGTCATTTATATTTCATTAAATTCTTTCAAGCCATCCATTAAATTAGGTCCTATGCACATATTTATGGTCAGATGAACTATTGATAGTTATCCCATCTCAGGCGGCATAAATCAGGGATTTAAAATGTGAAGGCCCTTTCATGAATACAATATTTGGTGGATTAAATGTTTAAAGACACAAATAGATTTTGGTAAAACTTTTGTTTTCCAAACTCTAATTTAAGCGGCCTTGTGAATCCTCTAGAATTTTTTTAGGCCCAGTGGCAAGAGCTGATGGAGACTATTGGTGCACAAACATCAGTCTTTAGTTATTTAAAACACTTAAAGGTCCAGTGTGTAAAATTTATTGGTATCTAGCAGTGAAGTTCCAGATTGTTACTTAATTTATTCATCAGGTCACCCCTCGCTATTCAAGAAGCTTCGATTGCTTTCAGGCGTCAAAAAGATGTCATCCAGTAGCCTGTCAAGTGATGAGGTTCGTTTAGATAAATATAATGAGAAATGTAAAAATATTGGTCAAGGTGTGAGTAAACAAATATAATTATTTGTTCAGAATTCTGATAGTGGTTTTGTGGTAGCTCTCGGGTAATGGTGATCATTTAGCTCAGTTAAAAACAACCGAGTGAAAATGTGGTTGTCAAAGAAAGTAAGGATTTAAACCGGGACTGCTGCCTTTGATCACCCTCTGGGAGGAGAAATGTCGTTGTAAGCTTTCTCAATCTCTTTCCATACCTAAAGCAGACTCCGAGCCAATTGCATCTCACCAGAGCAAGTGCTCGGTTTGCTGAGGTACATACAGTTGAATTGAATCCCATGAGCCGACTGCGTGGACCCCGCTATTTACTTCTAAAAGTTTCATGAGTCTTAATGTTTTAATGTACGGTTATGTTTGGCGTGCTTTTGCTTTTTCTTGTGGTAAATAATTAATGATCTTCCATTTGTCAAAACAGTTTCCACTTACAATTGAAAAACTTGAAATCCCTCTACAGACCTGGCATTCGGTTTTGTCTATCCAGGCGAATGTACATTCATGGCAGCCTGAATTAAACTGAGGATATTACTCCAAAAAAACAGAGATGAACATAATATTCCATTTATTCAAAGAGATACCTCTCAATTTTACAAACTATACCTTTAAAACAAAGCGATCACAAGTAGAGGACAGCTCAATAAACTGCATTTATTGCACACTACCACAATTCGCTTTCAATTGAAGAAGTTGGGGCAAATATAAAAAAAATCATTGGTTACTAAGGTTTCTTGGAAAAAAGGTAGTTCTAGACTTTGCAAAAATAAATACAAATATCAATTCAACATAATAATTCGAAATATCACTTTATAAAAGTTAAATATAGTCACACGACTGTTAAAACATCTCAGTTGTGCACAGTACAACACACTGAATATACCCAGGTTGTGCAGTTGGTGAAAACTTTGATTGAGCTGATCTGTTTAAAAAATATCCCTATAATTTTGGTTCAAAAATTTTTTTTCAGGGTGCAAATACCAGTATATCAAATATTTAAATATATTAATATAAGTATATCAAATACTTGTAAAGTGCATTATAAATTAAATGTATTATTATTATTATTATATTACTTGCCTTAGTGCAAGTAGAGGTTGTGACATATTGACATTTGAAAACGTGCCAAACATAGCAGCATTTTCAAGAAACTATTAAATATCAAAGACTATAGATTCAATGAAGATAAAAACCAGCATTTATCGAGTCCAGTCTATCATTACATCACACTGCAGCATTCATTCAGATAATCCCTGTTTGACTACACATCTTATTTGTGCTAAAAGTGCTCTTAACCAAACTTGCCTCCTCAATTGCTTTCGCTCACAGTGTAGCTGCTTCCTCTAGCTCTCTGATGTGGTATGTCCCTTGTCCAATAGCTTAATGGTCCCGGTTTGTTTAATAGTTGGTGACGAAGAGTCGGAGCAGTGGCTTGAACACAAAGTGAGGGCAGAGGCGCTTCTCCTAACAGCGTAGCACAGAGTGTTCTAGACGCCAATGGTTATTTTCAATTTAATTCATAATTGACAATATATGGTATTTTGAACAAATGCCAGAATGCACCGGTCTGGCTTAGCAACCAGTAGTAGGCCGGCAGAGGTCGCTAAGCCAGGCTTAGCCAGGCCTGGTAGGTCGCTAAGCCAGGCTTAGCGACCTACCAGACTGGTACATTGGTTTGGGATACCCCGAGGGGGAAAGAGGGAAATTGAAAGAAGTTTTCCAAAGGTAACGGTTTTTGTGAAACATAAAAGCCATACGCATTCACTAATATGTTGTATCGAAATATGCAGGTATATCATTTTACCCTGCAACCCTTCTTTCTGCAAGGAAGCATTGTGAAAACTTGTGAAAATAAGTCATGCCTTTTTTTCCCCTACATGTCTGGAATTCAACATAAATGCAATACAGTATTTCACTAAATCATATCAAACACAGTTATACAACATGTTCTATAGCTATATCGATGGAGTTTGTTCAGTAGTGTTAGGTCTTGAAACTCTTTTCACTTTTTCCTGCCTTTTCACCCCTTCTTCAGGACTCCACAAGCCTGCCCACAATTATGTTGCTGAAAGAGTCTGAGGTGAACGCGGGCATTAAAGATGAAGTCAGAGTATCAGTAGAGCACTTCCTGCAGGTGACTGTCACCAGAAAAAGCTTACATATGTTTACGGAAACCCTCAAATCTTCAAGAACAAACAGTTTATTTCTATTTTACAGGAATTAGTCTCTGATAATATGCTCGGCCACACTCAACCGGTTTTTCAGTTCCTTTGCCCTCTTGACAAACTCCTGAATGAAGACCAACATTATGGAGGTGTATGGGGCCTTCTGAGCGGTTTGGCTTACTTCCTTACTCCAGGTCACGAGGAAGAAGAGGTGAAGTTCACATATCTGATTTTTACATACCATGTTGCAAAACAATCAGGAATGCAAACATTTAAATCACATATCGGATCTTAATGAGCAAATCAAGTTGAAAATCTTTATTGATACACATTGTGTAATAAATTAAAGACAACATGGTGTAAGAACGATCGATGGAAATCAGAATAGTTAACCCATTGAAGATTGTATTTTAAATCACATCCAAAATCAAATTGGAATTTTTTGTCATCACAGGCTGATCCAAATTGGCTGAATTTCATCACAACAATTTAGAATGTGGCTGTGTAGTGAGTTTTGCCCCCATGTGCTTTTATGCACGCTCCAAAACATGGGGGTATGATCCTGATGAGACGGCAGGTGGTGTCTGGTGGGGATCTCTTCCCAAACCTGGAACATGGCGTCAAATGCACAATACATAACATACCAGAGGGGTGTCGATGGCGATCCTGCTCCTTCTGGGGTTTTCTGGCTAACAAACCAGAAGGACCAATGTGCTGGACTAAAATTCATCATGCTTCAGATAATTTCTCATGGTTCACACTTATCTATAGTGGATGGTCTTTACTGTTGGTGGCCTGTCTTGACCTGATTTTGAGATACAATTGGTTTGTTTGTTAATCCTGACTCTGGGTTGTTCCACGTGGTCGACTAAGGTGCAGGTAGACTGTTATTGTTCCCCTTGCTACAATAAGTGGATTTACATGGACAACCTAATTCCGAATAATTCAGAAAAGATTCTTAATTGGAAAGAAAATGACAACTTGTCCATAGACAGTTGTTCCCACGAATGACATGTCTTTCTTTACGTTTTTCTTGCAAGTAAAATGCTTTGCCAATTTGGATTAACCCTTGGAATTGTTTATAGTTTGCTTGATTGACTGTGTGATAATTTTCCTATATTATTGAAGCCATTTTATAACGTTTTGCTTCAGGTGAGTGCACTAACCTGTAAAATCAGTGAAGAGCCCCTTTTAAAATGTCTTCCTGAGCTGTTATGTAAGAATATGTTTAGTTCCTGGTGTTAAAAGGCCGGAGTCTCAAGATCAGCTCTCAAAACTGACTGCTTTGTTTTCATTTGCAGTGCTCCAGCCCACAAACAGAAACACCAAAAGGAACCATAACAACACCTCCACACCGAGAATCCACAACTTTGCCTTTAGAAAAGCCTGTTGCCTCCATTGGGAAATGCAATGACATTAAAGGCTTTATCATCCCAACAATTATTATTTCCCAATCTGATTCTTCTTCAGAATCTCCTGAAGAAGCAGAAATGGAAAAGTCTACAAATGAGACTGACTCCCAGGATAGAACCGAGGACTCTGATAACCCCTTGACCTCTCACTTTAAAATGCTTTTCAAAGGACTGACCCGCTCAAGGTCAGAAGATTCACTGCCCTTAACAAAAAACACTTGTGATCAAGACCCATCGGAGTCGGAATCCATGCCACACAGTAGCCAAAATGGAGAATCGCAGGCGGAAGGTGCAGAAGGCCCGTCATGGCTTAATTTCAGTGCAATTTCAAATAAAAAGGAAAAAACATATTTCAAGCAGTCTTCTGGAGCTAACAAGGCCAAAGGGAAGGACCAGGGCACTCTGCTTAAAGGAGATGACTCCCATTCTCAGAGGACCCAAGTCAACTGGGAGCAAATGGAGGCCACAAAAGCCATATTTGATCTACTCAAAGAAATATCTGGTTTGTTCATCTGTTTGTTCAGTGTTCAAATGCAGATTAGATATAATATTTCTAGTATCACAACGTATTGTTGGGTGTTGGCGGAAATCATGTACATTTCTCATTATTAAAGAAAAACATCAGCTATTAATATGAATATGTTATAAATTGTTATTTTCCTAAGCTATAGACTACATGGAAACCGAGATCAAACCTGATGGTAATGATCTGCAAGTGTGTGACCACAACCTTTCATTTGTCCAGTGAAAGTTTGGATAGCTGAAACTTGCTAAGACACTGATGTGACCCTTTATAAGTATACCCTTAAAGATGAACCTAACACCCTGTCTATATTAACAGGAAACTCCATCCTCATAAACATATTTGATGCCATTTTAAAACCTGTCATGCCCATTTTGAAAAAGTAAGTGGCGCTGACCTCTGACCCTCAGATACTTCTAGAGCACTTGGATCCATTCTATTAATAACTTGTGGTTCTGTTGTATTCTTTAGAAAAGTGAACTCCTTTCTAAACAAGATGAACCCAACCGAAGTGCAGATGGCCTCATTCATTGACTCAATGCGTGAAAAGCAGTGGCCAGAGAATCGACCAGAAGAACCTCATACTCCTCGCACGAATGAAGAGAAGAACGAGACTAGGGATCGGGCACAGAACTTAATCAGTGCCAGATGTAGGGAGCTCATCTCTGGACTGGTTGGAAATAATTATCCAATTATCTTTATTTGATAATCTCTTTTCTTTTATGTTGTCTCTACAGATTCTAACTATCTTGTCCTAAAGAAGACGGACATGGAATCTGTTTTTAATATTTTCCAGGACAGAGAAGAAAACAAAAAGCTGGTGTATGTGAGTATTTCAATTTATACTTTCTGTCCTTCATTCATTTTCACCGCCTTGAATGCTATTCAGGGATTTCTTTTATTTTTATTTCTATCCATAGGTGTACATTTTATTTTGTGTTGGTTATTTGTGGTTTTCTAGAATTTGGGAATTTTAGGCATTTTATTACTTTATCTTTTCAAATTTATAAATACCTTCACCTAGCTCTTAATTTTTAAAAGGAATAGTCCTAAAAAGCAATGCATTAATTAGCAGCAGATAAATCTTATAAGGACATTTCAAGTCATTTTGCCTTCTATGGTCCATCCACATCTCCTCAAAAACAGTTGGACAGAATTTGATTAATTCTACATGCTTTTTAGGGACCCAAAATTGTGCATCTCATTGGTTTCTTATATGGAGGTATTTATATTCCGTGGGCCACACGATGGCGCAGTGGTTTGCGCTGCTGTCTCAGAGTGGGTAGCGGGTTTCAATCCACCTCTGCCGGCCTTTCTGTGCGGCGTTTGCATGTTCTACCCGTGTCTGAGTGGATCCTCTCCTGCAACTCCGACTTCCTCCCCCAGTATAAAAACATGCAATATTATCTAGGTGAATTGGTGACCCTTACACTAAATGTCCCATAGGAGTGAGTGTGAATGCCTGTCTGTCTCTCTGTGTTAAACCTGTAACGAGCTGGAAACTCGTCCTGGGTGTACCGCTCAAGATCAGCTGTGACCAGCTGAAATATAAGCACTTAAAACTTAATAAATGACTGAATTTTATTACATGTACATATTTGGAGAGGACACTGGCGTTGTGTGTTTGCCATTTCTCCGTCCAAATATATATACTCCATAAAGCATCTTTGAATTTCATGTAAAACGCTATGTAAGTATAAAGTAGTATCATTATTGTTTTTACATTCTTATTTACATTTGAACTAGGATTTTGTAATATTTAATTTAATTTTGTTTTGTGTCATTGCATTTGTAATAAAGCTATGGTCTACCCATATCAGCACACTTTTGTGCTGTAGAAACAATTTTCTTGTTGAATTTTGAAAATTTAACTTTCAGACATTCATTATTAATAAGAATTGCAATTAATTGGGACAAGTTGAAAAAATTTATTCCACCGAACTTTCAGCAATGTATGATAAGCAAATAGTGCTCTAACTGATGTATTATCTCTCATGACAGATGCTCCTGTCATTCCTATTGAGGGAATTCTTTCCCAATGAGCATTCCCTTGATGTGAGTGCAGCTGCCTTACAGAAAGTGACCAACTCTACCAACCAACTGTGATTCTTTGATTGTTTTAAACGGTACTTTTTAAAAACATTTTAGAATATCAAAATATTTATTACGTCCTAAGAAGCCTTGAAATATTTGTGACCATTTCTACATCATTGTTGGACACTTATTAGTCCTTTTTACTTCAAACATGCTGTGAATATTGTTACTACTGTACTACTGCTAGTTTCCCTTTTTTTATTTTTTTGAAATTGATCTACATTTTTTTGTGAAATTGGGTACATTCTTTGTGAAAGCAACCTTTTGTAGATTGTATTTTTCTGATAAGCTCAGAGATTAAATTAACTTTTTTCACAAGATACAGTTTGAAATTTACCCCTTCACAATTTAATGGAAAATAATTTGGATTTTCTAAAATATTTTATCACTTTGAGCACATTATGTATGGTTTTGTGTTTACATACTGGTCAAATTGTCCCACAGTTCTCTGTAATGGAATATCACAAATTGAATAATCACTTAAATCTGTCATGTGGACAGTACAAATATCAAGTATCAGGAGACCTGAAATAGTGTCAATATAACTTATTCCACGATATTTCAATAAAGTTTTTGTTCAGCTAAATTCATTGCTTTGTGTTTTTAACTCGATATTCAATCCATAAACGATACAAACAGTGAATGTAGCCTTAAATACATAAATGAATTAGTGATGCCGGCAGTTTATTTGCTCTTACGCAATACTTTAGCTAATATTTACCAGTTAATACTAGGGTCGCTTAGAGGTACTGTATATAACAAAACTACTTCACTTTAAATATTATAATCATATGTCTTGTTTCGTACACATTTTTCGACAGGAAATTTGTAAGACACAAACATGCCTGGGATTTGAACCATATATTAAACCTGCATCAGTATGGAATGCTTGGCTGACGAACTTATGTTTAAAGCTGTTTGCCATTTTCTTTTGTCCCTAATAGAACTTTTCATTCTACTGGGAACACCATCTCTTAACAACTGTAACTGCTTAATTCCCTACTTGGGAATTGATAACATTTATACCTTCCTACCAACCAACCAACCAGACATTTTTTAAGTTATTCAATTCCTGGGCAGATCATATGGCAGAGAAAAAAAGTGAACGAGTATCTATTTTTTACTGAAGTTCCCTATAGAAAGTGATAACAACATCACACTGAGCGAAAACTTTTTATCTTACATTTAGAAACGGTTCCAGTTTCTGAAGTATTAGTAGTATCATACGAGTATTAGCCTGAAGTCAATACTTGCTGAATCATTTTGCATTCAGGTGTCTGCTCCGACATCTTTCTGTCAGAGCCATTTTAGTAGATATAAATCACTACAGACTGGGAACACTCATAAAGATCTACAATGGCCCTGCTGTCTCATCGTCAGAATTTGGGCCCTGTTGAAGTTGTTCAAGTCTTACTGCTGGCACAATTTTCTGCTTCCAAAACATCAACTTCAGGATAAGATGGTCAACTGCTGCCATATATTATCTGCGTATTGACAAGTGCCATTATAAAAGAGTATCAACGTTTTTATAATAAAGTGGTTCTAGTATTGTTATGCTGGACCCCCCACTATTTTAGTCATTACTTGTTAATTTGTGGGGAAACCCTCAGATCACTATCTGCCCCGGAACAGTAAACCCATAGTTGAGTACAGAATGAAGTCAGCTTCAAAATCCTTTTTTTTCTGAATAAAGGGAATCAACTTTCTTTTTTTTTCTATTTTTTTAAAAGCTCGTCCAATGTCAGTCTCAGCTTTGATAACAGCATATCAATATTCGTCTTAACTGTACTGTACTATATTAAGGTATTTTCATGAGAACACATTTGAAGACGTTTGGGAGCAATTTAAAATGATGGTAGTGTTCTTAACGTGGTCAGAAGAATAAAACCAACTTTGGAAAACTCGAGGAGCACTCAATAGAGCTCATATCTCCACCATGGTTCAGTACACTCTTAATCAAATCAAATTCCAAAAATGAAATGTGCATCATCAAATGGCCACCCTGAAGATTCCTGCAAAATAAAAAATAAACATTTAAATCATAAATTCTCTCCTTTTCTCCAATTCAATTCAGAATATGATGGTTTCTTCTTGGACACCTGCCCCACCCTTAAACCCAAACCCTAAAATAATACATCAAGCAACCATCCTTACCTTTTGTTCCACTTACCCAGGGTCACGTGGCAGAGGGTTAAGTAGGCTACTTCAAACGGTCCTCTCCCCAGCATTCTCTTGCTAATATTGGGGATTCCAGGACCAGATCAGATATTTGTAATTCCTCAATTGAGTTCTAGGTCCAAACTGTTGTCTCTTTCCATTTGAAAAATGCCTGACACCCTGACCAGATGTCTGGATCCCCCGCACAAGATCTGTGAAACCTCCCCAAATGTCTTTGCTCCTCCCCCTATCTCCAAGACTGAGGACAGCCCCCTAAGGAGGAAGTTCACTTTTTTCAGTCCCAACCTAAAATCATGTGCTGATGAAGCCAAGATTACATCATCTACATAGAGCAGAGATACAATGTTTAGTTTCCCGAAGTGGATACTCCACAACCTGATTGTGCCTTGAGATGCTGACTATGAATTTCACCAACAGAATCAGGCAGCCATAGCAGAGTCCAACCACTGAGAGTGTGTTTGACTTTTCTCAAGAATATGGACACGGCTCTCACTTTGGTTATAAAGGTGACAGATGACTCATTGTAACAGCAGCCATGTTACGACAATGAACCCCAAAGGACACTCGGCAGACGTGGTTATAGGCCTTATCCAAGTCCACAAACACATACATATGTGATGGGTAAATTCCCATGACTCCCAGAGAGCTTGCAATGGTCGAATTGGTCCACGCTCTTCCATGACCAGGATGGAATCTGTGTTGTTCCTCCTGAATATGAAGTTCGACAATCTACTCCTCCTTTCAAGCATCAAGGGATACATTTTCCTGGGGAGCCTGAGCAGTTTTCTATCATTCATTCATTGTCCACAACCACTTATCCTGTTTAGAATTGCGAGGGCTGGAGCCTTTCCCAGCTGGCAATGGGTGGGAGACGGGGTACACCCTGGACGAGTTGCCAGCTCATCAGGGGGCCAATACAGAGAAAAATCATTCAATTCAATCCTATATACCACTGTATTTGGAGCATACCCCAGACCCCCATTAATGTACTATAAGCATTGTCCACAAGAAAATGTTCAACAAAACTTTATCCTGCATAAGCATAATACTCACTTGAGAAAATCAATAACCTGTATCTACAGTATGTATTAAGGAGATGTCTGTATTTCCAGAAATAGCTTGATGGTCTCTTGAATCCTAACATTGCCAGATTGAATGCAATTTCAGATGTTTGATTGTTCATCCGTCTGATTAACTGATCCTGGAGAAATGCAGGAATTCTCAGCGATCTGAAAGGGTTTTCCATCTGATCAACGAAGTCCCTAGGAGCCTGATCGAAGTCAAAAAACGAATTGTAATACTAAAGACATGAGTATCTTCATGTAATAATGTATTCTCCAAGAGACATGAGTGTAAATATCAGAAGCCAATACTGAAAATAAAATTGGAATTTCAAAGAAAGGCTTTATTTTTCTGAAAAAAGGAAATAATTATTTCCAGAACAGGCTGTTTTTTTCTCAGGGGAATGCACATTGCTTCCTTATTATACTGTCCATATTACTTACCTAATATTATCCCAAAAAAATAGCATGCCTCTTTTCCTGTATCTTTTTCAAAAATGAAAGGTTCCTTCCCTTTCATATGCCCAAGCATCAAATTTGATTGGGTAAACCTACCAACAGGCAAACAGATAGACTTCGGGAAAAAAACATAGGGTACAGATAAATATATGAAATGAAAACATTTCACGTTTGGGCTACTGTGGAAGCGGCTATTGAATAGGTAAGTAATGATGATGATAATGAAAATAATCCTTATTTGTGAAGTAATTTTCAAAACACAGTTACAAAGGGCTTTACAAGATTTAAAAAAAAGGATTGAAAGACACAAACAATGACACTATAGATCCTAAAGTATATAAAAAACGAAATTGCACCATCTGGGATTGAGACTGTTAAGAGGCTTTCAGGAGAGGATGTGTTTAAAGACATGATTTAAAGGATTTTATGGACTCAGCTAGTCCCATCTCTTCTGGCAAGGAGTTCCAGAGCTGAGGGGCCTTGACTTAAAAGATAGTCCTGTGGCAGGTTCTCATGTGGTATTGGATATTTTGTTTAATTTGCAGGTTCTTATTCCTATCTGGAAATGTAAAGGAGACTTGCCGTATTCTCTTGAGGTGTATGAGGGTTGAAAGTAATAAAAAATGAAATGATAAAACTCATCCTAATTGTATGAGGTCTGTAGCACGGTTTGGTCCATATGGCGCAGTAGCGCCTCCACTCCAGTAGGGGGCAGCGCTGTGAGCGAAGGCATCAAACAGCCGCTCTTCTTCAAGGAATAAAGATGTCTGCGCCCTTATGGATGCTGCCGACAGCGTGAAAGCTCAGGACAAACGGCAGGTAATGACTGTGTTTCATAATGTTTATTTAGATTAAACATGTTCCTCTGTAACTTTATAAAAGGACCTTCACCTCTCTGCACCGACGCTAGTAATTTACGTATCGAAGGGAGTGTAGCGTTTTGCTGCTCAATGTGACTATGGAGAAAGTGATACTGCTGTGCATTACGCTTGTTATAAGGAATTGTTTATGTTGATTAGGGATTTAAACATACAACTACGATATGTATACATTCTATCAGTTATGTAAATGTTTTCAGTTGCATTGTCTGGTATATTTTACACACATAATCTAAGGAAATAGTTTTAAAACCTTAGGCATTGATGGTATGCATACTCTACATGGAAGAATAGGGCATTAATCATTCCAGAGAGGCTGAAAAATCAGTTTGACCTTTCCCACACTGCTTGGAAGTATTTTTCTAGAATCATCAGTATAACTGGGCTTTAAAAATTTTCTCTATTATGGAACGCTTTTAACCACTTTCGATACGAATTAAAAAAAAGGTAGTTTATTATTATTGTTTTTTTATTTAGGTAGCAGCAACTCGTCCTTGGATCTTAAGAAAACGGAACATAAAATGTTGAGAGCATACAAACAATATAGTCAGTGTTTTGAAAAAGTATAGGACCTCTTCCCGATTTATTTTGTGTATATCACATACTACACAATATTTCCTTAAACATAAATTGATATATAACAAAGGAAACACGGGTTTTACAGAGAGTACAAGTTTGAAATTATTCTTTTATTTATTAAGGCCAATAAAATCTAGAAGTTCCTACGGGCTTAAATCAAGTCAATATAGCACAAAATCACAAAAAAAGTTATCTAAAGACCGAAACAGCAGCTCAAGATGGTGCTCTTATATTACAGAGACATAGCGGCTCCCACATGAGCTTGGCGACAGTGCAGAGAAATAGCTGCCTCAGAAGAAATTCAGATGAGCCTTCATTTTCTTCCGGGATAATAGTGGCTCTCGCCTCGCCTTTTTTCCCAGGGATGTCAATTTTGCCCAGTGTCTTTAAAATAATAGAGCCAAGAACATAGACTTTTTAATAAACAAGATATGCTTGGATCTCATTGGGTATTTTCTTTTGCCGCTTAAGTGGCTTCCTGAATGAGCCTTGATTGTAGGAGTTTTGGAAGGCTTTTCACTCCTGGTAAGGCTAACTCACAAGTCTTCTCTGTTTATAGATAATTTGCCTCAGTGTGGATCTATGGAGTCACAGAGCCTTCAGGTATAGCTTTTAAACCCTTCCCTGGCCGAACTTCATTCTTTCATTTGACTTCATTTGATTGAACGTTGCTGGAAGAAGCCAGGAATGTACCTGTTAAGTCTATATTTAACCAGTTATTAAAGCAGTTAGGCCTTTTGATGGATTTGATTTCTAATGGAACACATACTTTTCCACACAGGTTAAGCTGGTATTGGAAACCATTTTTGGTTTCATAAATATAATTGTCTTTCAAAACTTGTATTTTGTATTTCCCGAAGTTTCCTTTTTTATAAAAAGTTTTTTTTGAAGATCTGAGATAACTACAAAAATAGAATAAATGTCTAGCAGGCCAATACTTTTTCAAAGAACTGTACACACTACTCACCATAGAAATGGGAGATTTGTCACACTGATGTATTTGTTGTAAAAGATTTTGTGGCGAGGAGATTGTCAGGAGATCTGTCATCTTCAGATAACTTAATTTTCTGTTGTCAGCTGAAACCTGGGCAATCTACTATTGTAACCCATCTGCCTCAAGATCTGGCTTCTTCGTGCTTTGATTGTAATTAATGAGTTTCTATAAGTAATTTTATTAAATGTTATCTTTCAGTTTTATCAGATTTAACCTATGAGCATGTATTTATATTCTGTTCTATTATTGTGAACCATTGTGGTCCTTCTCCTTTGACCTCTGCAATCAATGAGGGATTTTTGACCATATTGCATTTCATTGGATTGTTTTCTGTTTTCAACAGTACTTCTATAAACTATGGAGGTTTTTTGTTTGACAATCCAATTAGATTAGTAGTTTGTGATCCAAACCCAGCCTGCCTGGCACCAACAACAATACTGTAGACTGGCTTGACCTTGTTTACATGTCTAAATGAATCCAGTTGCTGCTATGTCATTGACTGATTAGATTTGTTCTTAATGAACAGTTAAATATGTTGCCTAACAAATATGGCGTACATTACTAATTTTCCCTTCAGTCGTTGGTCATATTTCACGAAAATCAAAGATTAGAGAACTTCACAAATATAAGCATAATCTCCTATAGCTGTGTTTTGGTTAATTCTGACACCACATTTGTCATAGTGGTATCACAGTGTCCAAACCTTTACTATGTAAACAAGGGGTTTATATGATTTATGCCTAACTTGATAACATTTGTAAGGACACAGTGTTTACAAAAAGAATATAACATCAGATCTTACTTGAGCTTTACAACATGATTTCAAAGGAACCATGCTGTTACATGTCAAATATACTTCCCTAATGTTTAGAATGTCCAGCTGCAGTAGCAGCTCAGACCTTGAGGTGGGGATGCAGATGGCTCCGGAGTTCGGATGGTTTTACTGTTGCATTCTGGATGCTATGTGATCACACTTGGCTTCTAGTTTCTGAAATCTGAAGTGCAATCCTGAATACTGAATGCTGAATTGTTGACAGGGCCTGGTATATAATCGCATGGTGCAAAGAGAAGCTGCGATGCTTGTCCTGTTGTATAAACATCCAAATCTGTGGGTGCATTGGTATTCTTCCTCTTCACGTTGCATTTCTGTGTTTTGTTTGGAGGATGTGGTGTGATATTGTTGTCTGTTTTTTTTTTTTTGTTCTTATTTTGTATGTCGAGGCCATATAATTCCTTCATTCATTCATTCGTCATTATTTCATCTAGCGCCCTTGTGACAGAAATACCATTTAAAAGTTTGGAATCAAATTTTATATTTTTCTTTTCTCCTTCATATTGTGTTAAAACATTAATGAGGCACTATAATTTAGGGCCAATTGTTTGAAATGGTGTTTTATGATTCAAAAGAACATTAGAAAAACAGTGAAATTCCTTGAATGTCCCCATTAAGGCCCTTTTAATGTGGAATTTGTATCCACTCTGGAAAAACTTAACTAACCCTAGATCAGTGGTTCTCAAACTATGGTATGCGTACCACTAATGGTAAGCATGCTCCCTCTAGTGGTATCTCTGAAATTGCCTACTTTTATTTAATTAATAAGATTATTTTAAAAACGTATAATACTATGATGAATGAATTGACAATATTTTTACCGTGAGATAAATGAAATGGGCTTTAAAATAAGTTCAGTCTTTCCTGTAGTTTTTTTGTTCAGACATCCATCAGCCTGCTATGAAGTTGGGTTGTGGCGTCAAGTTGTTACAAGCTAAACTGTGAGGACAAGAAGACAGTAAGCGGAGGAAGCTAAAATTACGAGTGTATTAATAACAATGCATTCGTGGCTTCAAATGGGAACTTTTAAGATGGGAAGGGAATATATTTTCCTCCCTGTTTGTACTACATATAGCTGAATAGGGTTACCTTCTTCTACTAATGTATTTTTACATGGGTCATTATGGTGGTACTTGGAGAGCCGGATATATTCTAAGGTGGTACAAACTGTAAAGAGTTTGAGTTCCACTGCCCTAAATAATATCTGAATCACTAAGGTGCTATTGCATGCTAAATTATTTTTGGAACCCTTATTTCTTTCACACCTTTTTAGTCTGCTCAATGGTTAGATTGATCTACTACTAGACTAACCCATGTTGTTTTAATTTTATTTCAAGAATAACTTTCATTACACGAATGACGGTGAGGAATTCATTCCTATTTAAATCCGCACTGATTCTGATTATAACCTTCCAGGGTTTCTTACCAGTAACTGGCCCTTTCTTGTATTCTTATTATTTAAAATTGTTCAGATCTTACACGGTCTTTCTAACCTTTTGATGTTTAGATTGTTGAATTATAACTTAAATCTTTATTTTTCTCTTTGCTAAACATAACTAAGTTTTAGGGCTGGGTATTTTTCTTGAATTGGATCAATTTCCATTCCCTTTTTTAATTATAAAAAGGTTAAAAAAAAAAAAAGAGTACATGTGTTTCAATAATAAACATATTTTTATTCTTTAAAGCTTCAACTGAATAGACACAAAGGGAGAGGTATATACAGTATTATTTACAAGAATTTACCATGCATTTAAGTATGATCGATAAACATATACATTAACATTTACGGCTAACCCAAACTGTAACTGCTAGTTATTTTACAGAGACAATATTTGTGCTTTGGTGATGAACACGTCTTTTATGTGGTCCAGGTTTTACTTCATTGTCGTGGACTTCACACACTCTATGGACTGCAGTGGTGCATGTTTTGAGTTGAACCACAATTTAGCAAGATGCAAACCCCAATTTGCTTCCAAGGACTGTTCCATTGTAGTATGTTTTACTGTGTGAATGGTTTCCACCCCTAATTAGCAGTACGCATCTTGCATGTAAGCCTCTGCCACCCCTGTATGAATGTTTATGAATGAGTCGTTGCAGTAAAGTACTTTGAGTGGTCAAGTAACCAAATGAACACCTGATCCAGAGGTCATTTTAATTATGACCTCAGGATCAGCAAGCAAATGGGAAGGGATTTACACTCTCGAATCAAGGCATTTAAAGATACTCAATAAAATAGCCCAATGCTAAATAAATGATTTAAAAAAAGAATGCTGGCAAAGAATCGCGCAATAAAATTATAATCAGACACATTTAATGATAAAAACTGAAAATCACTTATGGTTATAAATACCAGTACCTGAGTATTTAAACGATTAGTCTTCTTAATAATCTGACTGTATCAAATCAGGCTTTTGTGTTAAATGATCTTTCCAAGCTATTGAACAGCAGTGTCATATATTGTGTTTATATTACTGTCTGTCTGTTTTTCTTGTGACTTTTGCTCATAAAAGCACTCATAGCTACTGTAACAACATTTAAAACATGCAAAAATATATCAAAGAATCTGCTGCAGTGAGTGCTGTTTTCGGGATTTTTTTCTTAATTCCTCCGGTACATTTTCTGCTGCTGATGCTTCATTATTGCTTTTGTAGATTTATTGGTAGCCCAGACAGTTGGAACCACATCCTGTCTTTCCATTCAAACATGATCAGGAGGGAAATGTAATTCGGAGGAGCTATTAAAGAGAACGGCCTCACTGGGATTTGCATACAGGAAAGCAGAGCTAATGCATGCAGAGAGTCATAACCGGAGTCATGGTTTGAACCAGACTGTGCTGACTGCCATGTCTGCCTTGCCTCAGTGGTCAACATTTCATACAAAGCATTAAAATAGAGCTGAGAATGGTGTCTGATCTTAACTGCCTTAAATTTGAAAGATTACCGCTTAGCTACAGTAAGACAAGTGAACTGACGTAACAGTGTCACAATTATATGAACATACCAATTATGTGACAGTTTCTGAACATTTCATTCCTTTACCATGGATTGACTTAATTTTCCTTGAACAGCCTAAGAAAATGTAGAACCTGTCTGCAGTGATCTTTCTCCTATTCAGCCACATGACCATTAGTGATTTCTGGAGGTTTGGGGAAGTGGCCAGCTCACAGGTTGGAGTTCAAGCTAATACTAAAGCTGTTTGCTGTGGTTGATGTCCTGGTCAGTGCAGGAAACCCATTTCTTTCTGAACTGAGATTTGCACAGGAACATAAATGATCCTTTTAAAATATGACGTTTTAAACCTAACCAAGACTTTAGGTAGCACACTGATGCCCACTTGAGTGTTTACTGTTGTTATTCAGAATTTCCTCAACAAGAAGCAAAAGGCTTATAAGAAAACCATGATGGTGAAATACCATGAAAAAGTACACGGGATCTTAAGAAAGGACACCCATAAACAGATTTGACTGGTTTTGTCTCATGAAAGTCTTTCCTACTTTTTCTTTCTTTGTTTTACTTATTCAGTTCATTATTAACTTTTAATCATTATTTTAGTGTAATCAATTTAATCATAGTAAGTTAATGGCTCTATGTAACGGAACCATAGATTTAACAAGTAAATAAACACAATAAATTCCGCATGTGAAAACTGGAGTATTCAACATCTCACACAGTCAGTCTGTAACCCCTCAACATTGATAAGAGCTGTAATCATCCTCACCATTGATTGGCACAACATCCAGATGTCATCCTGCAGGATCATGGCCCACTCTTCAGTCAGAGCTGTCTGGAGTTGCTACTAAGTCTCTGGAGGGTGTTGACACTGTCGTACTCACTCACACAACAAACCCTACAGGATGTCAGTGCAGTTCTGGCCAGTTCAGACATGTGACATAATGTCCTCCCGAAAATGGAAACCTACACAGGCTTGGCGATTTGCTCCATCAGCACAGCAACAGTGTAAGATTGTTGACCGTCAAGCCTCAGACGGTTTGTTCCTTTTTTGGTGGCCCGTCAGAATCTGCTTCTAAGGTGCAGCAAATAGATGTGTGGAAGAAAGTGCAAAAAGTGTCATATTTTCTAATCACCAGAAGAAGGCAAGTCCAATGGTTTTATAAAATGGTACAGCTATGAAAAACATTTCTCTCAAATTCTGATGAATATCCCCACAGTAGGAACATTGGATGCTTGTTAGAAATGAATTTGAAGTGGTACGCTCTCTTAAAATATTCTTTTTAAAATGATTATACACTGAAAATGTGGACATGATCGGTTGTTTACTTCTGAAATGCAGATTTGCCCGACAAGCTGAAACTTAGAGGTTAAGATCTTGGTTAGATAAGATCATGCATTCAGACTGTTCTTTAATTCTTGATCCCTTAGGATCTGGCATTCAGCAATCAGTAGCTCCAGGACCAGAGTTTGATGGGATGAATACTAATGTAGTGGAGTAGGATTGGCATATGAGAGGCTCACTATAACTTGATATCTGATGTTATCTCTTAATCTTATTGAGAGTGTGTCGTGGCTCACCTAATAATCTCTACCCAGTATGTTTGTTGTGCTCAGATGCTGTGCTTAGCTCATTCATTGGAGTTAATATGTAGCTACTAATTCATATCATGTTACCATCAAAACAATACAGCAACCCAGAGGTCTCTGTTGACAGAAATGGTCCTTCCTGTACTCTTTATTGTGTTGTTAAGAGGTTTAATTATCTGATGTATCCAAGGACACGAGTCATTTCTGTGAATATAATGATATTCAAACTCAAACTGTGCAGAAACATGATATGTTATTATAATTTCAATATGTGTGCATTCTTTCTCTAT